>CAUJNA010003359.1:279483-381983 GCA_963377175.1 Effrenium voratum
AACAAGAACAACAACAACAACAACAACAACAACAACAACAACAACAACAACAACAACAACAACAACAACAACAACAACAAAAAACAAACCAACAACAACAACAACAACAACAACAACAACAACAACAACAACAACAACAACAACAACAACAACAACAACAACAACAACAACAACAACAACAACAACAACAACAACAACAACAACAACAACACAAACAACATCAACAACAACAACAACAACAACAACAACAACAACAACAACAACAACAACAACAACAACAACAACAACAACAACAACAACAACAACAACAACAACAACAACCACAACAAAAACAACAACAACAACAACAACAACAACAACAACAACAACAACAACAACAACAACAACAACAACAACAACAACAACAACAACAACAACAACAACAACAACAACAACAAACACCAACACCAACAACAACAACAACAACAACAACAACAACAACAACAACAACAACAACAACAACAACAACAACAACAACAACAACAACAACAACAACAACAACAACAACAACAACAACAACAACAACAACAACAACAACAACAACAACAACAACAACAACAGCAACAACAACAACAACAACAAACACAAACCATACACCACGGGGGTCGTTTTCTCCAGCGCCGGCCCGCCCCGCGCTTCGTCTTTCTCGCCTGAGGCGAGGAGTCCGCGACCTGCGAGGCGGAGGAGAAGGCCAGCCAGGACACAGGCGGGGGAGTTGATGGACCCGAAAAAGACGTGGGCTTTGGGGGGGGGAAGTGTGGGCCGCCTTTTTTCAAGGGTCATGTGTTTTTTTTTGAAGGGGGGGGGGTTTAGGGCGGCCTTTTGTTGTAGGGGTCATGTTGCTGTGTTTTTTTCAGGGGGGGACAGGGTTTCTAGGGCTTCTGTTTTTTTTCAGGGTCGTTTATGTTTGTTTGTTTGTTCTTTTTTTTTTGGGGGGGGGGTTACAGGGGGGTTTCTAGGGCTGCTTTTGTTCAAGGGTCATTTTTTTTTTTGGGGGGGGGGGGTTATAGGGGGTTTCTAGGGCAGTTTTTTTCCTCGAGGATCGTATTTTTTTTGTTTTGTTTTTTTTGGGGCGGGACAGGGGGGCTATGGGGGGGGGGAAGCCTGGGCTGCCTTTTCTTTGCCAGGATCATGGACCCAAACGGGGGGGAGGGGCCATGTATGGCGGGGGGGGGGTTGGCGATAGGGGTCATGGATTTTTCAAGGGTGATGTTTTTTTTGGTGGGGGGGGGGGCGGGGCTTGGGGGGTGCTATGGGGGGGGGGGGCTATGGGGGGCTATCCCTGGCTGGTTAAGCGATATCCAAGGAAGACTTCCATTTACTGAAATGACTATTGTTTATTTCCCCTGGTGGTTTTTAGCTTGACTACTGGGTTGGATCTTCAGACTTTAGCTTTTTGGTTGAAGTATTTCGGGGTTTTCGAATTACACCCCCCAACCAGTTATTACCTTTTTGCAGCGGGGGTCAACGGCACCCAAGAGAAAGGGAGGTTGGCTTCACCGCTGATTTTTTTCCGGGTGGGCTTCAGCAAACGGGCCCCTCGGAGGGCCCAACCCCGAGGGAGTCAAGAGCTATCAAGAGGTGGAGGTGTAGAAAGTAAAAAATATTTTGGAACAATGGAGAGATGGGGGGATATGGGGGGATCGATCAAATAGGGGCTAGGGCATTCTGGTTGGAGAAGCCCAGGATTGACAAGGCCTTAAGGCCTTAGGGGGTTAATATGGGGTTGCTACGGTCCCCCTGCCCCTGAACTCCGTTGGGGAGCCATGAGAAAGGGGTTCAGACCAATTGGACCTCGAATTTCTGGGCAGTTCCCAGCTCCACTTAGCGTTTTGGTTGTTTTTAGTTGGTTCAGTGGTCGGGTTTCTGAATTTAAGCCGCCAACAATTACTCACTATTAGTAGGGGATCTGAAAACGGACACAGCTTCCCTCCAATTGAATTGGTGGATTGATGGTTTGGTGATATTCCGGGGTGGTGGACGTCATTTACCCCGTAGGGGTTCAAAGCCGCAACTCGCCAATGCAAACCACCAATTGGGGGTTATCTCATATGATTAAAGGGCTTTGCGTTTGAACACAACTTTTCTCTTCTTTGTTTTAAACACGGACTTCCAAGGATACGTTTGGGCCGGTGAAGACGTCACGACTTTAGCGCTCTTCAAAAGGTGTGTATAGGCCCTTTTACCCTTTTTTGGGGGAGGGTTCTCGACTACAGAAAAAGGGTCTACTTATTCTAACCTCTCTACTGGAGGACCCAGTTTACTTTTGAAGGGCTGAAGACCATTTTGGTGGTAAATAAAAAGTTTGGTTGCTCGTTTTTGAGCCAATCCTCTCGATCGGAAGTGAGGGGTGAACAAGTTGACCAACCAAGTAAATCACACCTTGTGCAGTGCCAACCAAATGGCTGTCTGCAACCATGTCCTTCGTCAACCAAATTGCTTTCTGCCAGGTCGGTTGTCCTTTGGGCGCTTTAACCTGTGCAAATACGATCTCACCAAAGATTGCCACCTTGGAGGTGTACTTGCGTCCTGGGGTGACCACTTGGGAAAAAACGAGAAAGAAAAAAACACGGGGGTCGGACCCAACAAAAATCCAAGCAAAGCCCGGCAGGGGGCACCTGCTCCTGGTTTGCCTGCGGTGAGAGCCGCGGACCTACCAAGCCGGCCCTGGGTGAGGGGCAGCTGGTAGCTGGGTTCGCCTGGGTGTTGGGGTCTAGACCTCTTGTTTGTTTGTTCAACCCGTTCTTGTTTTCCTTTTTGGGCAAAGAGCCGAACTATTTGCGGGTATACGGTTGTTTTGTTGTATGTGTCTTTATGCGTGGAGCAACTAGATGACAGAAAGAGGCATGCTTATGTTTCTTTGTTGTGGCTGTCTGGATGTCGCTGGTCCTGGCAAGGCACCATGGTTCTTCTGATTGGGGCGTGCCGTGAGATTTAAGGCTCAACTGCGTCTGTGATCAGTGTTTTGTCCGGTCATTTTTGATTGTACATGTGTTGGGCGGTGGATTTCAGAATGGGCAGGGGTGTTTCAGGCTCATGTTCAAGAGCGTTATCTGCAGTTGGCTGCTGTCTTCAACATGGGATTGTGCGCACGGTTTTGAGCATGATTCCGGGGTAGGATAAAAGTTTGCTGTCTTTTCATCGAGGCAAGGCATCTACCATCTAATGTTGACCCCCTATTAATCAACCCCAGTTTATTAATAGGGGGGTGCTCTTCTCCAAAAGTGAACAATGCCCACTAAATCCTGGGACACCCCCATGTCAATAAACAGGGGTTTATGAATAGGGGGTGTTCATTACCATGCTGTCCAACGTAAGTCTTTGAAGGGCCTGTCAACCTGGAGTCATGTTGTTGAGCTGGTCGCTCGCTTCTGTGCTTGAAACCTGGTCAAGAAAAGCCAGACCAGACAAATAAAAAGATGCTTGCTTCCATTTGCTGAAGAACAGGTTACATTTTCCGTTGTTGGTCTTACAGGGAATCTATCACTACTGGAAATATGAGTGTTTTTCTTCCAGTCGGCTTAAGCAAATACCAAGTGTTGGACACAAACCTGCACGCAAGCACATCCATGCACGCTCTGAAATCCACTTATCAGGTTTGCGGTGGGAGGAGCAGGGGCGAACATCCTCTGGTCTTTTTGGCCGCGCCGCAAAGCTCAACGCTTCGCTCCAATGATCTAGTTGCCTCCTTCCCAAGGCCTCGATAGATGAGTTGAAAGGGCCGTTCCCCTGTGATTTTTATTTACACCGGGTAGTCTTTGTTGAGGGTTTGGATGGAACCCTCATATGATAGCGGCGCCACTCGGCGGTTCCGCGTGTTCTCGCAGCCTTCGCCAGGTGCGAGGATGGCAAGTGCATCTGCGAGGACGGGTACGTCGCCTTCGGGGGCAAGTGCTACGGGACAACGACCACCAGCACCACCACGCGCCTCGGATTGGCTATGATTGGCTATGTGAACATGGAAACCTTCGCTGTTCTTGGCTCATGTTTTTTGGTTTTTTGGTTTTTGGGTTCTGTTCATTTTTACTGGGGGCCTGCAAAAAACAAAGTTTTTTGCTACCATACCAGGAGTAGAGATGAAACCACTAGAGGAGCCTTGAAGGGGAAATTGGTGCTTGGATGTTCGGCCAAGTTAGTCAGCGGTTGGCCACCTCGACATACCCCACTAATGACAGTGGGTTACCCAAGTCACCAACAACTTGCTAAGCCGAACACCCAAGTAGGGATGATCCAACAAGTCTGTGTTATGGATGAAAAGGGTGATCGCCATTGGGCGGAATTGTCAAACAGGCTCGGGGGGCCTTAAGGAAGCCAGAATCTGTAACCGTCAGAATCGAACACAATGGATTCGGTTCTCCTTTTGGTTTCCCTTCATATAGGCCCACCAACAAACGGCACCCTCAAAAAAGACACCCATATGCGACACAACCGCAATCTGAAGTGAGCGATTGGCCTGACACGGCCCGCAAAAAGCTCGCTGCAAAAGATTCACAACTTATCCAAAGCTGAGATGCATGAACATCTCATGGCCAATCCGTATTCAGCCTTTCCGTTTGAAATGGTGTTGAGCTGAGGCAGATGGCCCTTTTGGTGAAGTAAGAACACATTTTCTCTTTAAATCTTTGTTTTAACTTAGCTTCTTTTATTTCATTGTTCTGTATATTTTCTAGACCCAAGTCATTCCATTGCTGGAGCTAACGTCATGTCCGCCACGTCCTTCCCAGGCGGTCGGCGGGCACCTGCTTGCAGGGGATTTTGGCTGTCGCTTGATCCCTCGACTCAGTCCCCCAGCAATTGGTGCCCTTTTGATGGTTGGGAGATTCGGCTCCCCTACTAAAATAGACCAAAGTGAGAAAAGTGGGTGCCACCTGATTCTAAGCTCTCAAATCTGGAGAACCTAGTCCGACTTGCAAACTCGCCAAGGACCGACACCTGGCCTGATGTGGTGACCAACAAGCCCGTTTGGCACCCTCCTCCCGTGCATCCGGCGCCCGCTCCTGCGCACGCTCCTGCCGCGCCTGCTCCCGCGCCGACGCAGCACTCGCCCGCGCCGGCGCCGCCCAAGCGCTCGCCTCAGATGAATGGCCGGGGCTCGGGAAATTTTGTGCACCTGGACCCGCAAGCTGCCCTCAACATGGGACATAGCTTTTATTTTGCAGCAATATCCAAGCTTTTCGGGGAGTTTGAGGGTCCAGGATCATTTTTATGGACGAGCATTTGGAAGGGGTTTCATTGGAGGCAGTACGATAGGGAGTTGATTGTTTTGGAAGAGCTAGGGTTCCGCAACCAAGGTTCAAATATGGAGCGCACGCTTGGTTCTATCGGAAAACCAAACAAAGCCGACCATTTGGGCATGCGGATCCCTTGATATGGCTGTTGAGTTTCCTCATTTGGAGACAAGCCTAAATCAGGAAACGCTGTGTTTTTTTCCCCAATTTAGAGGACCCCCAAAGATTGCGCCCCTTCCAGTGCACATATTGAGCGTTTTCACCTGACATGAAAGTCAGGCAGAAGGCGGGGAAGTAATGGGCCGTAGCTCCCCCTTGTGCTGATTTGCCACTGATGCTTCGCACAGCAGTGCTAGATCATGCGAGCTTGAACGTCCATGGACACTTGGCTTTCTTCGCTACGCTGGTCTGTTCCCAGTGAAAGCAGACCTATCGCGAGCCGCAAACCACGCTTCCTCAAACTGAAGATTCTTCTCGTTTCTTTGCTTCAACTCCAGCTGAGCCACCATCAAAACCTGGGTAGACGAAGGCCAGCAAGTTCATCCCCTTGTCAAAAATGGGTGCGCATATCCGCCTTGTTAGTTTCTTACATGGTTCCGGGCTTGGACCGGATATTTTTACCGATCGGTCCTGATTACCCTCAAGCCAAGCGCTTGACGGCTGGCAGCCTGTGTCACTTTTTGGGGTTGCTGCCCATTGTTTGGTGGTTTTAAAGGGAAACCAACAGGAGCATCGAATCCATTTTGTAAGGCACCCCTACGTGAGAGACACACCCAAAGTCCTTGGGGCCCTTTGAATATTCGCCGCGCGCACCTCTTGGAAGCCCCTTTTCGCGCTAAACAAGCCATGTGCTGTTGTTTTCTTTGTGGCCGGGTACGGGTACCCCTTCAAAAGGGCGTGGTGAAGCTAACACCCTCGAACAAATCGGGTACCATCTGTTACAAGTACATAGCCCAAGATAATCTCATCCCTATCTCGCCAAAGGTGCGGCTAGTGATTACCCTCCCCCAAGCATGGAAGCTCTAGGACTTTGGAAGACTTGGTTCAATTTACCGCGGCCAGTCTTCTGGGAGCATCCGGCTGTTCGTCCGAGGGAGTGTACCTCTTTTTGGTGGCAAACCACCCAAAAAAGCCAACCACGAAAAGTCCCCGAAACAGCATCCAGGGAGTGTACACCCGAAGGGCACCTTGTTGGGTAAGTGGGATTCTGACCCTCCAGTCTCAGAAGCTTTGCTTGGTCTTACAAAAGCCCTTGGCATGCCCTTGGTCTTAAACCCAGTCTTTAAAAAACCTTGCTTGGTCTTAAAATACTCTATAGGGGTTTTAACAAAACCCAGGTGGTCTTTGACCCTGACCCTCGAGTCGTAGAAGCTGTGCTTGGTCTTACCAAAAAACCTTGGAACACCTTGGTCTTAAACCCAGTCTTTAAAAAACCTTGCTTGGCCTTACAAAAACCTTGGAAACCCATATGTGACTCTACCTTGCTTGGTCTTGAAAAGACTCTGTTGGGAGGTTTTAACAAGTGGTCTTTGACCCTGACCCTCCAGTCGCAGAAGCTTTCCTTGGAAACCCATCTGTGACTCTTTTGGGGGGATGGCAACCCTAGAAGTGTCACCACCCTAGATATGGTAGAAAAAGGAAGGCGTGCGTCAAAAACGCCCCTTTTCCAGAGGGAGTATACAGCCGAAGAACACTGTTTTGGGGGGTTGGCACCCGCCTCGGCCACAGCCTCAGGAGCACCACCGGGGGCGCCTGCGCGGACAGCCCCGGCTGCTCCAAGCTGGGGCTCCAGGGCCTGTGCTGCCCTACTGCGGGCGGAGCCTCGCGGAGAAAGCGGCAGGGGGTGGTCCCTTATGCGTGGTGCATATATATTTACACGCTGACGCGACACAGCCGGCCACCGGGCACCCCTTCCCGTTCTTTCATTTCCTTTCCCTCTAAGTCCTGTTAGTTCTCGGGAGGATTTGAACTTTATTTCCTTTGCATGTCTTCCCTGACAGTTTCCTGGCATGTCCCTTCGCTTCCTTCCACTTCACTGCCGTTTCAGCTCCCTTCATTTGCTTGAAGACTCCTTTATTCGCATTCCTTTCCCTTTTCGTTCCCGCTGTCCGGTTCTTCACGTTCTGCCCTTGCATTTTCCTGCATCTCGGTTTCTCTCCAGTGCCCTCTTGATTTTCCTGCAATTCCTTTGACTTTCATTTCGTTCACTTTCAGTCACTCCTGTTTCCTTGTATTTCCCCTTCAGCCCCTTGTGTCGCATCGCCAGCATGCATAGCATCATCCGCATCATCCGGGATGGTGCTGGCAATGCTGGGGGTGTTGTCCAGTTTTAGGCACCCCCTAAAAATACTCGTTTTTGGGCGCTGCGGGGAGATGCTACAAAAATCGCCTAAACCAATCCGCGAATCCTTCGCCCCTTATAAGGGCAGGCCCAGCACAAAACGTATGCGCATGGTCCGCGCATGGTCGGCGGCATGGGGCGCGCGGCCTTATACCTGAAGGTAAGCCCTACCGGGCTTTGGCCTGCGGCCCGATCACGTCCGGTGGCCGGATTTAAGGGCTGCCGCCCAGTGCCGCCGACCCCTGGATTTAGTTGTGGTTTTCGAGCAACCAAAAACAGTGCCCTTGGTTTTGGTTTCTTTGGTTTCTTTTTGACCCAAATGGCATCTGAGGCGAGGTGCCGTTTCGACAGTGATGCGTAGTCATGATTATGATCATCGCTGCTGGAGATGCTGGGGATGCGTAGTGATGATTATCCTCATGATTGCCAGAGATGCTGCGAATGATGCGTAGTGATGATTATCATCAAGGCAGGACTCCAAATCTCAATGACACAAATGGCATCTGAGGCGAGGTGCCGTTTCGATAGTGATGCGTAGTCATGATCATCGCTAGGCACCCTTGGTAATGCAGAGGATGCTACGATGATAGTGATCATGACAGTCATCCGCAGCTTTGGTAATGCAAAAAATGCTACGATGATAGTTATCATAAGAGTCATCATCCTCATCATCTTCATGATGATTGTCATCATAGTCATCGCCTTCATCATCGTCATCATGATATTCTTCTATCATTCAAATGCGGTATTAGGCATCCTTGGTAATGCAGAGGATGCTACGATGATAGTTATCATGACAGTCATCCGCAGCTTTGGTAATGCAGAGGATGCTACGATGATAGTTATCATAAGAGTCATCATCCTTATCATCTTCATGATGATTGTCATCCTAGTCATCGCCTTCATCATCGTCATCATGATTTTCTTCTATCTTTCTTCTATATACATTTGAAATGCATCCTTGGTAATGCAGAGGATGCTACGATGATAGTTATCATGACAGTCATCCACAGCTTTGGTAATGCAGAGGATGCTACGATGATAGTTGTCATAAGAGTCAGCATCCTTATCATCTTCATGATGATTGTCATCGTAGTCATCGCCGTCATCATCGTCATCATGCTTGTCATCATCATCATCATCATCTCTTCCTTCTATTCTTCTATCTTCTATAGACATATCAAATGTGGCGTTAGGCACCCTTGGTAATGCAGAGGATGCTACGATGATAGTTATCATGACAGTCATCCGCAGCTTTGGTAATGCAGAGGATGCTACGATGATAGTTATATCATAAGAGTCATCATCCTTATCATCTTCATGATGATTGTCATCATAGTCATCGCCTGCATCATCGTCATCATGAGTGTTATCATCATCATTATCTTTCTTCTATGTACATTTCAATTGTGGCGTTAGGCACCCTTGGTAATGCAGAGGATGCTACGATGATAGTTATCATGACAGCTTGAGCAAATCCCTCAATGAAATCATATGAAACTCTGATGACAAACACACACTTTTAACCTGCCTGAGTAAACAAATAATAATAAAATAGTAACTTCATATTTCAAATGTGTACAATGATAGTTATCATGAGTCATCATCCTTATCATCTTCATGATGATTGTCATCATAGTCATCGCCTTCATCATTGTCATCATGATCATCATCATCATCTCTTTCTTCTATCTTTCTTCTATAGATATACATTTCAAATGTGGCGTTAGGCACCCTTGGTAACGCAGAGGATGCTACGATGATAATGATCATGACAGCCATCCGCAGCTTTGGTAATGCAGAGGATGCTACGATGATAGTTATATCGTCATCATGATATTCTTCTATCACTTCAAATGCGGTATTAGGCATCCTTGGTAATGCAGAGGATGCTACGATGATAGTTATCATGACAGTCATCCGCAGCTTTGGTAATGCAGAGGATGCTACGATGATATAAGAGTCATCATCCTTATCATCTACATGATGATTGTCATCCTAGTCATCGCCTTCATCATCGTCATCATGATTTTCTTCTATCTTTCTTCTATACATTTGAAATGCATCCTTGGTAATGCAGAGGATGCTACGATGATAGTTATCATGACAGTCATCCACAGCTTTGGTAATGCAGAGGATGCTACGATGATAGTTGTCATAAGAGTCAGCATCCTTATCATCTTCATGATGATTGTCATCACAGTCATCGCCTGCATCATCGTCATCATGAGTGTCATCATCATCATTATCTTTCTTCTATGTACATTTCAATTGTGGCGTTAGGCACCCTTGGCTATGCAGAGGATGCTACGATGATAGTTATCATGACAGCTTGAGCAAATCCCTGAATGAAATCATATGAAACTCTGATGACAAACACACACTTTTAACCTGCCTGAGTAAACAAATAATAATAAAATAATAACTTCATATTTCAAATGTGTACAATGATAGTTATCATGAGTCATCATCCTTATCATCTTCATGATGATTGTCATCATAGTCATCGCCTTCATCATTGTCATCATGATCATCATCATCATCTCTTTCTTCTATCTTTCTCCTATAGATATACATTTCAAATGTGGCGTTAGGCACCCTTGGTAATGCAGAGGATGCTACGATGATAGTGATCATGACAGTCATCCGCAGCTTTGGTAATGCAGAGGATGCTACGATGATAGTTATCATAAGAGTCATCATCCTTATCATCTTCATGATGATTGTCATCATAGTCATCGCCTTCATCATCGTCATCATCATTGTCATCATCAATTGTCACATCATCTCTTCTTCTATCTTTCTTCTATACTTCTATATACATTTCAATTGTGGCGTTGGGCATCCTTGGTAATGCAGAGGATGCTACGATGATAGTTATCATGACAGTCATCCACAGCTTTGGTAATGCAGAGGATGCTACGATGATAGTTATCATAAGAGTCATCATCCTTATCATCTTCATGATGATTGTCATCATAGTCATCGCCTTCATCATTGTCATCATGATTGTCATCATTATCATCATCTCTTTCTTCTGTCTTTCTTCTGTACACAAAGATGAGGGCTGTGATGATAGCTATCATCGTCGCATCCTCTGCATTGCCAATGGGGTCTAACGTTACTTTTGAAATGCATATAAGAATAAGAATAAGAATGAGATGATGATGATCATCATGATGATGATGAGAAGAGCGATGACATCATAATAAGGATGATCCGGATGATTATGATGATAACTATCATCATAACACCCTTTGCATCACCAGTGCTGCCTAATAAGAGATGATGATGACATCCTCGGCATCACCAGTGCCGGCTAATAAGAGATGATGATAACCATGATGATAGTGATGATGAGGATGAGGACTGTGATGATAAGTATCGTCGTAGCATCCTCTGCATTGCCAATGGGGTCTAACGTTACTTTTGAAATGCATATAAGAATAAGAACAAGAATGAGATGATGATGATCATCATGATGATGATGAGAAGAGCGATGACATCATAATAAGGATGATCATGATGATGATTATGATGATAACTATCATCGTAACACCCTTTGCATCACCAGTGCTGCCTAATAAGAGATGTGATGACCGTGATGATACTGATGACAAGGATGAGGACTGTGATGATAACTATCATCGTAGCATCCTCGGCATCATCAGTGCCGGCTAACAAGAGATGATGATGACCATGATGATAGTGATGATAAGGATGAGGACTGTGATGATAAGTAATCCTCTGCATTGCCAATGGGGCCGAACGTTACTTTTGAAATGCATATAAGAATAAGAATGAATGATGATGATGATCATCATGATGATGATGAGAAGAGCGATGACATCATAATAAGGATGATCATGATGATGATAACTATCATCGTAACACCCTCGCATCACCAGTGCTGCCTAATAAGAGATGATGATGACCATGATGATAGATGATAGTGATGATAAGGATGAGGACTGTGATGATAACTATCATCGTAGCATCCTCTGCATTGCCAATGGGGTCTAACGTTACTTTTGAAATGCATATAAGAATAAGAATAAGAATGAGATGATGATGATCATCATGATGATGATGAGAAGAGCGATGACATCATAATAAGGATGATCATGATGATGATTATGATGACAACTATCATCATAACACCCTTTGCATCACCAGTGCTGCCTAATAAGAGATGATGATGACATCCTCGGCATCACCAGTGCCGGCTAATAAGAGATGATGATGTTGAAGGATATAGAAATGATGATGATGATGTTGACGATAAGAATGATGAAGGATCATATCGATGATGATGATGATGATGATGATGGGCATCCGTATGATGCCAGTAGTCATATGCTTGCCTCAAAGATTAATCCATGCGCTTGTACTGCAACCACCCTTCCCGTGCGCCTCCCCTTTGAGGAGAAGGGGTCGGCGGATATATGTATATATATGTATATATGTATGTATACATATATATATATATATACACGCTGCGGGTCAAAACCAGTGGTATGATTTTGGGGTAGGTGCGCCACCCTTTTGTTATTTGTGTCTATTTTAGTGGGGGTTGGGATGTTCACTGGGGTTACGGGCTTTGACGCATGGCCATAACATATACATATATATATATATAGATACTAGGTCCCCGAGCTAGGTCCCCTTTCCCACCCTTTTTTCTAAGCTCTCTACTGGAGGACCTAGTAGATATAGATAGGAATTGTTTTCACCTAATGGACTACAACACAATATAATATGTCACAGAAAAAAAGATAATCGAACCGTGATATTATACGTACAATCAACATACTATATATATATACTTGTATATTCTATGATATGATATGTTTTTTAATAATAACACATATATATATATATATATACACATATAGATATACATAAATATATGCCCTTTTTCCATTGACATGGTATCTGACAGGGGGTCGCTCTAAAAGGAGATTTATTTTCCGTGTACCCTCACGCAGGTGCCATGTTCGTGAGAGGAAGGTATATATATATATATATGTATAGTCCACCAGCTTGGTTGTTTTTTCCTTGTCACCTGTTGACAGGTTCATGTTGTTTTGTTTATTTATCGTTATTTTTCCGGATGTGTCGAATATGTGACTTTGAATCCATTTGTTTGTTTGCTTTCCTCGGCTGAAAGCTTCAGAGAAAGATGGAGGGTTCCAGAGGGTGCCGCTGTTCCACCTAGGGAATCGCCTTATCAACGGGCAAGCACTTGCTGATTCTCAGTGGGGAATACCTAAGAACTTGCTGGCTCTCAGTTGGAAATTCGAGCACTTGCAATCAGAATGGTGTTGTCTAAGGGTGGAAGTGCATACCTCATGTTCATACTCCTTGGCTTCCCTGGTTTCCGACGGGCTCTATAAGGGGTATATAGCCCTTTTAGGGAGAGGGGCCCAAGGGGTATGTAAAAGGGTATGTACAAGCACCCCTGGATGTTGGGCATCACAGGGATGCCCTGAAAGAAAGTACAAGTGGTTCATTGGGGTTATCTCATTCACCCCCGGAGAACTGGCTGTTTTCCATGGCCGGTCTTGGACATTCGGGGTGTCTCCCAGCGAAAATTTGGAGAGGAGCTTCGCAGCTTTCCTTGGCAGCTTTCTATCCCTATCTAGCTGGTGGTTAGAAGCGGTTCCGGAGCTGGGTATAACAAGTTTGCCTTTAAAGAGGGAGCTGAAGAGGTTCTGAAAGGACATGGTAGTGATTGTTAGAAAGAGGGCAGGCCCTGTTGGGATTTCATTTTGTTTCGGCCTGGGAGGTGTCCTGAGCCGATACTAGTGATTGTTAGAAAGAGGGCAGGCCCTGTTGGGATTTCATTTTGTTTCGGCCTGGGAGGTGTCCTGAGCCGATACTCCTCAGGCGTCAATCTGGGCTGCTGCTGAGTGCGGCGTGCTCAGAGGGACTTGGGCCACGTCCTCAAAAACCAGGGTAGATGAAGCTTAGGGACAATCCCAACCATAAGCAGGTGCGGCCGTTGTTTAAATTCTGTTCATTGGTTTGGGGTACACCATATGGCTGTGGCTCAAAAAGATGTACCCAAATGGCCGGGCCCCTTGGTAAGTGGGAGCAGAGACCAAAACCTGGGTAACCCCAGCTCTTGAAATTTGAGCCGCACCGTGATGCCAGGTTTTGATTATGACTCACTTGGGGCTGTTTCCGCTCAGAACGCACGGAACACGCTGCTCGCTTCGAGCTGCCTGAGGCGTTGAGGCGTTGCTGCGCGGTTGGGATTTGTGATCTCAGACGTCAAAAGAGAACACAATGGGAATGGCAAAGCACGCGCCTCTGGGCTTTGTGCAAGCAGCTTGGTACTGTTTCTCATGTCCTTCCAGGTTTTGCCGTTATTCCCGACTCAGCTAGAATTGGACATCGGCGCGAAGCAAGGCTGTTGCGACCTCCGCCGTCCTTTGGGTTTTGAGGTGTACCCCCCCGGCAAAGCCCGGGCATAGTGCAGGAGAAAAGATCCATCGCGCAAGAGCAAGGCTCGGCATGGAAAGCGGGTGCCACCGTTGATGGACATGAATCCACCCAAATGATGTCCAGTTTGAGTTTGGGTCCCCGTCTAAAACTTCACGCCCAGATTTGTTTTTCTTTCAAGTTCAAAATTAAGACTCTGATTCTTCAGATGGTTTCCTTTTGGTTTCCTCAGCCAAAGCGGAAGTCAAGTGGATCGCATTTTGAGAGACTCCGCTTTCGTGGGAATGTGTGGAAGCTGCGAAAGTCTTTGGCTCATCCGACCGAGCTGCCAAACTCGCGGAGCGAGCGCGCAACGTGAGTCAGTGAGGAAGGGGAACGCGGGTGGCAAGACATGCCTCGTTAAATTCGGCTGACTTGTATCATAAAAGCGAATATTCGGCCCTTGCATTTCCGAAAGTTGCGCCACAAGCACCTCGAACAGGCAGTTGCCAGTGAAATCAGCCGCAGCCAGTCATATGGGGATCGTTGCTTCGGCGCTCGATTGCATGAAGCTTAAAGCACTCCTCAGACTCACCGAAGAAGTGCCAAAATAAATACCTGGAGTCTCCATGACCCTTTAAAAATGGGTCATTGGCCAACCATTATTTTGGGAAATTACCATCCATTTTTTGAGGGTCATGGAGACTCCAGGTACAAGGAGGTTGTTTCAAATTCTAGGCCTTGCCGCACATGCTACAATTCAAGCACGACCCCACACTCTCCCTAGCCGAATACCAACCAACAAAAGGGGGGGTTCGACAACTTCCCCCCCAATTTTGCCACAAAATCAACGAAGCAAAGATGGCACACCACACTGGAAAACACAGGTCAAACTTACCAAACCAGGGTCCGGGGGGTACCATATGTATATATATATATATATAGATATGTCTTGAGCCGAGTGGCCAGGTTTTCAAAACTAACACACCGCGCCGGTCAGCAGCCTCAGGCCGCGGTCTTCAGCCATTTCAGCAATCAAAAGCGCTCATCATCGCCAAGCGCTGGAGGCGCGAACACGGCATGAAACCTTCACTTGTGAAGGTGATTGGTCAGGGGGATATGTACTGTGACCAAACAGGGGATATATACAGTGGTTGCAAAATCCGCTTCGCACCACGAACTGAAACCATGCTTGAAACCGTTGTTAGTTGGTAGTTGCAGGGGAATCGAATCGTTCCAGGGTTTCCCAGGACACTTTTTTGGGGGGTTTGACTTGCTGGTTCGATGGGCAGGGAATGAGAAATGGGATGACCCCGAGAAAACTATCCGCGAGTTGGTATCCCCAAACGGCTTATTCCTCAGAAGGGTTTTGGGGTTATCTAAAGAGCCCAAATCGGGCTGAGGCTTGCAATTTGCAATTCCTTCCAAACGCCAACCGCTTTGCACCCCCCCTTCTCCGCCAGCCCGGAACCTCCTTCGGAACCCTTCGGACCCTGACAGCCCCAAACCACCCCTTCTCGCGCCTATTTTTGGGCCTATTGGAACCAAAGCGAAGCTCCCCTCACCCAACAAAAAAACAACACGACGAAGAGCCGCCTCGATCAAGAGAGACTGCTCACCCCCCCTCCACCCCCCATCCAAAAAAACAAAAACCACCAAAGAAATCGAAGAGCCGCGAGCAAAACAGAGGACGGGCGGTCGCAGGCCATGGCAAAGCTGGCGCTGCTCCTCCTGATGGCCCTGGCCGAGGCCCACCTGGACCTTGAGGCATGGAGGGAGCGCCCGAGCGAGCGGGGGGGGGGGGGTGACTTGAAAAGGTCCGAGGAACGTGGGAGGGCCAGTGAAACCGCCTAAGGTTAACCCCGGATTAAGCAGAACTTTTGGTTGATTAATAGGGGGGTGTGCCCTTTTAGTGGGGATTCACTTTTGGAGGGAACACCCGCCCAATAATGGGACGGGTTTATTAATCCTGGGTCAACATTACCATAGGCGTCCTTTTTTAGGTTATTTTGGTTAAACATAGATGGGTTCCACTGGCTTAGATGGAGTTTGTTACATTTACCAGAGCCATCTATTTTTCCAAAAGGCCACTATGACCGCCACAAAGATGATGTGGACATGGCTCTAAATTAAAGAGCCCAGGGGCTACGCATGTTTTAGTCTTTGGTTCCATTTACCAAGGTGCCACTTTGGTACCACTTTTTTGAGCCACAGCCATGTGTTGTTTTCATGAGAAGCTATCCATGGTCAAGGCATTGGGGAAACCACTACAACATGGGAAAGGTTCATGATCAAAACTGGAGGCCTGAATGGAAGATCGACCAGCCCGGTGACAACGTGGGCACCAAGTGCGTTTTCAAAGGGATACCAAAGGGAAAGCCGAAATCCATGTTGGAGGGGGTCCCCTAAAAGAAGGGCCATTAATTTTAAGAGTTGTCCACGCTACCTTGTTCCCTGATCGACAACCCACTCAAACTGCCTTAGATAGTCAGTTTTCTTCATGGCGGGCATATGAACCGTTGCGGTTTCCTTGAAGGGGCTCATTCGCAAAACCCTTCCTGATTCCCATGTAAGAATCAGCAAGTTAACAACAATATGTCAATAGAAGGTAAAGCAGGATGTCAGCCGAAACACACGCAGAATCCATGCCAGCTTCAGCCTTGAGTGGTTCTAAGTGATTCTTGCGGATTGGAAGGTAAGCAAACATGCATTTGAGGCAACAGAAGGTGGGGAATATGCAAATTATTGATCAGGTATTATATGTATACATATATATATATATATATATATGCACATACACATGTATGTATGATAGCGTTGGGCAAGCAGTATCCAGTAGTGCCCGTTCTCACCCTTTTTTGGTTGGGAGGGTTCCCCTACTAAAGTAGACTCCACAAACAAAATCGGGTACCCTTGTTCTAACCTCTCTACTGGAGGACCTAGGTATACATGCAACCTATCCCTTAACTGGGGTGGACTTAGGATACATTTTGCCAGTAACTTAAAGTGAAGCAAATACTAAAATGTACATTCTATAACTGGGCCTAACTCTAATCATGTCTACTGGAGGACCTGGGTATACGTGCAACCTATCCCTTAAGGGTAGCGGTTGTTTTGGCCCTTTGAGGTACCCCTGTGACGATTCTTGGCCGGAGGCACTGGCGTTGGAAGATGACGACGAGTGCCAGGGCGACTGCGCCGCGAACCTCCTCCAGCGCCTCGGCTGAAGGCGTTTTCCGTTTTGCGGTTTCGGAAGGAAACACCTGTCCGGCTGTGGACGCCAAGTGAGCCACAATCAAAACCTGGGTAAGTGAAGGTTCGTAAGGGATGATCCCAGCCATAAATAGCTGCGGCCGCCTGCTTAGTTCTTTACATGGTTCTGGGTCGACCATTGTTGCACCGGTTTTTTGATTGTGACTCATGCGTTACTGTGAGTGTCAGCTATCCTATCTTATGTATAGAAACCGAAGTCAAACTGTCAGCCACTAGAATGAGCCAACCCCTGGTTGCCAAATTCCCGTTTCGCAGCACTGTGAAGCCATGGGACACCATTGTTTGTTGGTTTTTACAGGGGATTTTGAAGGTCAGGATTTCGTCCACTGTATGAATAGGAGGGTGGGGATTCAGACCACTTTTGGAGGGCAACTCCCTATTCTTGGGAGTCAAAGTTCTTAATTTGGGTATGGGTCAAAGTTGAATCGTTGGTTCGATTACCCGGGCAACCCATTTGGGGGTTACCCTATCTTTGACCCACAGCTTTGGACACGGAGCGAATGGATCGCACAGCGATTCAGAGACTGATTCTGATCTACCTGCTGAAATGAAGATGTGTTTTCTTCCTGATTTTTCCGTGCTGGTTTTAGCGGGAATCTATGTCTGCTGGAAATATGTTTTTATTGTAAACGCTTCGCGTTGACCACCTCGGCCAGTCCGCTTTTGGCTGGCTTTGAGGTACATACTGCTTTAGTTTGCCTTGAAGTGTTGTTATTAAAATGAGCGAGTCGGCGCCGCAATGCGTGAGCTGGTTTCCAAGCTAGAGGGTCCGCTTCAAGGGCCAGAACGAGAGCCGCAGAGGTACAGAATGGTGGGCCTAGCGCAGGTCCAAATTTCTAGGGAATCAGACTGTTTCTGGCGCTTCAGGCGGACTGGAGGCAGCTGGAGGAGGGATTTTGGGCCGCGCGACATGGGGTCGGGGGTGGAATGGGCCGAAATGTGATTCGCCAAGTGAGTCATTCCGTAACAAGAATGCCGGGACTCAATTCTGTTGGAGGGGGGTCACCTTTTTTGGTGGGTATAAAGAGAAACCAGCAGGAAAACAGCCATTTCGGGTGGGGGAAACTCTGTTTTTTTGTCCGGGTTTGCACTCGTGTCCAACCCCACTCTCGTGCGGCAAGCCTGCGTGAGCTGAGGGTCAAAGGCTCCGTGATTGAGGAGGAGGTCTGCGTCGAGTGGAAGCAGCGTCTTGGATGGATCGGCCTCAGAAAGCGGCCGCGGCGGTTTTTTGCCCAGGGGTGACTCACGCCGCGATTTGTTTGATATTTTTTAGGGGGTCATAAAGGGAGCGCAAAAAGAAATCACGACAATGGGGTTGCCATGATGTCCTGAGTGGCCTGCAGCAGACTCCCCAGACTGGAAAACTCGTGTTTGTTTATGTCGGGCCCCCCTGACATGGATTCGGTTGTCCTCTTAAGTGAGGTACCAGCTCCAAAAAAGGACGAACCCCAATGAGCCTTTGAGTCAAAGACTGCCGGTCAGGAACACCGGCCAAACGTCGAACACGGAGGTGTTCAAATTTTGACCATGCACTCCGGCTCGACAGGTCGTCAACCACAAGCGAGGTGATCAAAACGCACTCTCATAGGGGTTAGTTTGGTTAAAAATAGATGGCGCTGGTGTAGATGGGGTTTATTCCATTTACCAGGGAAACCCATCTATTTTTCCAAGAAGGCCACCCTATGTGTCTCAGAAAAAAAGTTGGTACCAACTTATGCTAACCTCTCAAATCTGGAGGACCTAGTCAAAACGCACTCTCACCTCTTGTCCCAAGCCCAGGTGCCCCGAGAACACCAAGTACTACATGGGCAAGCCCTGCGACGCGAACTCTCGCGTCTGCACCCGCGCCTTGGATTTGGATCGCCTTGGATTCTCCGCCAGGAGTTGGGCTCCCCATACTCTCACTTCCTGACTGGGGTGGACTTAGGATACATTTTTCATTTTTCCAGTGACTTAAAGTGAAGCAAACAATATATATATATACATTCTAGAACTGGGCCCAACTCTAATCGTGCTGAGTTCATGAACTTGAACCTTTTGGGAAGAACAATTAGCAGGTGTTCCCCTCCAAAAGTGGCCCGAATCCTCGCAGTTCACCCAAGGACACCCTCCTGTTCATACTGTGGATGGACGATATCCATTTCGCGCCAGCTGAGAAACCCTGGAATGATACGATTCCCCCTGTAAATACCAAGAAGCAATGGTTTCAACCATGGTTTCCAAGTGGCGCAGGATTTCGTCCATCCACAGTATGTCCCCTTCAAGGGGTGGCTTAACACCTCACCTTGTGGTTGCCAATGCAAAGTGAGGCTCTGTTTCCCCACCCAAAAGTCCCATCCGCATCCCTGCCCGGCAGCGAAGAACTACTATGCATGCACGAAATCCGCTGAAAGTACCACCTGAAAGTACCCCGGAATGATGCGATTCCCCTGTAAATGCCCAAGTAAGAACTCAGGTTTCCGATGCTTCCCCTGCAAAAGCCCACAAACCTTATGGTTTCCCACGGCCCTCATTATCATGGTGCGAGATTTCGGGTTTTTCGGATTTCTCGTCCATCCACCGCACACACCAAAGAAAAACAATACATCGAAGTCAGCTGGAGGCTATGGCAAGCCGCAGAAGCGGCAGTGCATGAAGTGGGTGAACTGCAAGAACAGCTGCTACTGCGCCCAGTGGGCCAAGCTCCTTGAGGAGAGCGAGGTGGTCAAGGAGTCCGCGAGTCCGCAGGGCAGAGCGGGTGGGACGGTGGAGCTCAAGGGGTTAGTTGATCCAACTACTTCTGTGATACAAGGGAACATCTAGCCCTTTTTATGGGGGGTTCGTCTGTGGGAAGCCCTTGTTATTGTATCACCATGTGTTGGCTTGCCTTTGTTTACTCCGTTCGTTTGCTTGCTTGTTCGCTTGTTCGCTTGCTCGCTCGCTCGCTCGCTCGCTTGCTTGCTGGCTGGCTGGCTGGCTTGCTTGCTTGTTGGCGAAGCCTAGCGCACGCGGTCACGCGGTCATGGCCCCTCACCTTCAACTTTGGTGCTTTCATGTGATTCATGTGGGGAAGTCATGGCCACACATTGTTCTTGCGATCAACACTCAGAAGCAGACAAACCAGGGTTTGTCAAACTCGACCGTGGTTTGTGAAGCAAGCACATGTGGGCATCCGCTTCCAAGTCTCCCTGAGAAGCACAGCTTTCGCCTTGCTCTGTCTCTTCGAGTGCTTGCTTTGGCGAAATTGGGCCCTCCTCGAGTGCTTGCTTTGGCAAATTGGGCCCTTTTCCATCTGTGTGTTTTGGCTGGGTTTGGTTAGTTAGCAATGCAATCTAAAGATTCGAGGATGTGTCGTCCTCCATCATTTGTTTGCTCTCGCTTCCCGCGTGTTGTTCTCAATTCGTCAATGTTTCTCTCAGTGCTTCGCAAGTCACTAGCCTGGTCTTACTATGGCAACTCCTTCTCACTCCCTGAGTTCATGGACTTTACGTAAGCTGTTTGGATAGACTATTTTAATGTGCACATAAGAAGTTCGTGCACTGTTTGCCTGTCTCAATCAGAAGTGAGTTGGTCTCCCGATCCCAAGAGGAGGCCTCTAAAAAAGGACTTCACCCACCTGAACCCTCCAAGGGTGGTCCATTTGCGCCAGTGCTCTTCTGTGAAGCCACCCTTGGCCGGTACCACATGCAAAAAGGAGGTCCTCCCAAGAAAACTACGCCACCCCCCACGTCTTCCGTTTTCCGCGCCTCGTCGTACTCGTACCCGCGGCCGTGGGGGGGGGGCAAACCGAGGCCCACCGGGCCCCGGGGCTTCGCGCCAGGAGAGCGAGGCGCCGCCGACGGAGCTGGAGGAGCCCGAGCTGGTGGCCTCTTCCCCGGAAGAGAAATCCCGGGCGCCGGGGAGGGGCTGAATTCAGGCTGAAGGCGTTTTCCGGGCCGCGCCCGTTGAAAAAAAACAGGGGAAGGGGGGCCTTTTCGCTGTAGAACGGGAAGTTTGAAGGGCGTTCCGGGCTGAAGGGTGCTCGTTAAAAAGGGGGAAAATACGGCCTGTTTTTGCCGTAGAGACAGTGAAAGGGAGCCTGGCCTGGAGGAATCTTTCTCATGCGCTATTTTGTTTCCAGAATCAGGGGGCATTTCGTCAAAATGGGTTTGGGGTCTGGATTCATGCGGTCCCAAGAAGAGCCGTTTGTTGAGAAATCTTGAAACACTGGTATTCATCCCTCTATCGATCCGGGTGATTCGCCATGCTTTTCCGAAGACGAGGGGTGATGTGCACTAACCCAACCATCGGTTTTCTCCGCTCATCACATCTTGAGAGGGCCTTGCCGGCTTGAGGTGTCGAGGGCGAAGGTGGGGTCGATTTGTTTGCTTCCCCCTGTATTTTCTTATGTGAGACCGCGTTTTTTTTGGGCGGGCCGCGCATGACTCGCTCGGAGTTCCGGTTGCGCGAGGGGCCATGTTCGCATTGAGCGAGGTTCAGGTGGACGCGGAGCCGGAGAAGGTGGCCTGAGCGCATTTCGGACCCCATCGTCTCGGGCCCCTTCTCTCTGGAAAGAAGAGGCAAGTCTTGGTGGCTCCCAGCCATCCGGTTCCTTAGCCTTTTCGCTTCTTAGTGTTTCAATCATGTAAGAGGCAAAAACAGCGTGGTCTTGTTCCAATCAAAGTGAAAAAGCGGGGGAGGGGGTTTAAAAAAAGGTGGTAGTCTTGAAGGGTGGGACGCTGTTGGCGAATTCGCCAATGGCAGACTCGCCGGGGACCCGCCGAGTCTGCGAGTCTGCAGAGTCAATCCCTGACTGACACGATGACGCACTTTTGGTGGACAAACGCTTGGTCCTTTTGTCCTTTTGGCCTTGAAGAGCCACAGATGAAGAAAAGGACCCCACTGTGAGGCCACCTGTGTAAGTGGGCCTTTGGTCCATTTTTGTTGGCTGGAACACCAAGCTTCCGGCGCCGTGCATGCTTTTTCCTCGGGGAGAGTCGGAGACCGCCCAGGGGCAGCCTCCCCCCATTTCGCGCTCAGTCCCCTGGGACAGACAGGAAGGGGCTGTCTATGGGAGGTGTACTGAATTTCGAATGCCTTATGAGCTTGACCCACGTCACTGTCACAGCAGCCTTGCGGCTTTTGGTCTCTCGCTTTTGCAGCAAGATCACAAGCGCGTGGAGTCAGCAGAAAGGAAAAGGATCAGCGATGCGCATGTGCTGACACCGTGGGCCGATCAACGTTGTGTCAAAGCCAGCCTCGTGTCCACTAACATGGAACCTATGACAGGGTCTCTTTTATGGAAAAATCGTGTGTGCACCCCGCAACGTCTGGTTCCATGTTACCTGAAATAGCCGCTTGACAGTTGCCTCCCTCAAGGCCCCAATGGCAAATGGTTTGTCTGTAACAGGCTCGACTTTTGGAGTGAACTGGGGCTGGTGCGACCCTGAGTTTCCTCAAAACAGGGCTGACTCGAAGCTTTTAGCCGTCTTTTTTCTGTTTTTTTCGCCCAAAGGGCGCCGGACAGGAGCACATGCCGTGCGTGAAAGCAACGGCTTCCGGCATTCTACAGCTGTGCCACTTTCGGATACCAAGAATCTTCATGTTTGATAGGAGGACTTCATGATCCTTTTGGGTCGCAGCACGAAGTGGAGAGCGCATGTTCCTCCATCCGTTGTGTCAGGTGAATATGGCCCTTGTTGAAGCTTTGCTTGCGTGCGCTGGAATCCTGGAAGGTGCATTTGGAGTGATAATGGTCCGAATGGGGGCCAAGTGTCTCAGTTTCTGCGTGGGTTTTTTGGCAACATGGCTCCCCCGCCAGGCGACGATCACGACAGTGGGCTATGGCGTGCCTTGGTTGGAGGGTTGGAGGGTTGGGCCACCCGAGGGTAGAGCAAGGCGCGCCATGCTTCGAATTTTGGTTGGGGGCAGAAATGCTTCAGGAAAGTACGGTGAGTCATTTCAATGGCCAAGTGCTGCGTTCCGACTCTCAGGCGGCTTAGAAAAATGAGTACCCTCCTGCCGCCTCTTGGGATGTGTCAAGAGGGGCTGCGCTTTGGGATGGTTGCCGGAATCCCAACATGAAACCAACCATTGCCGGGAGCGCCTTGTTGTTGGGAAGCATTTTGCATGTTTGCTTATTGTGGTTTAGTGGGAAATCCCCACTTGACTGCTAAAATTTAAATTTTGTGCTCCCCTGCCAACGTCGACCAAGTGAAGGCGGAGAGCACATGTTAGACGTCCATTCTCAGGGTGGCGCCAGCCAAATCCATGCGCTGAGCCCAGTTAGCGCGACTCAAGGACCATGTGCCTGTGACCATCGGCGGCAAGGCGGAGGGGGCGCTACGGGGTGACGAGAGTCTCAGCTCCAGTCTGTGATGTGTGTGCCTAGAGTCTCCATGACCCTTTAAAAATGGGCCGTTGACCAACCATTATTTTGGGTAATGACCCCGTTTTTTAAGGGTCATGCATAAAGACTCCAGGTGTGTGTGTGTGTGTGTGTGTGTGTGTGTGTGTGTGTGTGTGTGTGTGCGCGTGCGCGTGCGCGTGCGTGTGCGTGTGCGCGTGCGTGTGCGTGTGCGTGTGCGTGTGCGTGTGCGTGTGCGTGTGCGTGTGCGTGTGCGTGTGCGTGTGCGTGTGCGTGTGCGTGTGCGTGTGCGTGTGCGTGTGCGTGTGCGTGTGCGTGTGCGTGTGCGTGTGCGTGTGCGTGTGCGTGTGCGTGTGCGTGTGCGTGTGCGTGTGCGTGTGCGTGTGCGTGTGCGTGTGCGTGTGCGTGTGCGTGTGCGTGTGCGTGTGCGTGTGCGTGTGCGTGTGCGTGTGCGTGTGCGTGTGCGTGTGCGTGTGCGTGTGCGTGTGCGTGTGCGTGTGCGTGTGCGTGTGCGTGTGCGTGTGCGTGTGCGTGTGCGTGTGCGTGTGCGTGTGCGTGTGCGTGTGCGTGTGCGTGTGCGTGTGCGTGTGCGTGTGCGTGTGCGTGTGCGTGTGCGTGTGCGTGTGCGTGTGCGTGTGCGTGTGCGTGTGCGTGTGCGTGTGCGTGTGCGTGTGCGTGTGCGTGTGCGTGTGCGTGTGTGTGTGTGTGTGTGTGTGTGTGTGTGTGTGTGTGTGTGTGTGTGTGTGCGAGGGTGACATTTGCTGGGTCTTGAAGGGACACCGAAGGCACACCGGGCAGGAATGTTGGGGAAGAATCCCTACCGAAAGAGACATCTTTTATGTTCGCTTGCCGCAAGCTTGGCGCTTGGGAACCATGGATGAAGCCCCCTTTTGTTTGCTGGCTGATAAAACACCTAGCCCAACTGGCGCGAGATGGGTTTGTCCATCAGTATCACCATGGATCACGAGCAGCATGGAAGCCATGCAACTGCAACTTGCGAGATGGTCGGGGCTGTTGCCATCCTCTACGGCACGGTGCTGCTTGGGCCAAGCCGGCAGTCTTTGGAAGCGTCTCAGGTCTAAGTCAAAGCGCCGTTTTCAACTTTTGGTGTCGCTTAAAAGCCATTTTGAACAGGGGGTACCCAAGTTCAGGCAGCCTGGGGGCTTCCGAACAATATGGCCCCTTGGCGGAAGATTTGAGGGAGTGCCTACATTTCCATTCGGCGAAACCACCCCCCAACATGACCCCGTGTGAAACGACCCGCCGAAAAACGGGCTCCCGGTTTTCAAAGGGCGTCCACCCGGTACGGCCCCGCTTGTTTGAGTGACTTTTTGGGATCCGTCAGTCATTGTAGACGAAGCGGGGGCGATACTATTAGTTGTCGAGCTGAGCCGACGAGTTGCGGTTGGTTTGACAGTTTGATGCGTGGTGCATCAGTCGCCTGCGTAGCGTCATGCCTGTGCACCTAGCAGATAGTGAGTTTGGGTCATTGACCCGGTTGTTCAGTGGCACCCTTCTCCCCTTTGTGCTTGGTGCTCCCTTTTTCCAACCAGGGACACTGGTTGCAACTGGGTTTATCAAAATCCCGTGCGACGTGTGGATCGAGAGGGGCTTGTCTCCCTGTGTTTCACCGGTCCCAACAACCAGGGCTGACTTGTGGCCCCCCCCCAAGAGCTCACAATCAAAACCCGTGTAGATGAAGGTAAGGGGCAGTCCCAGCCGGCAATAGATGCGGCCGCCTCTTCAATTCCTTACATGGTTCTGGGTTCACCATTTTTGTACCAGGTTTTGATTGTGACTCATTTGGGTCTTTGGACCAAACCAGCCTCAAAACGCCCCACACAACAAAACAAAACCCAACGCAACGCATCGCACGTGCATGCATATGCGCACGCGCACACACGCGGGTCTGGAACGAGGGGGCCGCCCACCCGCTCAAACAGACACAGACACACACGCTGCACGTGCAAACCCAAAGGCAAAGGTGGATAGAAACGCAAACACAAGCATCAGTGACCATGACCACATCGCATGTTTCACTTTGGGCGGATGGCCCATGGAGAGTGCCTCTGTTGAAAGCAAGTCCATTGACCAATAGGAGGGCGGAACTTGCTGTTTGGATGGTAGGCGAACGCAGATAATTTCCTCCCCCTTGAGAATGAAACCACTTGCCAAGTCGAAGCAACAGCCCCAACGGACACGCGCCACTTTCAATCCGCAGTGTGGAGCAGGGGCGGCGGTTCGACCCTTGTAAGCCTGTTGCCTCCTTTGATTAAACAATCTTCTGTAAGTTTCCCTTCAGAGGGTCACGGTTTACCCTGGTGTGGAGACACGCACTCAGCAACCTCTCCTTGGACGCCACGGCTTGGTATCTGAATGGGAGATCCTTGCCAGCGGCTTCCTGCTGAGTTTTGTTTGATTGCGTTTTGATTTGCTCGGAAGTTCTTTGTTCTGTGCTTTGCAGTTTGGGTTTTCTTTTGGTTTCCTTGGGTTCCCTTTTCCAGGAGACCCAGCAACCTCTGAACATGTCATGCCCGATGTTTTTCAACTCGATGTTTTCGTGACATACCCCTGAACCCACGATGTTTCCAAGAGGGCACGACACATTTACAGTTTTCGAGGCAGGTTGGTCCAATGTCAAAACAGGTGTTCTTTGTTTCCCGTACTGTGGATGGACGAACTCCTTCACAACTTTGAAGCCATGGGAAACCATTGTTGGTCAGAAATCAGGTTTCTTAGGTCCCATTCTCGTAAAGTTCTTGGTTGATAAAGTTTGCAATTCTTCCTAATAATATACTTCTTGGAGAGACAATGCAAATTAAGTCTGTCATACAATGTTTGTTTACTATTATTCTGCTATATATGCCTTGGTTCCTTAGGTGGTGCGAAATGGATTTTGTCCATCTGCAGTGATGCTTCTTGGATCCCCCCCACCCCAATTGCCTGGCCAGGCTGCCGATCGGCATCATCGGCTCCCAGCCGGGCCCCCGGTCGGAAAGAAGCGATTCGGTCGGATTGGATCCATCTGCGCTCTAAACGCAGCAGGGTTTTTTGGCGAGCTTACCATGCTTTGTTTACTTGGGGATCCCAAAAAGATTGTGTTTTACCGTGAAGTTTTACTCGGAGATTTCTGATTTCATTTTTTATTTTTGGGAAGTGTGGTAGATTTGTAGCAGTTCCATGTCGTCCAACTGTTGATTTCCTTTTGGTCGCAGGGCAAGCTGAAGCTTGGCTGGCCGCAGTGCCATGTTGGTCACGCAACAAGCCTTGACGTGATTTCAAACCGGTCAAGGCTGTATGCGCGTTTGGCAGCTATGTTTGGGCGAAGTGCAGCGGCAGGATAAAAGGACGTCACCCAGGACAAAGGTTTTCTGCTTGCCGCTTCCATATTTGAGCGATTGAAGGGGGTGGTCATAAGGGCCCTGCTCAAGGCACGCATGTGGCGGTGTAAGGCGGCATAAGCGGGCTACGCAAGCGCAGCAACATGAGTGATCGCGCAAGCTGCTGTGTAAGCACCTCAGCGAGAGAGCTCATGTGTGGTGGGTCAAGTCTCGCAAGTTTGTTTGGAGTTCATTTGCAGCCGAGGTTGATTTGATTGTCGCGGCTGGAGATAAAAACATATTTTGGACAATAGCAACAGACAGAAGCAAAAGCATAGGTCTAGAACTGGGTTGTTTATCCTGGAAAAGACTTGTCACCAGTGACCAAACTGATTGATATTAAACACATGGATGAACTGTCCGACCGCAAAGAATGATGTTGCAAGCTTGCCGCCGTACTCCTGAGCAGCAGACACCCTATCATTTATTCCAGAGGGGCAGGCTGCTTCACCTGAGCTGCTTTTTTCGGATCTCCGTCGTTCAACTTGGGTGCAGCAAGTTTGGAGGGCGAAATCCCCTATGGTTGTGGCAGCAAGTCTGGGCATAGCCTCAAAAGAGCACGTCAAAACCAGGAATTCCAGTTTTGGGCAAAAGGCTCATGAACAAATCCTTGGAATAGGTCTGTCTTCTTTTTAGGGGTCTGGTTTTCCTTTGGTTTTCCCTTACAACACCGACACCAAGTAACCCTTTAAGGACCGCCACCACAAAGCCCTGTAGAAAAAAGAACCAAACAACGCGAATGGTTCCCTGGTTTTGACCTACCTAGAGTCTCCATGACCCTTAAAAAATGGTTGGTCATTACCCAAAATAATGGTTGGTCAATGACCCATTTGTGATTCGGGTCATGGAGAGAGGTAAATCCCCGCACGGCTTGGAACCGACTTGACCCCACTGAAACGGACGTGCCGACGGAACCCGTGCCGACGGAACGAGCCCGTGGTCCCCGAGGTTCAGCACGGAGTTCGCGCGCATGGTGTCGGCCAACCGAACCCGCGGCTCGCTCGAGCGGTCGGGCGGTGAAGTCTTTTGGGGAGCGACAAGGAACGCGGCAGTTGGGATTGGTGCTACTTCCCCCGAGTGTCAGGACTTGCTACTTTTTGGGAAGACCGTTTTAGTGGCGAACAGCAAGTTCAGACTTGTTTTGGCCGATCTACACGGCAGGGGGGTTTGTCA
Source organism: Effrenium voratum (assembly GCA_963377175.1). Classification (NCBI taxonomy): domain Eukaryota; class Dinophyceae; order Suessiales; family Symbiodiniaceae; genus Effrenium; species Effrenium voratum. The sequence goes on from CAUJNA010003359.1 coordinate 307,669, forward strand.
GTTAGGTTTTTATCCATACCATCGGGTGCGAAGCAGGCCCCCCCCATCACCCCGTCACCGAGGGTCTCTTTAGTGGAAAACCTGGGAGCCTAGGTTCGATGTTTGACACTATTTCCAATTGTTAATTTGGTCTGTCCAAGACTTACTCTCAGATTTCCGACACCTAAAGCGACCCCCGAAACAGTCACACTAAATCGAATCAGGGCCTCTTGTGGGCAATTTTCTTTGTGTGACTGTTTCCATTTCTTTTTTGTAGAGAAAGGAAAGGAATTCCTAATGTTTGCCCTGATTTGTTTGCCCGGATTTGTTTTGTCTGCTTTATTATACCTTTATTGAATCAGGAAAAACATTTTCTACCAAAGCGGCCCCAATAACAAGGCGGGCCCGAGTCCCACATCATAGTTGTTTGGCTTGATGCTGGGAATACGCTGGCAAGCAAGAGATTCATGCTTCAGACTCCAGACCCTCAATCAGTGGAGCTTCTCGACGTATCCACGCCGCCCTTTCGCGGCGACTTCACCCGGCACCCAGAAGCCATGTCTTAGGTACCTAGGTCCCCCAGCTAGGTGCCCTTTCTCACCCCCTTTTTTGGTTGCAGGGTTCCCCTACTAAAATCGACTACAGGAAAAAGTTGGTACCCATATTCTAACGAGTCTCTACTGGAGGACCTAGGTGCGCTCGTGAACGGGGAAAGGAACGGGCGGCCATCCCGCGGTGCAGGAATACTTGCGGATTTCCGCCTTCTTAATTCTTGAAGCATGGTTCTGGGCTTGGACCGAATTTTAATACCGGGTTTTGAGCGAGTGACTCATGAGCTCACAGCTGACTGGCGCAGATTGCAGAAATAAAAAGGGGGTACCCTGGTTTTAGATGGGACCAAAGACAAGAAACCTGCGTTTTTGTTTTTGTTTTGTGGTGGTTGATTTTTGACCCACACCCAAAAATATCACCATGGAGTGGAGTTCTGAGTTCAAGTGTTAGGCTACGTGGTTCGGGGGTTCCAAGAGTGTTTTCCTGCATATCTGGTGGTTCCATGTGGGAGGCTATCCGCAAGGATTTTCAGAATGGACTCCCTTGGTCAACCTTCATAACCTTCGTGTGAGCTTGTGGGGTATACATGTCCCGCCATTTGGCTGATGGAACGGATCCCCTTAAGCAGGCAGTTCTGAATGGAGGGTCCAATGACGCTTAAGGGCTTTGAACAAAAAAGTGAGTTTCCGTTTAGTTTGCTTTTTAAACCTACTCCAAAAAGGGGGTACCCTCCCACCAATTAATTAGAACCTCACAAAAAGGGCCTGAAACACCATTTTCCTGTTGAAGGGACCCCCTGTCAGGTTCCATGTTAATTGGTGGGAGGGTACCGAGCCTCAAACAGAGGCTTCGGGTGCAAAAATTGGACCCCGCTTGCAGCTCACGCCTGATGCCGATGAGGTCAGGAGAGGAACCACCGGCGCCACGAGGACGCAGAAGAGGAGGATGACTGCGCGGGGCCTGGAGAGCTTTCTCTCCCGGTTGGGAGAGCAACTGGGTCGGATGTGTGTGTGTGTGTGTGTGTGTTTGTGTTTGTGTTTGTGTGTGTGTTTGTGTGTGTGTGTGTGTGTGTGTGTGTGTGTGTGTGTGTGTGTGTGTGTGTGTGTGTGTGTGTGTGTGTGTGTGTGTGTGTGTGTGTGTGTGTGTGTGTGTGTGTGTGTGTGTGTGTGTGTGTGTGTGTGTGTGTGTGTGTGTGTGTGTGTGTGTGTGTGTGTGTGTGTGTGTGTGTGTGTGTGTGTGTGTGTGTGTGTGTGTGTGTGTGTGTGTGTGTGTGTGTGTGTGTGTGTGTGTGTGTGTGTGTTGTGTGTGTGTGTGTGTGTGTGTGTGTGTGTGTGTGTGTGTGTGTGTGTGTGTGTGTGTGTGTGTGTGTGTGTGTGTGTGTGTGTGTGTGTGTGTGTGTGTGTGTGTGTGTGTGTGTGTGTGTGTGTGTGTGTGTGTGTGTGTGTGTGTGTGTGTGTGTGTGTGTGTGTGTGTGTGTGTGTGTGTGTGTGTGTGTGTGTGTGTGTGTGTGTGTGTGTGTGTGTGTGTGTGTGTGTGTGTGTGTGTGTGTGTGTGTGTGTGTGTGTGTGTGTGTGTGTGTGTGTGTGTGTGTGTGTGTGTGTGTGTGTGTGTGTGTGTGTGTGTGTGTGTGTGTGTGTGTGTGTGTGTGTGTGTGTGTGTGTGTGTGTGTGTGTGTGTGTGTGTGTGTGTGTGTGTGTGTGTGTGTGTGTGTGTGTGTGTGTGTGTGTGTGTGTGTGTGTGTGTGTGTGTGTGTGTGTGTGTGTTTGTGTGTGTGTTTTTGTGTGTGTGTGTGCTTTTGTGTTTTTTTTTGTGTGTGTGTGTGCGTGTTTTTCTTTTTTTTTTCTTGGAATATCCAATCAAAAATCAAGATGGCCCAGTATCCTCCAAGGGTGGTCCATTTGTACCCAAAATGGCTCACACAAGAGCACTGATACAAATGGACCACCCTTGGAGGGTTCAGGGTGTCTATTTTAAGAGACCTCTCCAAAACGACTGTCGTGTGTTCCTTTGGTTCCCCCTTCAAACGACCATAAAAGGCGTGCCCCAGAAAAAAGACAGACCCAACTGGGTGAGTCACAATTGGGTACCCAGCATGAAGCCCAGGTAAAATGGAAACAAGGAAAAAGAACCTGTGGTCCCTGGTGGTTCGATCTTGAGCCATACCCGAATTAAGAATTATAGACCCCGGATAAATAAACCTTTTCCAAGCATGGGGGATGTGGTCCCCTTCAAAAGTGATGATTCCGCACTAAACCCAGGCACACCCCCTATTAAGAGTACTTTTTGTTTGATTCTCGCGACATTTGTGGGAACAACCTTGAAAACCAATGGTCATGGTCATGTGGTTTTCTTTTCGTTCTTTGTTGATTTGCTCTCTTTACCTTCCAATCACCTCAAGGGAGTTGACTTTTCGTGCGGACTCCTCTCAAAGATGGTTGATTGACCTGAAATTGGATTCCCGCGCAAGTGATGTCCACCACAGGTCCCCCGATTGAAATCCTTACCTTGGATTGGAGGGTGTCCAAGTACCGCATTTCTTTTGCTGGGCCCGGTCAGAGTGAAGATGCTTCTCTTCCGGTCGCATCGCGAGCTCATTTCCTCTTAAAGGGCAATCGATATGTTGGTGAGGCGATGGTCTCGAGTTCCGTCAACTTGATGCCGTAGTGTTGAAAAACATCTTGCTGGTGAGTTTCGCAAAGGGGGTCATTGCAAGTGATCTTGTCTTTGAGGGAACCCTTCTTGGTTGGCGGTTTAAAAGGAAAACCTGCCAAAAGCCGAACACAGAATCCATGTTGGGGCGGCGGGGTGATAGATTCCTATTTTAAGACACCCCAGACATCCAATGGGGGTGTTTTTCGGAGGTCCCCCTGGTTTTAAAGGGACACCAACAGGAAAGCCCAAGCCTTGCCATGCGGCAATGCGGGCGGTTCCCAGCCGTGCCGTCTCCTTAGGTTTTTGGTGACTTTGGTGGTTGTAGCAGGGTTCAGTGGGGATTTTCCATGTCACCCACTCAAAGTCGTCAACTTTTTTTTCGCGGGGGGATCTGAGAAACAGCCCAGGCAAGAGCTCCTACCTTGGGCCATTTTTGAGTTTGACACTGTTGTCCAACTAGGTGCCCCAGTAGTGCCCTTTTACCCTTTTTTGGGGCCCTGCTAAAATAGACTACAGAAAAAACAGGTTGGTACCCTTGTTCCAACCTCTCTACTGGAGGACTAGCCAAGTATCTCACGTGACCATGGCACCTGAAAGGCCCTGCAAGATCCGAGAAATGTGTTTCTTCTTTCGCGACCTCTGCGGTGCCAAAAAAAAAGGCGGGAGGGTCGTCCTTGGTGAATTTTCAGATGGAGAGGGGGTGTTTCCACTTCTCCCAAGCCACTGACCTCTAAAAAATACTTGGCTGGTGCACAGCCACCAGACACCATAAAGTGTATAGATCCCAAATTTTCTCTGCGGGTGGTTTGGGGGCAGTGGAACCCATCTTAGACCCTGATTACCACCAGTTGATCAGTTCGGCGGGGATGGAAGAAAGGATTCTATAAAGGGTCTGCATTACTTTTTCGTGGGGGGGGACCCTCTCCAGCAAACGGAAGGCACCTGTAAAAAGGGTACCTGGCAGCCCAATCTCCTCCAGGTACCAGGTTTGACAACAAGAGACTCTGCACAAAAACGATCGACCCTTGACTAGGTTTTGCAGCTAGGTGCCATTGTTAACCCCTTGTTTGCCCCTTGTTTGGGGGAGGGTTGTTCCTACTACAATAGACTGCAGAAAAAATCGGGTACCCTTACTCTAACGAGTCTCTACTGGAGGACCTACAGAGTCACTTTTTAGTGGGAAGATCACTTTGGCGGCAACTCGAACTTTTGTGGACTTTTCTTCTGGGGCCAACCAAGGAAAGCAGGGTTGTGGGATCAAGGGGTTTATCCCCACTTCTGTGATACGTTCGGGAATCTCCCCCTTATGTGTTAACTTGCACGAGCTCAGGCCTTTTTTGCAATCCACAGCAAGAAGCGTTCCACGCTTCCCAAAACGGCTGCGAGTGCAGGTTGCAGGAACGAAGCGCTCTCGATCAAACTGGGGCATGAAAACGGCGGCTCACTTGGGGCAATGGCAGCCCCCAAGTGAGCTGTCGTGTTCATGCCCCAGTTTGATCAAACACGTTTCGTTTCTGCAGCCTGTGCTCACAACCGTTGTTGGAAGCCCGGAACGCTTCTTGCTGTGACAAGGCCTTGCAACAAGGTCGGGAACCGAGGACTTTCCAAACCCAAGTTGAAATTGAACAAAGTTGGGCTAACGTCAGTTTCTGCGCACCCGTAGCGCCATATGAAGAAACTCGGTTCATATGTTGAGACCCCGTAAATTGGAAGAGTTCTGAGAATAGGGGGGCATGAGTGTGCCGCGTTGGGTGCAAACAGTCCCAGTCTCCGATCTCATCACCGAGATGGGTGATAGGAGGCAGCAGCAAACATGTCAAGACTCACGACTCCTCGGGTCTTTTTTTCTTCGAACTGAGTCCGCTAAGTTCCAACCAATTTCAAACTTTGACCGTTTCTCCAAACTCGGGCTGCTGCGATTGGAGAATCTCCGAACTATGGCCCGTTGTCTCCAAACTCAGTGAGGGCAGTTTGGAGATACTCCAAACTCAGGCTCGTAATCTCCAAACTCTAGCCTCTAGCCAATTTCTCCCAACTCAACCTGAGTTTGGAGAAACTCAGGCACGAGTTTGAAGATTTCCAAATTCGGGTCCGAGTTGCCAAACCCAGGCCCGTTTTCCCCCAACTCAGGCCCATTGGGGTCACTCTTTAAAGTCAGGCTCCTTTTCTCCAAATTCAGCCTTATTTTTCTCTAACTCAGCCCGTTTTCTCCAAACCGTGGATGACTTTGCAGATTCTCTAAACTGAGGCATGTGTTCTCCAAAAACTCAGGCCCGAGTTTCGAGAATCTCGAAAGCCAGGCATGTTTTCTCCAAACTCGGGCCCGAGCTTGGAGAATTTTCAAGCGCACCGCCCGAGGTTGGAGAAAACGGACCTGAGGTTGGAGATTCTCCAAACTCGAACTGAGTATCGAATTTTGGCAAACTCGGGCCCGAGTTTGGAGAAAAAGGGCTCGAGTTTGGAGATTCTCCAAACTCAGGCCCGTTTTCTCCAAACTCGGGATGAGTTTGGAAATTCCCCAATCTCGGACAGATTCTCTCCAAACGTTCGGAGATTCTCCAAACTCAGTTCGGAGATAGTTCGGACATTCTCCAAACTCAGTTTGGAGATGCTCCAAACGCCGGCCCATTTCCTCCAAACTCGGGTGCGCTAGGAGATTCTGAGATTCTCCAAGCTCGGGCCCGAGTTTGGAGAAAACGGGCCTGAGTTTGGAGATTCTCCAAGCTCGGGCCCGTTTTCTCCAACCTCGGGCTGAGTTTGGAGATTCTCCAAACTCCAAATTTCAATGTGTTTTTCTCCTACAGAACGCTTATGTTGCCTGAAAATCTCCATCCGAACGCTTATTTTCTCCACCAAAACACTTGCCGAACGCTTCTTCGCGTGTTTCACAAAATGAGTTTGGAGAAAACGGGCCTGAGTTTGGAGATTCTCCGAACTCGGGCCCATTTTCTCCAAACTCGGGGTGAGTTTGGAGATTCTCCAAACTCGGGCCCGTTTTCGCCAAACTCGGGGTGAGTTTGGCGATTCTCCAAACTTAGGCCCGTTTTCTCCAAACTCTGAGTCCAAACTCTGAGTTTGGAGATTCTCCGAACTCGGGCCCGTTTTCTCCAAACTCGGGGTGCGTTTGGAGATTCTCCGAACTCGGGCCCGTTTTCTCCCAAATCGGCGTGAGTTTGAAAATTCTCCAAACGTAGGCCCGTTTTCTCCAAAATCGGGGTGAGTTTGGAGATTCTCCGAACTCGGGCCTGTTTTCTCAAAACTCGGGCTGAGTTTGCGGATTCTTCAAAGTCAGGCTTGTTTTCTGCAAACTCAGGTTCAGTTAAGAAGTTCTCCAACCTCGGGCCCTGTTCCTCCATTTTCCAACTCAGAAAGCTTCTTGGCTTCGTACAAAGAGTTTGGATTAACCAGGACTGACAAGTCTTCTTCAAACTCAGGCCCATTTTCTGCAAACTGGGGCCTGCGTTTGGAGATTCTCCAAACTCAGTTCGTTTCTCCAAACTCGGCCCGAGCTTGAGATGATTCTCCAAACTCAGGCAGGGCTGTTTTCTCCAAAGTCGGCTTGAGTTTGGATAATCTTCACGCTCAGGCTTTGCAAACTCGCCTGGCTTTGCGTGCGAAGACGCGTTTCGCAAATGTATTGGTGGCGACTATCCGCTTTTCGATGGTTGAACGGGTCAAACAAGGGTTTTGTTTGGTCAATATAGACAAGACTAAGTTCGGCAAATCTCGAAACTCAGGCTGAGTAAAGGCCAACTTTAGGGACCCCCAAATTGATTTCTCAGGGCTGAGTTAGGAGAAAGCGAGCTTAAGTTTGGAGAGCTTGGAACATCTCCAAGCTCAGGCTAAGACGTGGAGAAAAGCAAGCCTAAAATTGGGGCACATTCCAAACTCATCCATATTTTTGGAAACCTGAAGGCGAACTTACAAGCGAGCATTATCCTCAGAAATCTGCAACTCCCCAAGGAAAAGGGCTGCGCCATCGTAATGTAGTCACTTGCATTACCCTATTCCGGAACACTGCTCGGAGCAAATGGGAGCAGCGCTTCCCGAGACAAGCTTGCTAAGGTATGTCCGCATGTTTTGACAGAGATTTGGAGTCCTTGTTTGGCGTGTGTTTTGCTGGCACAAGGCTTGATTGGCCCGGATAGCATTGAAACGGCATGCTGTGGCATGGTCCAAGCGGTCTTGGCGTGTGGGGTTACCGGTTGAAAGCCTTTGTGTTTTTTGGTTGCAACAACGTAATCTGAGCTGCTTGAGGCACTGGAAGAGTGGTGGTGTGCGCTATTTTTTCTGAAGCCCTTGGAACGCTTCTGCAAACTATTCCCCGGGACCTCGCGCAAGTTAACACCCTTATGAGGAAAGTAGTCTTTGGGAAGCCCTTTTGTATCACAGAAGTGCCTGGAGTCTCCTTCTGACCCTTAAAAAATGGTGGGTCATTCCCCAAAATCATGGTTGGTCAATGACCCATTTTCGATTCGGGTCAGAAGGAGACTTACAGATTCGTGGATTCCCTTCCCAGCCCTGTAATGCCCCCAAGAAAGGATTCAAGGTCCCCCAGTAGTGCCAAATTTTACCAACTTTTTTGGGGGGAGGGCTCCCCTACTAAAATAGACTACCGAAGGAAAGTGACTTTCAAGGCGTGCGCCGAGAATTTTCGACGTCGCACCCGAAGCCGACTCGAGGCCGCCTCCCGCGGCTCCCGCCGCCGCGGAAGGAGCGGGCCCCCCGGGGAAAAGTTTCCCGAGAGCTTTGGAGAAGTCGGCGCCCCCAAAAAAAAAGCGCCGAAAAACGCCTCAAGACTCATATATCCGGATGTTGTGCTGGGACTTGTGTGGCATGTTTTTGTTTTGTTTTGCAGTTTTTGGGTGGAAGGCCGTTTTGGGGGTAGATATGTCTGGCCAATCTGCTCGGGAATGGAGGTGTTCATTTGGTCTTCCCCACGAAACCAGCCGAACACAAGATCGGGGATCCATCTCAAGTTATCCAAGCTCAGAACACGCTCACCCAAGGCTCTCTAAGAATCTAGAAAACGGTCTGGATCCGTTTTTTTTGGTGGTTTTCACATTTTTCCCTTGTTGCTCCTTTTTAGGAATCTTTGAGTACTCTTATTCATACTCTACAGGGGTGGATCCACAAATTTGCCACACCCCAAGCAAGAACAGAAAGACTGATTTGGTCTGGATTTCTTAGAGTAATTACCCCAGATCCATGAGATCTAAGTTTCATTCCCCGCTCAGCACGCATTCGTGCCGACCTTTTGGCGTTTCGAGGCCCGCGTCGCAGGGAGCAACGATGAAGCAAGCGCACTGTCCAATTGGGTGTCTTTCTTTTGGGGATCCGAACCCGTACAAACTAACATGGAACCCAGAAGAAAATGGCCAATTTGGAGAGGAAACTCTTGGGGGAGTCCCTTGGGTTTCATGTTGACTTGCAGGGGAGTACATGTTCTGGGGGTTGAGTCCTTGTCCATTCTTTTCAACCACCTCATCGTTCTTTCCAACAAACCAGATAGGTTTTCCCTGGGTTTGCCGGAGGTTTTCTGGAAAGGATCGGATCCCTGCGTTTAGAATGGAAATGGAAATGGCACCTCTAGAAGTTGGAGGTCTTTCTTTTGGCCCTCAACAAAAACAACAAAATATGGCCGTGGTGGTCGAAACCGTTTTGGTTGATACCATTTTGGTTGGATTGGGTGAATTCACCACCCATTTTAGGTTTCCTAGTTTAGTGGTTGGATTGGGATGGTTTTAACTGGGGGGACGATTTGGATTTTGACCCATGGCCATATGATGGGTTTTCCTTTTTTCTCTCCCTTTAAAGCCACCAAAAAGGGCTCGCACTGTCTTTCTTTTGGGGCTTTTTTCCGGAATCCCGCCCACCCACCCACCCACCCGCTAAAAAAGAAGGCTGTTTAATCCTGTTGGTTCCCTCAAAGATTCCTCAAAAAGGGGCTACCTGCAACAAAGACGAACCCGAGAGTCGCCGGTATGGATCGCCCAGGTATCCCAGAGCCCTGAAATACAAGGGTGTGCCTTTATTTTTTTGCGTGGTTGATGCCTTCAAATATACCGCTGGATTCTGGTACAATCATAGTCTCGGAAACTTGGTGGTTTGGATTGGTTTGGGATTTGAAGCCCTGGTTCTTGTAGGCGGAAACCATCCCCTAACCACCAATCCTCCGATCGAAGCCACCAACTAGAAGCCGATCCCAGCTAAGCCCTGGCCTCGTTTGGCCCATTTTTGGCAAAGGGATGGGACCAGGGTTCCATTTGACTACCCCAAAGGTAGACTTAAACCCAGCTGTTTCCCTTTTGGGGAAGTCAACCACCCCTGGGTTTTATGTTTAAAAAAAAGAAACGGAGCCCTGGATGGGCCGGAAGCCCCTCCACCTCCAAACCAGCGTTGCCTCCGGGGCAAGAAGGTAGAAACCGAGTCCACTCCACTTGGGCGGGGAGCTATGCCTCTTACCTGTTCTAGGTCCCCAGGTGCCCTTTTTGACCCCTTTTTTGGGGGAGGGTTCCCCTACTGAAATAAGCTACAGAAAAAAAAGTTGGTACACTTGTTCTAACCTCTACTGGGGGACCTAGTGTTACATCGAAGGCAGCCCGTCGTGTTGCTACCCCCTTTTCATGGTTGTTCATGGCTTTGGGTGTTTTGTTCATGGCTTTTCATTCTACTGAGGCCTACGAAAAGTACGGGTTTCGTGCGCCCACAATTCAATGGCTTGAGGCTTTTTCTCAGCACTCTTGCAAGTTTACTGCTTGAGCCATGGCTAATTTCCGGGAACCGCCAGATCTACATGGGCGTTTCTCAAAATCAAGGTTCCAACATTTTGTCACTCCCTGAGTTCCTGGACTTCTCTTCCCTTTGGGAAGACCATCTGAGTGGTAAATACAAAGTTTAAACCTTTGTGGGGCTAATTTACTCCATCGCAAGCTAGCGGTGGGTGTCTTGTTGGATCTTCCCTTCAGAAGACCACCGGCCTTGGCATTTTCGCGCCACCCCTTTGGCAGGGGTCCCCATATTTCCTCTTTTTTTGTCACTTTTTGTTTGCCCATTTTTAGGTGAGCTTTAGTGCATGGGTGCGATGTTTTGAGGGGAAATCACTCGGGAGCGGTTTGCCGTTGCGTCCAGGACCACGCTGCCGTGGACAAGAGGAAGTCCATCTCGCCTTTGGCCCCAAGTCGCCTTGGGCCGATCGAAGGGGTGCCGGGCCTCGAGGGGGTCAAGGGCTTGCCGCCCAAATCAAAAACTCATCGCCTCCGGTCCACATGGCACCCGCAAGGGGTCCCTTTTGTCGGAAACGCGTCTTCCATGTTGGACGGGAGGGTAGGAAGACTGGTGGGGCTGGCTGAGATGCCGGGGGTTTTGAAACCAGACCTTTCAGTCGATTTTTTTAAGGCCAACTGGGTCTTTTCACGGCAAGTTCAGACAAGTCCGGCTGGGGCTGGGGGTGGGGCTGCGACGTCCAGTGCCCGGCCGTGAATGGCTCAACCATGCCGAAGCCCCTTGGCGGATGTCCATACTACTCACTTGTCCAAAGCTGGTCGACCTTTTCACCTTTGTCGGTCTTTTCAACTTTGGTTTTCCGATTTTGGTCCACTAGTCATGTCCTCCAAAGCATGCTTTACTTGCAACTGAGATCATACAAAGTTGCAAGGCAGCCGCTGTGCTGAATCGCAATATACCATTTGTGGTTGGATGTGGTTGCGTTGCCACATTTTCTCGCTCCCCGAGCTCCCCCCAATGCACTTTAAGACCTTCAAATGGGCTTGGACCATTTGAAGGTGGCAAGTCGGAACATGTTGGGCTCGCAGTCGAGTCACCTTTTTTGGGCTTGGACCATTTGAAGGTGGTAAACTCGAGAAGAAGTCCGGCGACCTTTTTCTTCTTTCCTCGGCCCATCCACATCAGTGCGTGTTTCAGTGCGGCCCGGCCAGTCCGCCGTTTTGCTCCAGCCTAACGTGGGCCCAAAGGATCGAAGCCATGTTCGCCCGAGTCGCCTTCAGGCGTGCGAGGGCTTGCGAGAGCGGGGAGTGGGGGGAGTGGGGGGATTTTGCAGGCGGAATTCGGTGCGTGGCCACGAGGCCTTTTCGAGAGGACGATGAAATTTGGGCTTGGCTGGTGGTTGCCCTCACTCCAGGAGTTCTTGGACTTTGAAGTTTTTTTTGGGTTTGGAGCATTTTCGTGGTAAAACACAGTTCAGACTTTTTGTGGCCCATCCACTCGATCGGAAGTAGTTGCCTGCAGCTTTCAAAGGGGTGCATACACGTCGTATTTGCTGAGGGTGCAACCCGTGATTCTGCGGAAGATGCGTCATAAGACGCCTCATGGACAATTGCAAGGGCAGCGACAAGTGGAGACCTCAGCATCGAAGGGAGGCCCCTCATTCTACTTGGGCTATGTGAAGCCCGCTTCAAGATGCCAACCCCCTTGAGTCACGTCCTCCACACCCGGGTAGATGAAGGTTGCAAGGAAGAATCCCAACCATAAATGGGTTCAGCCGCCTTTTTTAACTCTTTGCATGGTTCTGAGATGTTCTGGCTAGACCATTTTAGTACCATGCAGGTTTTGATTATGGCTCGCCTGTTTGAACCAAGGTTGCTTTTCAACATGTTCGGATCACTCCTCATCAAGTCATGTTGTTGAGAGGCGCGCCCTGTTTCAGGGACAACAGATCTTTGGTCGGATGGGTGGAGGGAGGATTATCTGTAAAGGGTAAAGCGAATGACTGAATCTTCCCCCTCAAACAAATCTGTGATCATGGCGGGAAGTGATGGGCCATTCCAAGCTTGGGTTGCCCTCATTTGGTCAAACGAAACCGTAGGGTCAATGCGGATGGTGAGTGCAGGCTGCCCGCAGGGATCACGCGCTGTGTTGGTCCTTATTTTTGCTGCCTGCCAAACGTATTGGGCAAGACCTGAGGGCCAGCCTGAGGGCCCAATACACTCTAACTCCAACCGGGACAATCTATGTTTACTCACTTGAGAAAAGTTATTGGGACAAGGAGACCATGGCTGTTTTTCTTCTTCCCAGGGGACTTAAGCAAATGGAAGGAGAGTTCTCTGAGCGTCGATCCGCTCAGACGCGCCCTGGCGCCCCTGTCCCGCGCGGCTCTTCCCGCGGCCCGCCCGGCCGCGGCGTCGCTGGTTCGCGGCTTTGCGTCGCCGGTGGAGTCGACGGCGCGGGTGCCCGGGTGATCATACTCTAGGTTCCCCAGCTAGGTGCCCTTTTTAACCCCTTTTGGGGGACATTTCCCCTACTATTTTTTCTTTTTAAAATGGACTACAGAAAAAAGTTGGTGCCCTTATTCTAACCTCTCCGCTGGAGGACCTAAATAGTCACTTTGGGGGGAAGGTCACTTTAGCGATAAATCGAACGTTTGGGGACTTTTCTTTTGGGGCCATTCCACTCGCTCGGCGTGAGCGAATCAGAATACGAGCGGTGAGTCTGGCCGGCGCTTTGCCGTGGCAGTGAAGCAACGGGAGGGTAAATCGATCTTGGCTCCAAGAGCGAGACAGAGATGCGAGCACTTGGTCAACGTTTGGAAACAACTCGCAGATTTTGCCCGTGATTGCCATGATGGATCAGGAAGATATATGTAAACCCTGGCTTTTGGGTACGTTGACTTCAAGAGGTGACAAACAGGACCTCTACCAAAAACGGGGGTCCTGGCGGTCCGTCGCTGGACCTTTGCGCCCGGCGATAGTTTTTGTGCAGATCGCGAATCTGGCAATTCGGCCGTGCCTCTCAAGAAGTTACTTCTTCCTAAAGTCTCCATAACCCTTTAAAAATGGGTCATTGACCCCACTATTTTGGGTAATGACCAACCATTTTTTAAGGGTCAGAAGGAGACTCCAGGTTCAGTTCCCGTTGGGAGACCAGAAAAGGAAACGACTGCGTGCCGAATCAATTCGGCTTGAACCTCCTGGTCTCGTTCGGCATGGCATTTTAGGCATCCGTACCTGGAGTCTCCTTCTGACCCTTAAAAAATGGTGGGTCATTACCCAAAATCATGGGGTCAATACCGTGTCAATACCTAAAATAATGGGGTCAATGACCCATTTTTGATTCGGGTCATGGAGACTCTAGGTATTCCATTTCCTGGGTTGGAGCCATTGTCGGAACAGTAGACTTTTGCTCAGGCCAAGCTGTATGAGGAGCTGGTGGACAAATCGGTCAAGGAGAGATGCGCCTGTTGAACCCGCGGCTGGGGGCTTCCGGTTGCGTATGCTGTCAAGTCCTGATCAATACGAGTTGCTTTGGCTCTAAGCCTTGATGGTCATCTTCCTTGGTGGTTTCTCATGTTGGCCATGTCATGGTTGTTGTTGGGAAACATTTTGAACATTTTTGCTTATTGTGGTTTAGTGGTTGAAATCTTCACTTGCCTGCTAAAATTTGAGAACTTTTGCTCCCCAAACCCAACGTCAACCAAGATGTAAAGAACCTTTGGATCAACACCCATACCTAGAGTCTCCTTCTGACCCTTTAAAAATGGGTCATTGACCAACCATTCTTTTGGGTAATGATCCACCATTTTTTAAGGGTCAGAAGGAGACTCCAGGTACACCCTTCTACGGGTGGGTTTTTCTCGTGGTTTTTCTCGCCCCCGAACGTCAGTCTCTGGGGTCCAAAGTCGCCAAAGTGTACGGCAGGCGGCCGTCTCTATGCCTTCCCCGAGAGGTGGTTTTTTTCTAATCCCTTTTTTGGGGGAGGGTTTCCCCTACTGAAATAGACATAAAAAAGTTGGTACCCTTGTTCTAACCTCTCAAATCTGGAGGACCTAGATTTTCTTAGATGATTGCTCGGATCGGGTCGGCATATTTGGGTGCCCCGGTGGGTTTGCTGTGCTTTGCAACTGCCTACCGCGGTAGGCAGATTGGAGCAGAAGCCATCGGAGAGGAATTCCAAAAGGCCAGCTATGGGCAGGCGGCCATCTACCTAGAGTCTCCATGACTCTTTAAAAATGGGTCATTGACCCTATTATTTTGGGTAATGACCCCATTTTTTACGGTTCACTCCAGGTATGCTTCGACAACAGAGAGAGCGAGAGAGCGAGAGTCTTGCCGCGAGGAGTTCCAAGCCAACGAGAAAGTGGCGGGGGGGGGGGGGAAGGCGGTCGTGATTTGCCGATGCTGACACCCACCGGGAAAAGAAAAAAACGGGGGAGGGGGGGGGGGGGATGCCGGGGAACGCCTGAACAACGGGAATTGCCCTATACAGGGAAAGAAGAGAGTGGGGTGCGCCAAATACACCTGAAAAACGAGGGGGTAATCCTTTAGAGTTTCTTTTGGGCAAGAATTTCGACTCACGTCAAAGTTGAAAGATCTCTCTAGCGGTTTCTTTATGTTGCCACCCAAGATGTCGCCACTTCGTGTCTCCACAAGCACCAGAACATCGATGGTCCAACTTCCTTGCTCTTGTTTCCCACTGGACAGGTTTGGTTTTGCTAGATTTTGACTGACATCCAACCGCCCACGCCGGGGACCGCCAGCCAACAGACACTGCGACAGAGCCTGTGACAGAAAACAACAACTGCCAGCTTGGTTTGGCAAAGCCTGCAATGACCAGGCGTGCTTGAACAAATGGCAAGGCACGATTGTGCACGTATTCAAATGTTGAGTGTCCAGGACTTACCATTTAATACACCAACAGATTCTTTGGCTTTGAGATTCGTTCTTTCCATGCTGTTTTCAGCATCCTCGGTCGAACCTGCAGCTTTTGCCCAAACCTCAACGGCAGTGTTTGATCGCGATGTCGGCCTTGGATCGTTGATGGTGTCCGGATGAGATCTGGCCGTCCATTTTGGGGTAGGTGCACCACCCATTTTAGTCTATTTTCGTGGGGATTGGGATGTTCACTGGGGGTACGGGGTTTTGACCCATGGCCATCTAAAAGATGAGTCAAGAACAGAGCAGCCAGTGGCCAGTGAGTGCCCTTTTTTGACATCCTTGTGCCGACCTGCCTGTCAACAGCAAAAGAACCAACACAATTGCGCAGTGCTCGTGTTGGATACAATTGAGATGTGCAAAATGGGCAGCGCATTTGCATGCAGGTTGAAGTTGAAGTATCCTCATGCGTTTCTCGTCATGGTTAGGCTGACGGTGGCAAAACGAGCAACTCGCCCAACGCAGTGCCCCTTCTGTTGCTTTGGTGCCACGATTTGTTCGTATCGCTTTGTTTACTACAAACCTGACCTGTGTTGCTCTCGAGGAGACTACTGTATCAGAAATAGCAAGTTTGCGTTAGGAACCTTCATGGCAGACAAAAGCCCGCCACCCTGTTTGCCCAGGGAGAAACGGAGGAATGGTCGGATTTTCGCTTCTACTCGCCTGTAACTTGTTCTGCAGCTGCCCCCCAAAGGGTGTACAGAAGGTCTCCGCCGACCTGGATGCCGAGATCGCCAACAGCAAGGCGCGCGACCCGCGACTCGCGACCGGGTCGCGTGTCGGAAGACCCGAACAACGTGTGGCGTGGGGTTGGCAAAAACCAACTACTAGGCCCCCCCCCAGTAGTGGCTTTTTAACCCTTTTTTGGGGGAGGCTTCCCCTACTAGAATCGACCAACAAGAATAAGTTGGTGCCCTTATTCTAACCTCTCAAATCTGGAGGACCATAGACTGGATGCAGTACTTTTTCGCATTGCCAGCAGTCCATCAGATACATGGTTGAACATTACCTCTGCTTTCCTTCGGCCAGAACGAGAGCGTCGAGCGAGAGACGAGCACGATGCTGGCAGCGAGATCATGTTGACCCCGGATTAATAAACCTGTGTTTAACTTGAGGTGGTGCTCTTCATGGAGGGCACCCCGGACGCTCCCAAGTCCGAGCCCAGCCTCAATGCGCCCGCCCCAGCGAGCCGACTCGACGTCGCGCTTGGGGCTCGTCTCGGCTCGGATCTTCCAAAGCGCCGGTATGCGCCGGTGGTTTTTGCTGGCGATTTTTGCATCAAGCCTGAGAAGCAATCGGACCAAGATGGACCAAACAGCTGATTTTGAGTCCTAGTTACAAAGAAACGAGCCTTACACTTCTGGCAGCATTGAGGAGAATCCCTAAGGCCCGGCGAAAAAATATTCCAATACCAATAGAGCTTCACTTAAGGTACCCCACAACCGCATCCATTTTGTTGTAGTCCCCAAGTTTCCCACCCCAATCAATATCTGGTGTCTCGAAAGGGAATGCTGTGGCTGAATGCTCTTGGCTTCCCAAGAATGTTCAAATCGGGTTCTGCGAGTTGGAGTACACCAAAAACCCTCAAACCGAGCCCAAAAACGCCTCGAACCCGACTTCATTCGAAACCTCTTTCTAGCCCTCAGAAGCCGATCCGAAGCATCCCGAAATGTTCATTGCCCAGTTCAGTGGTTAGCCACCGGGGTTGTACCCCGATGATCGGCAAGTTCGCCTCCAAAATCCGAGGAAAAAATCCGGCGCCCGGGTTTCCCTTCTGGTGGCCCAAAACCGAAAAACGGGATCCACTCCTAGGCCCCCCAGCAAGGTGCCCTTTCTCACCCCGTTTTCGGGGGAGGGTTCCCCTGCTACAATAGCTTGCTACCCTTATTCCAACCTCTCTACTGGCGGACCTAGTGGTTTTCACGGGAATCTATCACTGGAAATTTGTGAATTGCTTCTCTTTTTCCTGGCGCCCAGTCCATGGCTCAAAACGGGATCCACCTCATGTCGTAGGCCCAGACCTCCCGGTCCGCGGTCGAGCGCAGAGATCGAGCGAAGCAACTCGTCGCGAGGTGGTCAAGATGCTCACGGAGGCGCAGGTGGTGCCGCTGACCGCCGTGGATGCCGCCTGGCATCAGAGAATCCAAAGCAACCACCAGTATATGTTCATATATAGATGTATGCATATATATATATATATGTTTGTACGATCAAAGTTACAAAAAAAGAACCGAGCTACCCATACATGGGTGCATATATATATACATATATATATATATATATATATCTACATCTATATGTATAGACATATTATGTATTATCATATTGATATCTGGATGTAGCTGTTTCGGAAAGCCCTTTAACATAGGAAGCATCATCTGAACACATGATATTTTCAGAGTGCCCCGAAGACATCTGTGTGTGGGCCATTCTTCCATTGTTTTTCTAGACCAAGATGAGCTCCATTGTAGTGGAGAGTTTAGATGGGATTGCTTCTAAGTCACCAGGAGGTAAATGAAAAGGTTTGGATTGGCTGGGGATTTGCGGTTTGGATTGATTTCAACCCGCCTTACATGATGTGGCTTGCGTTTTGGGGAGGGGTCGCGATTTGGGATTCTCATATGTTGGAGCCAAAGGGGAAACCAAGGCCACCGTGCCAGGCTGCAAACCACACAACCAGCCACAATCAAAACCCCTAGATGGAGGTGGAGGGACAATCGCCAGAATCATAGTTCTTTCCCTCGGTTTGGGTAGACGATGTTAACACCAGGCGTTGATTGTGACTCAGCTTAAAGGGAATCATTCTTGTTTTCTACCCCCCCTTTGCGGGGAAGCAAATGGAAGAATCGAGAAAAAAACGCCGGTGTTCGTCTTTGCTTCCGCTAGGTGCCCCGGCGATCTGTGCCCTTTCTCACCCCTTTAGTAGGGGGTGGTTCCCCTACTAAAATAGACTGCCGAAGAAAAAAAAAAGGAAAAAAAAGAGGTGGGTACCCTTTTTCTCACCTCTCAAATCTGGAGGACCTAGTGTCTAATGTGCTCCTATATAAGACAGAGCATTGGACAGTGTTTTCAAAGAAGCTTAGTAATTAGGCTGTTTCTTGAACCACCTAAAATGGAAGTGAGGTTGTTAGTCTTTGCATGGTTGTTGTTGGGACACATTTTGCATTTTTGCTTCTGGTGGTTTAGTGGTTGAAATCCCACCACTTGACTGCTAAAATTTGAGAACTTTTGCTCCCCTAACCCAACGTCAACCAAGTTTGCTTCCCACATATATACCTAGAGTCTCCATGACCCGAATCAAACATGGGTCATTGACCAACCATGATTTTGGGGTCAGTGACCAACCATCTTTTGAGGGTCCTTAGGGAGACTCCAGGTATCGTGGCCAGGCCGAGTCGCCGAAGCCGAGGTCTTGGCGCATCCGGCCATCCTGGGCTACACGGTGGCCAAGACGCAGAAGCGGAGGACCCCCCACCTCTATGTGAATGGCAGCCCGGGGCCCCAGCTTTTGGGGGGGTGGTGGTTACGGTTCTTGGCAGCTTTTTGGGGTGAGTTTTTGACTGCTTACTGGGTTGGATCTTTAGACTTTTTTTGGTTGAAATCAAGGGGTTTTCCACTAAACCCCCCAAAAATATTATTTTTGCAGGCAACCAAGATTGTGGCATCTTTGGTTCCTCTGTTTTGAGTGGGGCTGCAAACAGCCCAAGCATCTCCAAAAGCCGATCCTGGCTCGGTCTTTTTCTATTTTCAAGGAATCTGGGCAGCCGCAAACAGCACACCCGCAGATTGGCGATATGGCTTTTGCTGTTGGGGAACAAGCAGCATCATATTGGTGTGTCTATTTTTAAGGGTACCCTTGAAGGAAAATCAAAGGACATCAACCATTGTTTGCAGCCTATTTGAGGCGAACCCGTACTTTGCTTACCAGGTTGGAACGAAGAGGAGACCGTCAGGGTCTCTTGGTCTCCGTTGCGCTTTCGAACCTTTCTGGGGGTCCGGAATGACTCAGACAAAGCCTGATGAGTGGCTAGGCTGTTTTTGAGAGCCTTGAGGGTACCCTTTTGGGGTTGGTTAGGGAAGCCAAAAGAACACGACCCAACATGGGGAAGGGGTACCCCTATTTTCAGACAGCCCATTTTTACCTTGCGATAGACGAAATGGGCGTGGCTTCTTTTAAGGCACCCCTAAATTGCCATTCTGAGACGAACTCCAAAGAAACCATGCTTGTTATGCTAGGCTTTTTTGAAGGCGTATCATTTCTACATTTCCGCTTTCATGTCAAATTGCTCTCTTTCCTGCTGGTGCTCAGGGAATGACCTTCAAGGTTGAGAATGAACCCGAAGGGCATTCCCTTGAAAGGAAACCAAATGGGGGATGGTTTTTGATTTCTCATTCCCCTATCGATCCAGCAAGCTAAGTGGGTTTTCATACGGGGGAATGTGACAGCCAATGCGCTCGCAGCCTCGAGGATATTGAATGGGGGTGGCTCATATGTTTCTTTTTGTGCTAGACAACCCCCCCAAAAGTCGGTTTGCTTTAGACCAAGAGCTGAACATGGGTGATTTTTGCGGGAATCCCCCAAAATGACCAATCGAGGTTTGATTTTTGCTGACACCACAAGTGGAACATTTGTCATTTTGTTGCGAATCGTTTCACCACCGACATCCAGGGGCCTAATTTGAACGAGCCCACATTTTGGCGCGAGCTGACTCGATGGACAAAACACCACACACCCGGTCGTAGGCTTCTACGCGGACTATGACGGGCTACTGGCCCAGCACACCACAGGCGAGTCGGCGAAGCGTTCTTCCGTTTGGTGAAAGCTCGCGATCGGTGCGATAGGGAATGAGAAGTGGAACGAACCCAAGGATTTTGAATAAAGGAAACCACCGGTGGGATGGTTCTTGGGGGCATTCCATTTCTCATTCCCTACTGAGCATCAGCAAGAAAAGGGGGCGTTCTGTTCGTTTGCCAACTTCGTTGGTGTTTTGTGGGGGTTAATATCCCTTTGGTGGTTTGGATTGGCTGGATTTGAACTGATTGATGGGAAATGGCAAACCATCCCCGCTCCACCAATCCAAGCCGCCCAGCCAAATGGAGGGAAGCTGAATTCCCCTCTAAATCAGCTACCTTTGGCCGCCAGAGGTTTTTCCCCATGGAAATTCCACTGGTGTTGCCACTTGGGATCCAATCTTGGGACCCTTCTTTTGAAAGCCCCTCATGTAGGTGTGTCCTTCTTTAATTGATACCCTTGTCATGTTTCGTAAACGGAAACCACCAGGAAGACCGAAGATCTTTTTTGGGGTACCATGGGTGTAGACAACTACCGTTTTGGCGTTGGGTGGCTTTCGAATTTGCGACGCGAGTCCTAGGCCGGAAGAATGGCTTTTTGGTGTTTGAAAGATTGGGAGCTTTTGGGCCGGGCGAGCTTCCTTGAGGGTGATGCTTAAAGGAGGAACATAGGGAACCCTGTTTGAAAGCCTCTATCTATCCCAGATACGTCCAGTATGTCAATGTTCATGGGAGCTGGGGGGACTTGAGCACAAACACAAACCACGAAGGTCTGGCGGAAGGACGAGTATCCGGTTGTTTCGGTGCCCTCTTGCTTGGCGGGCTTTATTCAAAGGGGCTTGATTAGGATAAGTTCGTGGAAATTGTGCAGAGGTTTTCACAGAAGAGTGTTCTGGGATCTCTTTTGAGGTCATTGTACATAAGGTTCACAGGATACGAACCAGAATATGTTTTTGTTTGAGGGCAAAAGCTAAGTGAGGTGTGTCGCAAACTTACTGCGATGAACTTGTTGAGGCTGGACCAGTCACTTGCTTTTTGTCAACAGCTTCCGTGGCAGCAACCAGGTAGGCAGTGTATCAATGCACCAGAGCAAGGTTCCAACAGTGAGCTTGAACCTCTCATTGTGGCTTGCATATTTCGCATCGAAATGCTCGGTGGAAATCCTGCCATCAGCACCTTTGTGCACAGACTCAGGGGCCTATTTGAGAAGTGCATGGCCAAGGGGGCTCTTTCTTTTTCCCCACGAGGGGCGAAGTTTGGCGTGGCACGTGGCACTAGCTGCATGGCAGTGTTGGACGGTGATAAACACGGAATGCATGACACGCAAAGCGCACGAGCGGAATGATGCGAATCGACTTGTTGAGGCCACTGTAAATCGAGCCACATGTGGGTCCGTATCGGGGATTGTAGAAACGGGGGGCGGGGGTACCCCTTCTTTGGTTTTAAAGGGAACCCCAGTTGGTCTGAACAAAGTTAAGCTCAGGTGAGTCCAATTGAATAATTGAAGAGATGGAACGAAAGTGGCCCCAAGAAGGAGATCCCCCACGCACCTGCCAACTGACTGTTGGATGTATCTGTGGTTTCTCACGCAGGTCAGCTGAGCAAGATCGGCACCGCCACTGGAGAGTTGCCCATCGCCACCTACTGAGGCGATTCGCTCGAGCTGTTTGTAGGGATGGTCAACCTCTCAATAGAGATTTGGACAACTAATGCAGGGGTGCCTAATTGAGGGAGCCATGGCCATGATGAACAAGATGTTTGACCTGGTACACGCATGTCTTTGTTGTTTCAAAATGACATACGTTGATATGATGTATCTCTAGGTCTTCCTGTAGTGTCCTTTTGCCCTTTTTCGGGGGAGGGTTCCGCTACTGAAATAGACTACCAAAAAAGAAGGTACTCTTATTCTAACCTCTCTTCTGGAGGACCTAGGTTATTAGGAAAGACGGATTCCATCTACACATGATTTTTCGCTGGGAGAACGGCGGATAGCCATGATTTTTTTGCAAGCACCAACGAGCATTCGTCACGCGCCAGAAGGGACAAGCACAAGGATCTACAGAAGAAAAAAAGGCTACCCTTATTCCAACCTCTCCTAGTGTATTTGCATTCTCCGGACTGTCAAACTGGGTGGCGTTCTCTTGTTTGCCCTCGCCAGGAATCCGATCCGCCTGCGAGCTGCGCTCGCTGAGATGGCGCGAGCGAAGGAAGACGTATGGCAAGAGACGCCGGAAAGCGCTCCTGCGCTGTTTTGAAAAAAACAACACTTTGCATATATCGGCAGTCAACCCCACAGCGAGAATGTGAATCAAATGCAGCAAGAGCGGATTGTTTGCCTTTTTCGTCGTTTTGCAGGGTCGCAAGAGAGATGCGAACTTATGCTTTGTACCCGCTGGAGGAAAAAGGACCAGTGGTGTTGCTGCGAAGCTGTGTGGGACTGTGCGGGGACAAGCCGGAACGGGCGTTTTATCGTGCATGCCCTCCTTCTTTGTTTCATTCCATGCTGAGACAAGCGCAGGGTGGTGCAACTGATATCAAAGCTTTTCCGGTTTGCAGACCTTGCAAGGATATGTAAAGAGCATGTCAGGCTTGAGAATGTGAGTTCTTCCGGCTATGGCTACCCTTTGACTCGAGGACATGACGGTTCAGCCTGCAGGTTCCTTTGGCCAAAGCCATCAGAGCATTGCATATAGTAGTAACTTCGGATTAATCCAGCCCGTATGCGAGGAATGCCCCGAAATACGGCCTGCTCCGGATTTATCCGATTTTGACATTGGCCTGGTTGCTTGCCTGAGAGAGCTTCTCATGCAGATCAGAGTGCCAGCGAAATGATGTTGTGCCTTGCCTGCCAGCGATTGTTTGAGCAGATTTGGAGATGTGTGCTTGCTTTAAACACACTGCCTTTAAAAATGGGTCATTGACCCCATTATTTTGGGTAATGACCAACCGTTTTTTAAGGGTCAGAAGGAGACTCCAGGTATGGCTTGTTTGATTGCATCCGGCATATTCGCCCGAACGGCCGCACGGCCGTGATCCAGTTGGAACCTGCAGGTTGGAGAATCAACTCCGAGAGTTGGCTTTCAGATCCATCCCTACCTGGAGTCTCCATGACCCTTAAAAAATGGTTGGTCAGTACCCAAAATAATGGGGTCAATGACCCTTTTTTAAAGGGTCATGGAGACTCTAGGCACTCTCGTGTTTGGGATCCCTGCTAAACTTTTGACGGCTCACATGTCCCCATGTTGGGTTCCCCGGTTCTCGGTGCCCTTTTCCTTTCTGCCCCTTCGAGGCAGCACGTAGTGCACACCTTGAAGAAGGTGCTGAACCGGAAAAAGGGCGACAAGGCGGGGGGTGTCTCTCCAGACGGTTTTTCTTTTTTGAGGGTACCCCTTTTTGGTTGGGTTTAACGGGAACGAAAAGGACACCCGAATTCATGTTTGGGGGTCAATTTGTCTCAACATAGGAATCGGACCCCCAAAATGGGTGACCCGATGTGTCCCCGGTAAAATACACGCAGGCAGCACGCAGGTGAGGCATACAAGGGGCAAATGGCTGCATTACACACGTCATTGTCCTATGATCATAAGGCAACTTGGTATCGCACCTCACAATTTTATTTTCATGGCATAGATCCATTTTTTTTGTAGGAGTTCGGAATCCGATTGCGGGCAAGGCAAATCCGCAGGTGGAATGGGGTTCCCGTTTGTTTGTTCTTTGCTAGTCTTTTGGTCGGGCTCCTGAACCCGCCACTGTGAGTCAACAGTATCATTTCTTTGTGGAAGTGACGCCACTGGATGATATTTTGGCTTGATGTTGAGGGAAACCAGGGCTCCAGCCGTTCCATTTTTGGCAACTCCGGTCAAACAAGCAATCTAATCCACCGTACCAACCAGCATGCAGCCAATAAGACAAGCAAAGCCACACAACGAGCGAACAAGCCAACAGAGAGGCAGGGAGGTAGGCAGACAGACAGACAGACAGACCAACAAACAGCAAAGCCACCAAAGAGGCCCAAGAATTGGACAAACACACACACAGAGCAAGAAACCGAACCCTCCCAATAACAATGGATTATCAATTCCTATCATACACATACAAAGTTAAGACCATTAAATCATGAAGTGACTCAGACTGATCGCCAAGCTGAAAGCGCCAAAGAGGCAGGGAGAAACCATCGCATTTGTCTTGCTCCTATCACCTGCTGGTGCTCAGTTGGGAAGGTGGGAACGAACCCCGGCTTTGGTCCTCAAAGGAAACCGCCACTTGGATATTGGGTCAAAACCAATGGGATCCCATTTTGGTTGCACCCATTTATTTTCGTTGGGATTGGGATGTTTTGACCCATGGCCATTTCTCATTCCCTGCCTATCGAACGATCGCAAGATCAGTTCCGCGAGACGTCGCGAGGCTGGTTCCAAGGAT
This sequence comes from Effrenium voratum, assembly GCA_963377175.1. Classification (NCBI taxonomy): domain Eukaryota; class Dinophyceae; order Suessiales; family Symbiodiniaceae; genus Effrenium; species Effrenium voratum. The sequence continues at coordinate 331,731 of CAUJNA010003359.1, forward strand.
GTGGCGTTGGCGCTTGAGCAGCCCTGGCCCTGGTGGGTGGGTGGGGGGTGGAAGGTCGCCCATGGATTTGGTGAGTCAAGACGAATTGGGTGGTGCGTCTTTTTCTCGGGAACCGGACCTCAATTCTTTGTGGTTTCCCTTCTCATTTTCTTTTTAGACCGACCCAAACAGGGTTCTCACTCCCAATTTATCGGTTTTGCTTTAGCGATATGTCCGCCTTAATCTCACCTTTTCAAGGGGGCTGAGCAAGGCCCGGGGCAAGGCCCAAAGGCTCCTTCAGTCAATCCAAGGTCCCCCAGTAGTGCCCTTTTACCCTTCTTTGGTGGGAAGGGCTTCCCTACTAAAATAGACTACAGAAAAACGAAGTTGGTAATTACCCTTATTGTAACCTCTCTACTGGAGGACCTAGTTTAGCCGTTGAGGCAGTTGCAGTGCTGCTGAGTTTCGATTATGTTGACCTTCCCACCAAAAATCAGCTGAACGCGTGCTGAACACATGTAGTTTTTACAGGTACTGTAAAATGGAAACATGGATTTGCTGAACGCGTGCTGAACACATGTAGTGTTTGGAGGTACTGTTAAATGGAAACATGGATTTTGTGCTTTGCTTGTGGAGGAGTCAAACGGTAAAAGAAGGAGGCCGCGTCTCAAACTGGCCGCCTTGACGCGTTGTTTGCCTTTCAAAGCGCCGTGTCCAGTTTTGACAAATAGGCAAGTCGTTTGAGGAACAAAGAATATTGAGCGTTGTTGCAATAATTGACCCCGACTGGTTCCTTAGTGGTTTCTCCCTGCGGCTACCTTACTTTGATCTTGCCGTTCGCGGCTCGGAATACTTTGGAGACATCCCCAACTTCTGGTTCGGCTGGGTTTCTCTTTGCGCCCATGAAGCTCGCCGAGCCCCTTCCTGCACGTTCTTTGTTCACCACGAGTCTGTACCCCTTTTGGGGTGGTTTAATACAACATCCCCTGGTTTCCACCAATATTTGAGCTTCCCCAAAACTCCTTAAAAGATACATTTTGCGACCAATTGGCACATGTGGCTTTTGTCCACCCAAATAAAGGGGTTTACCACCATTTACAAGTTGCAATGTTCAGGTGCAGGGTTCCACTTTTTGACTACCCCAAGATAGGCTTAAACCCAGGGGTTCCCCTTTGGTGGTAATGACCCACCCCCTTGGTCTAAGTCTACCCTGGGGTAGTCAAAAAGTGGAACCCTGTTCAGGCGTTTTTCATGTAAGGATCCCTGTTCCTTTTGGCAGGTTGATCGACGTCAACGGGACCTACAAGTCAGCCTGCTCCTTTCCGGGCCGTTGCTCAGGCTGCCGCTGAAACCCAAGCAGCGCGAGCAGCAGGGGGCCGCAGTGCTTTTTTGTTTGGTCGGAAAATGGCGCGTGGGGTTTCTCCCCCCCCACAACAACAACAGAAATACACAAACTTAAAACTAGGTCTTCCAGTAGTGCCCGTTTCCCCTTTTTGGGGGAGGGTTTCCCTACTCAAATAGACTACGGAAAACAGGGTACCCTTATTCTAATCTCTCTACTGGAGAACCTAGATAGGCAAACATAAATCAAGTTCTCGTTTGGGGTTTACTGGAAACACTCAACAAGTGCACGCTTACAAAGAGATCTTGGATGTGGGCCTGCGGCACCTGGTTTTGAGCGGGTAACACTTAGTTGGAGGGTTGACTTTGCGGGTCGGGTGAATCCTTAGCTCAGTCGTCCAAAGCCGACCTTTTGAATTTGATTTCCCCCTTTTGGCCCATCTTTGGTAAGGGTCCCAAAAGGTCAACAATTGATTTCCGGTTCAATTGGTCAACTGAAATCTCTGATCAGGAGTCGATGAGCCCAGCAACTTCTGAACAGCTCTCACCATTGCATCCAGCACAGACTTTCAGCTAAGTCTTCTGCGCTGCCTTTTGCAAGACTGGAAGCAAAGAAACGTGCAGCGAGCAGTTCTTGCCATGATGAAGCGTGCAACTTGAGACCAGACGGTTGTTTGGTTCGGACGCTGCGGTTTCCCGAAATCGGGGATGGCCGTTTTGTGAAAAGCCGAGTTGTCAGGTAGCCCTTGCTGGTTTGTGTTTGGATTGGTGGTTTGGGAGTTGACCCCCATTTTCTTTTGAAGCCACATGAAGAAGGAAGGCACTCCCTTCCAACCCAGTAGAGGGGAAGCTGAAGTTACAAGGAGGGACCATGAAGTCTCACGTCAGCAGGCCTATAATGAGCAACTTTTACTTGGGGAATTCCAGGGACCCCCCACCTTGGTAGCTCCTTCTTTCTTTCTTTTGTGTCGGGGGTTCCTAGTTATTTTCATTTGTTGGGCATCCCTCATGGCACAGAAGCAAAGCCAAGAAAAGGGCTGCTCAGATCCAACTCATCTTTTTCGTATTTTGAGATTAGGGGTCGTCAAATTCTAACTCCCTGAGTTCATGGACTTCAGTTACTTTTTTGGGAAGATCAATCCAGTGGCAAATAAAATGTTTAGCTCTTTTTGGCCACCCCACTCGATCGGAAGTGAAAATTGTGCCCGCCCTGCTTTGGGGGGCTTTCAACAAACCTGGTCATATCTTGTCATCGAACAGCCACCTTTCCTTGGGTGATCATGGTTGTTGTTGGGAAACATTTTACATTTTTGCTTATTGTGGTTTAGTGGTTGAAATCTTCACTTGACTGCTAAAATTTAAATTTTTGCTCCCCTTCCAACGTCAACCAAGTGATGTTGCCGCACACCAAGAAACGGATCTCCTGTCCTGGCGCCTTTGTGGGACAAACATGTTCAAAGCCATATGGATCCAGATCCTCCTGAAGTCACCAATGACCCATGTTCCGCAGGCTAGTTCTCACCACGTGTCCAAGAAAACAAGTTGGGGACTCCCAGGATTTTGTGGTTTTCAGATAAAAAAGAAACATCCCTGAAAATAAACCTCAAAGAAAAGGACGCGCACCCCACTGGATCTGTTCCCCTTTAACCATACAGCTTGGCACGTAAATGAATTCGGGAAAGGCCTAAAGGAACCCTGCCAAGTATGGTTTCTAATACGAAACCACCCCACCCCCCCCCCCCCCAGAAAAATGGTTTTCTCGCGCCTCCAACCGAAAACCCACCCTTCCCCCGAAAGTTCATGAACGGCTCGCATCTGAGGGGGCTGGATTTGGGGTCCCGGGTGGTTTGACCTTTCCGAAATCTCGTTGGGCGCGGAATTGGGGCGGCGGAGCTGGGGTCCCGGGTGGTTTGACCTTCCCGACAGATTTTGGGCTTGGAGTTGGGGCGGCGGATTTAAGGGATTTGGGGCGCGGGAGTTGGGGTTCTTCTTCCATCGGAGGCTGATTGGCTCCAAGTACGCCTTCGAGGACGTGCTGAAGCTCCACGGGGAGAACCTCGGCATCAGCGCCCGGCGCCTGAGATCTCGACTCGGGCCTCGGGCCTCGGGCCCCGGGCCTCGGGACTCGGGAGGGAGGCGGTGGGGGTCCCTGGATACCATTCTAGGTCCCCCAGCTAGGTGCCCTTTCTCACCAACTTTTTGGAGGGAGGGTCCCCCTACCTCTCTACTGGAGGACCTTAGGCTTGTGGGGGGCTCCAGTTGCTGGTTGGGTGTCCATCTCATCCACCGAAAGTGATCAACCTTTGGCAGATCTGGAAATGGACAGCCCAGTTTTGGCAGAGGTTCTGAGCCATTTCCCTTTTGAAATGATCTGCAAGAAGTGGCAGCGACGAGTAAATTGAGTGCAACTTCTCAGAAAATCCATTGACCCCGGTGCTTCAACTTTTGTTTGTTCCGGTGCGATTCTTCGTCGGTTCCTTGGTTTCCCTGGCATGCGTGTTCTAATTATGTCCTTGGACCGTCTCCACGGGGCCAAAGGCAACCGCCCTTTTTGGTGTGGTTTCCCTTTGTTTTCCATTTGGTTTCCCTTTGGCTCTTTTGGTTTTAAGTTCAACTCGGATCACAGGCGCCCTTCGGACTCGAGCGAGCCCTTGGCCTCCAAGGCGTTTAAGACTTCCATGGGTTTACTGGGTCCCCCGGCTAGGTGCCCTTTTACCCCGTTTCTGTTTTGGGAGGGCTCCCCTACTAAAATAGACCATAGAAAGAAGTTGGTACCCTTATTCTGAACAACTTATTCTAACCTCTCTACTGGAGGACCTAGCCATTGATTTGGGTCTTGGACCTCATTTGTGGGCCTTGATGTGATGACCGACTCGAGGTTGAGACGCAGCAGCACTGGATGGAGGCGTCGGATGGCGGAACATCGGGAGTCGGGAGGTGAAAGGCGAAAGGGTCGAGTCGCACAAATGAGCCACGCCCTCGAAACCGATTTCGGGTGAAGGGATAGGACTTACATGCTAGGTCCCCCAGTAGTGCCCTTTTCTCTTCTTTGGGGGAGGGTTCCCCTGCTAAAGTAGACTACAGAAAAAAAGGGTACCCTTATTCTGACCTCTCTACTGGACAACCTCTGAAAACCATTTTGATACCAGGCTTTGACTCTGACTCAAGTTGATTTGGCTCGTAGAGATTCGCAAACAACGATCTCCTTTGAGTTTGCCTTTAAAGAAAAGTCATCCCAATTTGGATGATGACAATCCTTAGGTAAACAATGGTGGTTATATGAACCCCGATTGTTTTAATGGTGGTTTGACAACACCACCCAGGAGCAGAAATAGGCCGGTGTATTCCCAGCACGGAACAACACCCAAAGCTCTCCGTCGCCCAAAAGATCGTCCAGAGCCGGTTTTGATTTGGTCCCACTGAAAGCATACAAAGTACCTCCTCCAACCAGCATAGCGCCGGGAGGGTTCTCGGAAGATGAGAGTTTCTTTTTGGTCCCTGTGTCAGTTGCCATGCTCGGAGGGTCAACCTTCCTCTCCGATTCGCTTCCAGAAGCGAGTCGCGTGCGTTCGTCGCCTCGTGCGCCGCCGCCGACCGCGAGCGCGGAGGCGCTGTGGAAGTGCCACTTCAAGGCCGGCCCGGAGCTGGACCGCCTCTCGGCCCGCCGCGGGCCTAGAGCTTGGGGCCCTTGGGGCCCCGCGGCCCCCAAACCAAGGCCCCCGCGGCCCGGGGCCCAACTCTCAAGCCCGGGGTTTTGGTTGGGGGTTTTGGGAACCCCAACCCCTTTTTTTGGCTGGGGTTTTGGGTTTCCCCTCTAAAATAGACTACAGAAACAAGTTGGCACCCTTATTCGAAGCTCTCGAATCTGGAGGACCTAGCCATTGATTTGGGCTCGGCTGACCGGGGACCTCGGCCCAAAGGGGCCGTGCCTGGAAGGGACGAGGAGCTTGTTTTCTGTTTTGCCTGATTTGTGGTTTTCCTTGGGCTGGCTCATGGTTGGTTGGGTTGGGTTGGGTTGGGTTTGGTTGGCTTGGGCCACATCTCCAGCATCACCGGCCCTTTTTAGGCCGCTGATTTGGATTTCATGCCAGGTCCTGGCGTTTGGATGCGTGTGCAGGGTTCCACTTTGGGGTTACCCCGTGTTGGACACACCTGTTTCCTGTTTGGCGGACTTTGTACCAGCGCGCGCCGTGTGAAACTCATTGAGGCCTGGAGGCGAAGTTGTTTGACCCACACCCAAAATGAGAAGATCGTTTTTCCCCAACAAAGCTTTGGGGTCTCAGCCCAGATACGCTCCGGGGTGGTTTGGGGCGGCCCTAAGGTTCCACGAGGGTTCCACGAGGGTTCCACGGGTTCCACGGCTGGGGGTTCGGAATTGGAAATCGATGCCGATGGCCCAGGGGTGCTGACTTTCCTGTCGGACGTGGAGCTGAGAAGGTGGGGAGATCAAAAACTCAGAGTTGTTCACCATGAGTTCCGGCGATGACATCAGGGGAGTTTTGAGAAAAGTGGTTCTGATGATTTGAGCAGTTTTTGTGTTTGGTGATTTGAGCTCAGGGAGTTTTGCGCAGTTCTTTTTTTGCTGATTTGAGCTCAGAAAGTTTTGAGTATGTGTCTGTTTTCTCGCAAGGATCCTGTGACGTACCCTCCCGACGAACAGGGAAGGCTAGGTCGCCAACTTTTAACAACTGTTTTGTTGGGAGGGTTCCCCTACTAAAATAGACTACAGCAAAAAAGGTACCCTTAATTATTCTAACCTCTCTACTGGAGGTCCTAGTCAAGACGAAACAGGGAAGGTTTCAGGACCCCGAAAACGACTTGGCTCCACAGAGGCCAATTCGGGGGTTCTTCCGCCTGTTCGTGGTGCGACTTTGGACAGGGGCAGCGGCAATGCGCAGTCTCTCCGGCTTGCCTGGCGGGGGGCCCGCCCCGTGTCGCCGTGTCGATCTCTGGCCAATGGGGCATTTAAACAACCATAGCTCCCCCAATATCGGTGTGCGACAACACTAGGGAAGCAGAACAAAGCATTGGGAAGCCTTAGGTTTGGGTTCGGCTGAGTCAACACCCTCTGTTGCAATGCCGTTGCAACCGCCACTAGGATGGATGGACAGTGTTCTTTTTCAGAAAGGGCGATGAATTAACAGGGACCAGCAATGCCAAAGCGAAAAGCGGTGAGAGCCAGATGAGTGGAGTTAGGATAGTATGGCATCAGGTGACAAAGGGTGAAACAACCACTGTGTGAGCTTGAAAAGGACCCTCGCATCCGGGTGTTTTAATCCCATGTCCAATGGGATTTGCATTCCCAGAATTGAATCGCCTGGAAGCATATGTTATATTCTGCGAAGGTAGAAAAGGGCTCTCCACATGAATCGATGATGAATCATGCTGGCAATGGCCGCTAACAAAAACCCGATTTCCTCATGGCGCAAAAGACTTGTTGGGCTTGAAGGAAAACTGCGTAGGGCTCTTTTCATGTTGGTTTAAAGGGAAACCCGAAAGGACCCAAAAGCATTCTTGCGGTCCCTATTTTGACACACCGATTTGGGTGGTTCCCCTTGGCTTCCCTTTGCAAACCCCAAATTGGGCACCCCAAAGAGAAAGACACGCCCATATCTCACTTTCACCGTTCGAGGTGGCCATGAGGTGGTGCCCCCTCCCCCCCCCCCCTCCCCCGCCCCCCCTCCCTCCCTGACCCTCTCCCCCATCCTGGACAACTCAACCAGGCGTCTCCATTTCAGCGGGTTCATGGACCAGAGGGTCCCCAACTCCAATTGCCTCCCAGCGCACCAGCACGTCTCAATCGAATAGTCTGGAGGCTGGTGGGATTTTTCACGTCGCCAATGCTTATGATGTTAGATAACATGGCTTTTGCTTGACTAGGTCCCCCAGCAGTGCCAACTTTCAACAACTGTTTTGGTTGATAGGGTTCCCCTACTAAAATAGATCTAATCAAATCTGGAGGACCTAGTGGATTGCCATGTGATTATTGCAGAGGGTCAACCTCGGGGGGGGTTTTCTTTGGACGGACCAGTACCCCCCCCTGAGCCCTGAGCGGGTTGAAGAGAATGGGCGGCGCCCTCTCGAGCTATCGAAGCGGGAAGATGTCCCTGAAGGGTTCTTTCAGGTTGCCGTGGATATATGTTCCTCGCTCTGAAGCAATTGATATGATACATATTATATGTAACATGTATGTATAATATTATATATATATATATATATGTCGGTTTTGCTTTGGGGGTACTTGAAACAGATTGGTTTGCAAGCGACACCCAAACCGCCCATGTTGTGTTTTCTCGATTATTTTTTGCTATACATACAAATATATAATATGGAGAGAACTGTGTTGGGAGTTTGTACCCCTTTCATGGTTGTTGTTGTACCCCAACCCCCAGCTTGTGCCGAGCCGGGGCTAGTAAAAAGCCGGGGCTAGTAAAAAAAAACACCTCAACCGCCTAGGTTCGACCTTTGCCTGGCCTGCTGCTCGGTTTCGGAGAAGCTGGCCATTGCCGGGATGCTCGGGTGTCGAATCGCTGGGCGAGATGTGAAGGGGGGGGGGGAAGGGGTGGGGGAAGGGGTGGGAAGGGGTGGGGAAGAAGGGTGGGAAGGGGTGGGAAGGGGTGGGGAGGGGTGGGGAGGGGTGGGGAGGGGTGGGGAGAGGTGGGGAGGGGTGGGGAGGGGGGGGGAGGGGGAGGGGTGGGGAGGGGGGGGGAGGGGTGGGGGGGTGGGAAGGGGTGGGAAGGGGAGGGTGGGGGGGGTGGGGAGGGGTGGGCAGGGGTGGGGGGGGTGGGGAGGGGTGGGGAGGGGTGGGGAGGGGTGGGGAGGGGTGGGAGGGGTGGGAAGGGGTGGGAAGGGGTGGGAAGAAGTGTGGGAAGGGGAGGGGTGGGAAGGGGTGGGGAGGGGTGGGAAGGGGTGGGGAGGGGTGGGGAGGGGTGGGGAGGGGTGGGGGAGGGGTGGGGAGGGGTGGGAAGGGGTGGGGAGGGGTGGGAAGAAGTGTGGGAAGGGGTGGGGAGGGGTGGGAAGGGGTACGGGTGGGGGGGGGATTGGTGGGTGGGAAAGGGGGGAGGATGTTTAGGGAAGATCCTAATGGTCTGAAGCAACCAGCCATGTAGGGAGCTATCAAAAAAACACGTGGTTTTTCTCGAAAGCGAAAGGGAAGAGGCATGGTCAATGTCTGAGTGACAGAAGTAATTTGGACGTCGCAATTGTGGGCTGGTGTTCGTTTCTAGTTGGGACAAGAAGTCTGATGCGCCTGCGGAAAGCTTGGCATGGTGTGCTTAAAAAGGCAACAGGGCTCCCGACACGCGGAAGGCCACATGGGTGCATGTGTTTTGTTTGAGGGCACCCTCTTCAGGTTGGCGTAAAGGGACCTGACTGTTGCAAGCTCATTCAGTCGCTGTTTGGAACACAAACACTTCCATATACTTCCATTTGCTTAATACTAGTTCATATATTTTTTGTTGTTGCTTTTATTGGGAATCTATCACTACTGGAAATATGTTGATTTTCCCGGGCTTAAGCAAATGGAAGAACACTGTGACTGCTTGGGATATCTAGCATCGTCATGTGTCAGCACTCCCCGCTCAACGGCGTCATCAGCTGCCAGCCATTCAAGTATTTGCTATCGCCACGTCATGTATGGGACCTGAGCATGTCCACGACATTCAATCAACACACGCCCCTTCGTTCCATTTGCAAAGAGTCCAAGGGTGTGCCCATTGAATGGAAGCTCCCTTTGGACGGAAGATTCATTATATGTGTCAAAGGACCCCCAACATGGGTGGCTCTTTCTTTTGCTGGTGCTCAGCACAAAATGATCCAAAGGTGTTGGGAATGAGCAAGTCGGGATCCCCTTAAAGGAAACCAAATCGATACTATTTTGTCTCAGGGTCATTCCATTTCTCTTTCATTGCCTGTCAAACCAGCAAGTTCTTGTGCTTTCCAGTCTACACTCCAAAAGGGTACACTCCAAGAGGGGTACACTCCAAAAGGTCGTTGCCACCTAGGTGCCCCAGTAGTGCCCTTTTACCCTTGTTTGGGGGAGGGTTCCCCTACTAACATAGACAACAGAAGAAGGGTACCCTTATTCTAACCTCTCAAATCTGGAGGACCTAGATTGCTTCCCAGTCAATAACTGGAACACTCCAAACCCCACGCCCCATGCAAAAAAAAAGTCTCGCCAAGGCGAATCGCTTCGACAAGGCCGGAGCTCTGGCTGAGTTAAGCGCCCCCTAGGTGCTGAAGCCGGCGACGCCCCAGATGTTGCGGACCAAACAAATCGGGACCACAAGCCTTGAAACCGGCATGTGTGTGTGTGTGTGCTCTTGTGTTTTTGTTTGTGTTTATTTTCTCTTTTTTTTTTTTTTTTTTTGGGGGGGGGGGGGGGGAGAGAAAATGATGAAAGGATGGCACGAAGGCCTGGCGCGTTTCAATTCTCCCTTCGTGTGGTCCTGACGCCCCCGGATCCGATGCTGTGACTTCCCTGTTGCCATGGCCTCCATGTTTCCCACCAGACATGATTGTTTGTTTTGAGGTTGACCAAACATGAACCAGACACAGGTTGACTGGTCATGAACCAGAGTCATTTTGCTTCGGGGCTTGACTGCTACTGGGCAACGGATCTTCAGACTTCAACTTTTCGGGAAATCATGGGGTTTTCCACTTAGTCACTAAACCCCCCAAACGTTATTCGCTGTTTGCAGGGGTGTCGTTCCAGCAACCCCCGTTTTGGGGGCCTCAAGACTTTGGCCGCCGCTTTTTTTGCGCCGCCGCAAGAGCTCGCCAGGTGCTCGAGGACTCCTCCAACTCCGACAGCACGCCAGGCTTCGCAAGCCAGCGACGGTGGCTCCCAGCGATTCATCCGGTTCCTTTGGCGTTTTTTGGTTGGCCTCTGAGACTCTTGATGTTTGGTGGTAGTCTCCGAAATTTAAATGACCAGAAAGTTGGACTCGCTTTTGGCGGGTCTGAGGGCAGCCCAGAATACACGGGCAGACAAAACGGGCAAGAGAAAGCAAAATAAATGAACCAGTGGAGAGAGATAGAGTCAGAGAGCAGTCTGGAAAGAGAGAGAGTGAGAGAGAGAGAGAGATCAAGACGCACCAACAAAGTCGCACACGCACATAGGGATGTTTGTTTTTCGTGGCATGTTTTAATCTAGTCACCAAGCCAGTGCACAAATGTTTGCGTGGGTGGTGTTTGCATGTTAGATGTGCTGGGCTGCGCGGCAGCGGGCCAAATGAGTTTGTTTTCAAAGGGCCAGTTTGTCTAGGTTTGGCAAAAGTAATACTGTGGATGGACGAAATCCACCACTTGAAGCCATGGGAAACCATTCTTGGTTGGTATTTATAGGGGAATCGTATCATTCCAGGGTTTCTTAGGTGGTGCGAAATGGATTTGGTCCATCGTTTTTTTCCAGTGCCCTTTTACCCTGTGGGGAGGGTTCCCCCACTAAATAGACAAAGCTGAAAAAGCAACGGTACCAACTTATTCTATCCTCTCTACCGGACCTAGTTGGCTGTGGGTCAAAACCAATGGTGCCATTTTGGTTGGTAGGTGAATTCTCACCACCCAAACCTATTTTCGTGGTTGGATTGGTTGATGTTCATTGGGGGCTAACCGATTTGGGTTTTGACCCATGGCCAGTCGAGTGTCCCCGTCCCGTCCCGCTGCAGACGACCCGGAGCCAGATGTACTCGAGGAGTGGGCAGAGCGATGTGCTCCAAAACCACAGTGGCTCAGCATAGGCTCCAGTGGCTCAAAAAGCCGGAAATGGCCAAAATGGGTTGCCCTGAGTGGAAACCTGGACCAAAACCTGCGGTTTGCCCCAGCTGGTTAATTTTGAGCCAGGTAGGAAATTGGATTTGGATTCTGTCTTTTGCCGGCCAAACTTCAACCCTTGTGCAAGGGTCGATGCAACCCTGCAAAGGCGACACACAACATATATCACAATCTAGCTTTTGGCCTCATTTTTTTGAACATTATAACATACAATCATCTGCTGAGTCATTGCAGGAACCAGTGGGCAACCTTCAGCGTGTTGATGATCGATTCTTGTGATTTAGGTCATTCGTCCAGTTTGACTTATTGCTCTACATCCCCTCTACTTAGGAAGCTGCTGGTTCACTGGCAGGATGTCGGCTCTTGTTGGTTCGTTCTGCTTTCTTTTCGAGCAACCCTCCCAAATGTCGGATTCTTTCCAAAAAAGAGAGGCCTCTTGCATTCCCTTCGCAAGGCCGAGTAGCAGCTCCGACATCCACAAGCACCCTCCTGGTTCAAGGTTTTTTCAATGGCTCAGATGCTGTGGCCGCTGGTGAAACGCCCAACGCATGTGAACTTGAGTCTCCATGACCCTTGAAAAATGGGGTCATTACCCAAAATAATGGTTGGTCAATGACCCGGTCATGGAGACTCTAGGTAGATCACCTCAAAAGTGGTTCACCTACCGAATTTTGATGTCTATAAAACCCCAACCAAATCAAGCCTTCGGGAACCGCCACCCCCGCCCCGCAGGAGCGCGAATCCATTGACCCGCTGCCGAGGATCTCGCTTTGAAAGTTTGGGTCAGGCGATTGGACAAATGCACGGCCGCGCGCCTCAAGAGTGTAAATGGACACAGATGGAACCTTGGCACGATGCATTTGTACACTATCATAGCCACCCGCCAAGAGTGAGTGAATATTTTGGAGTCCATAATGGACCGCCGCTTTCCACGAGTGAGGCTAATGCCAAGCAATCCCTGAAGGGGATCGTGATTTGCTGCTGGCGAGCGAGATGTTGTCTGGGCACTGCTGCTCAGTTCCGAGGTCTCGGCTTGTTTAGCTACTAGCTCCCCCAGTGCCCTTTCTCTCAACCAATTTATGGTTCAGGGATTCGGTTCCCCTACTAAAACAGAATACGGGGGGAAAAAAAACAAAAAACAAAAAAACGGTACCCTTCTTCTAAACTCTCTACTGGAGGACGTAGGTTATATAGCATGCTTCAGCCCAGCTTCTGCTATTGCAATTCCAGGAGCATATGCCAGCTCCATCTCCGGCCTTTCAATGCTCGTCACCTGTCTTCCAGCAGAGCTCCCGACCCAGCGAACACCGTGGCACCAAGGCCCTATACGGACCTACGGACCACACGTGAGTTCTCTCCTCTCGTTTGCACACATGGGCAGCCACTACCTTCATTTCATGTCTGAAATTTATGTGGGCACGTCGAAGATGTGGGCACGTCGAAGATGTGGCCAGTGGCCAGGAGAAAAGCGAGGTGAGAGAGAAAGAGAGAGAGAGAGAGAGAGACTCAATTGAGAGAGGTCATGTGATGAGATGAGTTCCTTGAATGCGGCAGGCAACACTAGCCATGCCTCCCTCTCACTGACATGGCACCTGTGGGAGGGTACCTGGAAGATCAAATTCCTTTTGGAGGTTACTGGGAGAGAGGGCAAGTGTGGAGAAGAGCCTAGCCAAGATGCTCGTTCAAGGGGTGGCATTCCTTTCCCCGTGATGGTATTGATGCATGACAATGAAGTGTTCTGATTCAAGTGGATCGACATTCTTCGCCGCTCCGGCTCCCAGACCACATGTTGGCCATTAGATCATTAGATCCAAGAGACATGCGAGAGGCAGGTTTTGTATTTGGCACTTGCTCTTGATGGGGGCGCATTGTTTGGGTTACATTTTGCACATGAGCCTGCAAGTCTTTTTTCAGCCGACTTGTGTATGACTCACGCGCGCGGCACGTGTGCCCGGGCTTCGTGCAGAAAGTGTAGAAGCCATGGCGATCAAGTTCGGCGAAGAGCCCTGCGAAGGGTGGGAAGCTCAAGGCAAAGGGCATTTTAGGGCAAGATGTACCCTTCTACTTGCTGAAATGCTTTTTTGGATTTCCCTCGTTGGTTTCAAAGGGATTCACTACGGACATGTTTTTGTTGTCCAGGGGGCTTAGGTGATGGAAGTACCCCTTGCAAAGACTTTCTTTGTACTTGGATGCTCCACCAAGTTAGCAAGTGGTCACTGACAGGGTTAACTTCTTTAAAGGGGAGAGCTACCTAGAGTTCCATGACCCGAATCAAAAATGGGTCATTAACCAACCATGATTTTGGGGTCAGTGACCAACCAATTTTTAAGGGTCCTTAGGGAAGGCTATAAGCGGGTGAGACAAAACGTCCCAGGTTGCCAAGAAGAACTTGCCAAGTTTGTTTCGTCCTCCCAAATCCGGGAAACCGACCCCGAAGCCTTGTTTTAGGACGCAGAAAAACGAAGCCTTCAATTTGCTTAAGCATACTAGTTATTCTCCCCTGTTGGCTTTAAAGGGGCCTCGACTTCACAACCGGAAAACATCTCATTTTTCCCATAAATAATTAGATGACTCTTTTTTTTTGCTAGGCATGGTTGATACCGTAGGGTCTTCTTGTTTTTGTTTCCCCCCCCAAATAGGCGGCCAACAGCGGCCGAGCCGCCAAGTGTCGGACCCGATCTCATGGGCCGAGCCGGGAGCTTGGGCTGAGGGTGCTGCTCAAAGGGCTGCAGGTGCTGCGGAAGCCCCACGTGCCCGGCGGCCCGGGCCGGGGAAGGACGGAGACCTGAGACCGGATGGGGTGGGTTTTTCCTTTGGTGCCGACCTTTTTCGACCTTTAAAGAAACAATTCTAGCAAAAGGTGATCACCTGGGTTTTCTGGGTCCAAACTTGGGGAACCGAGGCTGCTTCTTTCTCAAATCGGGCATCGTTTGAGGCTTTGAGGGGTTTTGGGCAAGCAATGGATCCCTGAAAGGAAACAGTGACATGGTTGTTGTTGAGAAATATTTTACTTTTTTGCTTATTGTGGTTTAGTGGGAAATCTTCACTTGCCTGCTAAGATTTAAGTTTTTGCTCCCCTTCCAACGTCAACCAAGGTGAGGGCATGATTCAGTTCGGGGTGATTCCAACCAAACTTGCAAGTCTTCAGGGCGCAGACGATTCGCAGAATTTCTTTGTTTCTACTGTGGGAGCAGCAAACCCAAAACGCTCTCCAAAGAATAGAGCCACGAATGCTTCCGCGAGTACACCTTTTCCTTTTTTTTGGGGGGGGGGTGGCTTGGCAGTGGCTTCATTTCCGCTTTCATGTCGAATTGCTCTCTTTCTCAGGGAATGACCTTCCAGGTTGAGAATGAACCCGAAGGGTATTCCCTTAAAACGAAATCAATTCGGGGATGGTTTTGGTTTCTCATTTCCCTATCGATCCAGCTGGTTCAAGGGCTTTCTACATATACCAAACGTGGGGCTTTAGATGTATCCCTTGGGACGTCGCTTTTAGGCCCAACCCAATTTGCCCAGGGTCAAATTACAGCTGGCAAACACAATGAACGTGTTTTTTTGTAGCTGCTCCCCGATATATATATATATATATATATGTACACATATGTATATATATATATATATATACACATGGAGGTGTTCGTTTTGGTTGCCCATAGACATACATATATATATATATATATTGTATACATTGACTATCCTCACCATACCCGCAATCCTCTGTGTGTGTGTGTGTTAGTCTTTGAGGCTCGGTACCTGTTAGTTTCTTTTTAACTTTATTTTTTTCCTCGGGGACACGAGGAAACCCACTGCTTTCAGAAAGTGGCTCCTCTTTGACACATACCCATGTTGCAAGAAGGTCGTTCCCAACCATGAATCTTCAGACTTGGCGCCTCAAAAGTGGCCGGACGTGTATCCCCACCGATGTTTTGATGTCACCAGTTCGGGTCCTTTTAGGCCAATTCACCTAGCTAGCCACACCCAGAGAAAGACACCCAAACCCTATTTTGACCCAGACCAACGTGCAGCAAATTGCCAAGGATACGTGCAAAAATCCCTTGAAGAAAATCCTTGGCAGAAAGCAGATGAGCCTGGCTTCAAAGGCTTCACATTTTGCCCCTGGAATTCCTTGATTGACCAGAGGCCATGGCCCAATGTCCCTTAATAATGCGTGCAAGGCTGCCCGCCCTCTGGGCCCCTTCGAAGCACTCAGACACCGAAGAACCGCGAAGGAACGGGACGATGAACGCTGGGTTTTTCAGGCGGACCCATCTCGTTTCGCGGCTTTCCCTG
This sequence comes from Effrenium voratum, assembly GCA_963377175.1. Lineage (NCBI taxonomy): Eukaryota > Dinophyceae > Suessiales > Symbiodiniaceae > Effrenium > Effrenium voratum. Next base: position 347,115 of record CAUJNA010003359.1, read on the forward strand.
GTGAAAACCCTTGCTTTAAAAGCAGGCTTGTGGGATCAAGGGGTTTATACCCACTTCTGTGATACAAGGGAACCCCCTCTTTATATGGGGGGGGTTAGTCTTTGGCAGGCCCTTTTGGTTGTATCACAGAAGTGGGCATTTCCCACAGCCCTGTTTAATAGGGTCTGTCAACGAAAAGACACACCCATCTCCATATCTGAAGGTGAGTTTCTTTTGCCCAAGGAATGCCTCCCCCAACTTGGAGGCTGTTTGGACGTGTCAGCATGGGGCGCAAGTGCAATTTACCCATGGATTTCCTGAAGCTTTCGCATGGCAAAAAGCATTGCAATTTTATTGCTTCATGTTGGTCCCCTTTTGAGTGTGAATCTGTGCCCTTTTTTGGCTCAAGGGAAGCCAAAGCGACAACCATCAGATCACCATGTGTGGGGTCCCGCACAAAGCACAAACAGACACCCAGAGTTTCCCCGCATGGCAAAGCGTGGCGCTTTACTCCTGGTTCCTCTGATTCCTGCCAAGGATTTCCCCCAATGGATTTCCGTGGCCTTGGCAATTGGCTGCATGTTGGTCTGGGTCAACCCCGCTTGCGTGTCTTTCTCTGGGTGTGGTTTGCTTTGTGGTTACACCTTTTTTGACACATGGGGGTTGATCAAAAGGTCCTTTACGTGAGATGACCATTGGGGAAAGCCACAAAAATGTCGATATTTCCCACATAAAGAGAATGACAAATGGTCACGTCAGGCCGAAGGGACTCTTTTGCCTCAACCCCCACATGCCCATGTTCCACTTTCGGTCCGAAACCGGAAATCGTTTCGAGTTAGGCCCGGCATCCAGCACAAGACTGAGCCGAAGGCCCGAGCACCAAGGGCTCTTTTTGGTTCATGGAAAACCCCAACTGGGGGTTGATCAGTATTTCCTTCGCCCCCCCCCCCCCCCGAGTTTTGACCCTGGGTAACTTTTCCCATGTGGGGATTATCATCATTTAGTGGGTTTTTTTCGACCACTGGTCATGTGAAGAACCTTTTGATCGACCCCCACCTGTCCACAAAGCAGACTTTGGATGCTGGTAGCGATATATCTCTTGGGAGTCCGGTTTTGAACGATTTTCGGACACCTGGGGTTGCTGAAGTCAAGGCTGCCCACCCGTCCGGGAAAGTCTTTCCGAGCATTGAGCCATGCAAACCCTCTACTTGCGTGGAACTCACTAGTGTAAAATGATAATCGCATTGCTGGCAGAAGCACAAATTGAACACATGTGGCTCGTAGCCCAATCTTTCCGCTTTCCTGGTGACAAGGGGTGCGTGAGGCGTGAGGGAGGGAGGGGGGTTGATTGTTTGCAATACGTACATCCTTTCTTTGCCACGAACCTATGATGCCGAATATGTTTTTCGCACGCAGTACTGCAAGTGCCTTCGTTTGCCCTGAGCCCGCCCGACCAAAACGCTACAAAGAAAGTCCCTTTGCCACGGACCATTTCCGCGCGCATGCAAATCCCGGGCAAAGACCCTGATCACAAGAATCACCTTCAAAACCCCCAATGTCAACAAAGGCAAGCCCCGACCAGCGAGTTGAAGTAACGGCACCTAGGCAAAAGAAGGCAAGGCACTTAATTTGCCTAAACTCTGCACGTGCTTTGTGGGAAGCCGCTTTGTTGAGCTTCCCGAATGGGAAACATATTCTATCAATACCCCTTGCCGGCTTTGCCGCTCTCCGGTTGCCTGCTGCACGCATTGCACACGCACACGAATTTGATGTTCCATCATGAGGTACCCAAAGCAAATCGACGGGATCAGATCTTGTGGTTTGCCAATGGTCCAGAATACAAGGGCCTGCTTTTTCCTTCAAAGATGGTTGGCTGGCCCTTATCTCCCACCCCCATTAAACAATTTTAAGAATTTGGGGAGGGGCTTACCGCCCGGGGTACTGGAGTTTCATTTCTGGTTAGACTCCCCCTGAGGAAGGCGAGAGAAATGGAATGGATTCGGGGAAGGGGGATGGGCCGTGGCACGTCATATTTCAGGCCTTGAGTTTGTCCAACATATCGTCTTCCGGCATTTCAAAAGATGGAATGTTGGTCCTTTGGTTCAATTCTGCATTGGCAAGTCCTTTTTCGCGCACCTCCGGTGAAGTCCCTGCATCGCACTTGGCTTTCGCCCCTACAAGTCGGGACCTTTGGATTCAGAAAGATTCAACGTTTGTGGGTTGCAGCCTCGTATTTCGGAAACGGACCTTGTGGGAGGTTGGGTTTTCTACAAGCACTCTATTGTTCTTCGTGTTTCTCAGTGGGAGGTCCCACTCTCCATTTTTTTGGGGCCATCCCCAAACGTCTCTGGCCGGCCTCATTATTTCAGCATGATCAACGTCACCTCCTAAGTGGTGGGTTAAATGGAAACAACCAACCATTTTCTGACTTTGTTCACCCCCAGAAACCGTCAAAATCATGACCCTAGATAGCCAAGTTGCGATCGCTTTTTTCAGTCACTGTTGCGATCGATTTTTGGATGGCAAAGTGCATGGAAAACAGCGATCGCAACTGGGTATCCAGGACTACCTTAGTCTGGGTTTACTATTTTTCTTCGTGTTTCTCACTGGGAGGTCCCCCACTCTCCATTTTTTGGGGTCGCCCCCAAGCGTCTCTCTCTGGGTTTAGAAGCTAAGCCTCGTTCCGACTCCGCTGACGCCATCCGCCAGATGATCTTCTCCGCCGAGCCGGTGCGGAGTCTGGCTGGCAGAGGGCACGCGGCCAAGCGGATCCGGTCGCTTCCGAAGCTCATGAAACAAAAATGGCCGAGGTCTGAACAGTGGCCATTTGTTGCATGGTTGCCGAGGTCGTCAGGTGAGAAGTGGACATTTTGTTGGATTTATTTGGGAAGGGTGGGCGCGTTTTTTTGTTTTGTTTTTTGTTTGTTTTATCCCCCAAGAGTCGTCCTGACCGGAGGTGCTGGTTCGAGATGCGAATCGACTCCCTGGCGGGGGGCGAGATGCCGGGGCCCAAGCATGACTAGGTCTCCCTAGCTAGGTGCCCTTTCTCACCTTTCTTTTGGTTGGGAGGGTTCCCCTACTGAAAAAAAAAGACACAAAAAAGTTGGTACCCGTATTCTAACCTCTCTACTGGAGGAGGACCTAATTGCTCGGATCGGATGCGGCATATCGGGGCCCCGATGGTTTGCTGTGGTTTTTGTAGCTACCTACCGCTGAGCAGATTGACATGGAGCAGAAACCATCGGAGAGGAATTCCCATTTGGGCAAGTCCATGAATTGGTGTTGGACAGTCTTTGGTTCTTCAGGAAGCATTTCCAATACGTGACTCATTTGGGATCGTCCAGGTGTGGGCGGAAATTTTAATTACCCCAGATTTATATAAACCGGTCCTATTGTTTGCGGTTTTCTCACGTGATGAATTTGAGTGGGGACAGCCCCCCCGACCAAAATCAAGCTCTACCCAGATCCGGGGTTAACCAGAAGTGTCCCTTGATATCCCAGGCCCAGGTTGAAGTCTTCCGGCGGCTTCACCGGTAGACAATTTCAGGGGTTCTGCCCTTGCCATGGAACCCGTGTTGGGTCCTAGGTCAGAATCGCGACCCAAGCCGCGTTGGAATCCACGTCTCCAATCTCCATAACTCCCTTTCGTAATACTGGGTCATACCGTTTCTGGGGGTAAAGTCAGAAACTGGTTGGTGGTTGTTTCCTCTTTAACCCTCACTTCCTGAGTTCATGAACTTTAGACTTTTTGGGAAGACCATTTTAGTGGTAAACATAAAGTTTGGTTACTTGTTTTGGGCCATCCACTCAGCCAGTGAGAACCTTTACCCTGCCGCTAAAACGGGTAACTTCGGAACAACTACTGGGGCCAGCAGGTGTTTCTTCTCTTGGCTCGCATTCTGGTCCCTTAGGCTCGGTTTTCGGTTGGTTTGGCCCACTGAAAGTGCAGTCAACCTTTGGCAGATCTGAACATGGACAGTTTTGGCAGGGGGGTTCCGAGCCATTTCCCTTCACTGACCTCCAAAAAGTGGCAGAGGCAAGTACCTGGAGTCTCCATGACCCTTAAAAAATGGGTCATTGACCCCATTATTTGGGGTAATGACCAACCATTTTTTCAGGGTCATGGAGACTCCAGGTACAACTCAGAACTCCAGTGATTCCTCTGCTTCAGCTTTGGGGCTTCCCTTGCCATTTCCAGACCCCAGACGCGCCTTGCTTCCATTTGTCGGGGGTTTCCCTTCAAAACCTCCCACGAAACTACTGCAGGTCTGCCAGTGCCCTTTAACATTTTTTGGTCGGGGCAAGCCCCTACTAAAATAGACCCCGAAGAAGTTGGCGCCAACTTATTCTAGCCTCTCGAATCTGGAGCACGTGACATTTCCTCCCCGAGGTTTCGCGCGCGAAAAACACAAAAACACAATCAATCCGACGCGACGCATGCGACGCGAGAGACGAGAGACGTCAGGAGCCCCATGGGCATCGGCTTCACCGGCACCGACCCCGAGACGCTGAAGGGCGAGGCGGCCCCAGCGCGGACACCCAGCGAGGGGCGGAAGCCCTGAGGTCCTGGGCGTTCATGTTTTTTTTTTGGGGGGGGGGAAGACCGTTCATTGTTTTTTGTTGGGGAAGACCGTTTTGGTGGTAAAAAATATATGAGTTCAGACTTTTTTTGGGGCCGATCCCACTCAGGAAGTGAGCATCTGGGGGGTGTTACTGGACATTATTTCGGGGTACCCAACAAATGTGTAACAGTAAAAACTCTGCATGCGGCCTCCGGTCATGGTTCCGATAGACAGTCTTATTGTTGTCTAAATTCTGTATGCCAATCCCCGCCACCCCCCTTGGTTGCTGTTGACCCCCTTGCAAAAAGTTTAACTTTTTGGGGGTTTAGTGGAAAACCCTTTGATTTCCCAAAAAAGTTAAAGTCTAAAGATCCAACCCAGTAGCAGTCCAGCCCCGAAGCAAAAGGACTCTGGCACACATGAGCATGTCCCAAAACAGGGGCGCCGAAAAGAACGGGGGTTTCCGTTTGGTACTCCCTGCAATCCAACAAGGGCACCCTCAAACACACACAGGAATGTAGGTGTACATGCATATACATTTACATATACATATACAGATACACACACTCAAATACATACACACACACACACAAATATACCCATCAGGTGCATGTAAAGCTCCGCATTGCTCGTTGTTTTGTGACACACATACACATGCCGTGCCGTACCGTGTCTCAAAGTAGGGAGGAGCCCCCCCAAAAAGATGGCAAGTCTCCTTTTGGTTTGTAAAACCACTCCAACAAAGCTACCAACTCCAAAACAGAAAGACTCGCCCACATGCATCTGCAGTTGCTACTATCATTCCATGCAAAAGCTGAATTAGGGAATCCCCAAGTAAACGAACTTTATCATGGCTTGAACTCGTTTTACCCCCCTGCCAATCGGTCCAGTGAGCTTGCGTCATACAATAATAGGCAGACATACACCCACGTTTCAAGTAGGGGCCTCCTCTTCTGATGTTGAAGGGGAAGCATCAGCAGCTGTGATGGCTAGTAAAAGCGGCACATGGATGCGTTTTGGAGGGGTTGCTGCACGTTGGTTGTGATGTCCCTATAGCTGTTGCAGGTATCATGATTTTCGTGAGTACCCTCAAAATAGCTAAAAATCCTTTTGGGGTCCCCTATTCACCCCTATTTGGGAACTTTTTTTCGGGGCCTCGTATCAAAAGGGGGTTCTTTTCAAAAGGGGGGAGAAAAAAGAGCTCACCCTTTCTGAGGGTCGGGAAAAGAAAAAACAAAAAAACACATCCCCCCCTGAACGAAAAAATGAGGCCACACAAACCAACGAGACTCACACCCGGGTTAGCGCAAGACTCCGCGGCAAAGCCCGTAGGCGCTGCCGGGCTGCGCAGGCCGCATCCCCAAATCCTACGCCCGGGGGCCATGGTCGAGCGGTCCGCGATCCCGGTATCCCCGTCTCGCTTCCCGAGTTCAGTTTCGGACTTTAGTGTCACTTCTTGGAAGAAGAAACACTTTTGAGTGGTGGACTTTAGTCACTTTTTGGGAAAATAACTTTTGAGTGGTGGACTTTAGTCACTGTTTGGAAAACATAACTTTTCAGTTCCTGGACTTTAGTCACTTTTTGGAAAAACAATTTTGAGTGGTGGACTTTCGTCACTCTTTGGAAGAACACTGTTGAGTGGTATTGTTTGGTTGCTTGCTTTTGCCAATCCACTCTGGAAATCAGCCTGTGTGGGGGTGTTTTGAAGGGGACACCAAAAGGAAGCCATCCATTTTTCCCCTAAATTGACTCAAACCCACATACAATGTCAGCTAAGTTGCAGTCAACAACAACACTATTTGTCAAAGTGCGAAAACAGACTTACCTTCAACTTGCGAATTGTCGTCAATTTGCGGGAAATAACTTTCACCGGTAAAGGTCAGTCAATGTATACGCGCCATCTGAAAGGAGCATTAAGTTGTTGGCGGTTGATGGGAGATGAACATATCGGCCTGTCAACAGTTTTGTATAGTAGCAAAACAACAGCGGCTATCTATGCCAATATGGAATGGACCTCAATCTCTTCATGCAAGCATTGAGTTTTGTTGGCGCAATGTGAACATAGTGGCAGGAGGGAAAGTATTACTGAGCATGTGCACCCCACAGGTTCGCGCAAGCCCTGCTTTCAATGTTGCTATCACATTCCAGGTGGATGTTGTGCAGGATTGCAAGAAGCTCTATCGTAGAACGAGCCAGTTTGCAAGACAGGAAGTCCCGACGCGACGAAGTGCAGGCGCAGTCCAACAAGTGATATACAGCGCAGCTTGAGCCCCAGCAAGATGATCTCCGTGGCCAATCTTCGACGCAGCAAGAAAGTGCAATTGTGAGTACCTGGAGTCTCCATGACCCTTCAAAAATGGGTCCTCTTTATTTTGGGTAATGACCCCATTTTCAAAGGGTCATGGAGACTCTAGGTAGTTTTCTGCAGCTCTGAAAGGACCCAAAGCTTTCGTGGAAGGAAGCCGAAGGCAATGATGAAAACAAGGCTTGTTGCGCGCGTAGGGCAAGGAAATGACAAGCGTGTTGTGTTTGTGTTGTAATCCGGTTCCCCGAATATTTAGAAGTCGTGGGAACGCAGTTTTATTTTTAGGGGACCCGAGTCCTTTTCGTCCTCTTCAGTGCTTGTCCATTGAGGTCCCTCGCCCCCAAAAATCCTCAAAACAACTTGAGCAAGGAACTGAAGCAGCAAACATCAGCGACATTTTGCGAATATGTGTGGGTTGCATATTGGTTTAACTTGTCTTGGCTTGGTATTGGTTTAGTGTTGGTTCCAACAGGCCCCCAAATGTGGATGGATCCTGGGTTGGAGGGGACATTTCAAGAAAATCGCGAGATTGGTATTGGTTTAGAACTTGCGTATTCTCAAGTAAGTATTGAGGACTTCAGAACTTTGATATTTGTTAATATTATAGGGGGACCTTTATTCTCAGGAAGGATTTTGTGTGTGTGTGTCTGTCTGTGTGTGTGTCTGTGTGTGTGTGTGTGTCTGTGTGTGTGTGTGTGTGTCTGTGTGTGTGTGTGTGTCTGTGCGTGTGTTTCTCTGTCTGTGTGTGTGTGTGTGTGTGTTTGTGTTTGTGTTTGTGTTTGTGTTTGTGTTTGTGTTGCGTTTGTGTTTGTGCGCGTGTATATAGGTGTAAATCTGTGGTGTTGCGCGATGAGGTGCAATGCTGTCAATGCTGTGTGGTTTGTGGGTGTGATTGTGTGTGTAAATGTGTATTGGTGTGTCTCTGTGTGTCCTGGCATATTTTCGGTGTTTCCCTGTGGGGTGGGGTGGTTATTTGCTGCTGTGTCCGTCGCTGCGTCTCTGTGTGTCTTTTCGTGTCGGCCCCTGAGCGTCTCTATGTCTCCGTCTCTGTGTCTCCGTCTCGCTGGGTTGTTTCTCTGTGTGTGCGTGTGTCCTTGAGCACGTAGGCAATCCGGAGCTCAGGCAATCTGGAGCCGTATTTTTCTACCTCAACAGATTTATCAGTTGTCGTGTTTCTCTCCAGGTCCGCGATGAACGCCTTTCAGGAGAAAACCAGCGCGTTTTGACACGCGCCACCCCTATGCTCCTTCAGATTTTCCACGGTTTTTGGTTACCTGGTAGCAACCGAAGCAGGTCGTCGCGACCTCGCTGCGCCCAGAAAAATGGCAGCCTGAGGAAATTCTATTCCCAGAGACCGCAGGGGTCAGTCTCCACGCAAGCAAGTTTGGTGAGTGGCCCTTTGTTGGGTCCGTGGTAGTCAAGATCAAACCGGCGGCCTGAGGGTGAGACGATGGAGATATGTGCTGAGCCAATGACAAATATGTAGCAGCCAATCTAGCCAATCACCCTAGGGACAAATCATCTTCAAGGCTTGGGCTTGGATCGGCGCCAATCTTGCCTGAGGTATGTGGATATGCCCGATCCCTCTACTGGAACGGAGAGAAGAGGGAGGCGCGCTTTGATTTGGGCAGTTAGCCAGATTTGGGCAGATGTGTGCTAGGATTTGCTAGGTTCGCCATGATCGAAATTGCTCCTTTGTGGTAAACTTGTAACATGGGGAATGGTTTCCCTGCAATTCGGAGCCAAGTTGGTGTTGGAGTCTGTCTTTGGGCCAAAGCTGCCTCAAAGCCCAGCTTTTTGGACCTCCTCCAAGGAAAACCCCCTCCAAAGGAAACCCACCTTTTTCGACCTTGAAAGGAAACCTGGCAAGAGAGCCTAGAGCTCCCATTTGTGACATCCTCACACCCAGCCTCTAAATGGGTCTGCTCTATTGCATTGTGCTTTTAAAGGGAACCCCTTCTGACACGCCCATAACATGCATGGTTTTGAGAACCCCTCAAACGTAGCCTTTTTCAGGGAGCTGCCCAAAGAAAAGAGAGTCTGTTTTTGTTTTGCTCTCCCTGTTGTTTGGGCGTTTCTATGATTGTTTGGGGACTTTCCCAACTAGCTTGGTTTTCATGTTCCTTTCTCCCTCCAAAGGGTCCCGTGTGAGACGCTTATTCCCCTGTTTCTTTGTGGCCCCCTCATATAGGCGCGTCAAGTTGAGGTCCCCGGGTTTCAACCTGCTTCAACCATGTGTCTTTTCAAGAACCAGCTGCTTCCCAGGGTTGGGTTTTCTGGAAGGAAGGATCCCTAAGAATGGGGAAGCTACCCCTAGTACACCCAGAGGCTTTCTTGAACCCCTGCACCCCTTTTTCGGACCTGCATTAGACGGATCCACGCGAAGCGAGCGAGCGAGCAAGCCCGAGCGCGAGCGCGAGCGAGCTTCAGGCGGCCTCCATCTTCAGCCGCCTCGCGCCGGCGAGGACCTTCACCATCGGCGTCTCTCGGAGAAATGAAAGATTCTACCTGGAGTCTCCATGACCCTTAAAAAATGGGGTCACTACCCAAAATAATAAGGTCAATGACCCATGTTCAAAGGGTCATGAAGACTCTAGGTAGGGGTACCCTCCCATTCCAGGGATCCTAGCCAGGGAAACGGATCCGGTTTTTGAAAAGGATGGTTGAAATGAATGGACAAGGAATCAGCCCCTAGAAACGTGGAGGCCTAAGGGCCGCTTCCAGGTGCTGCAGCGAAGATATTCGAGCTTTTTTTTGGTAGGCCTGGTTGGCTTTGAAGGGAATCGGCTTCACTACTGGAACAGGAATATATGTGTTTTTCTTTAGGCATTATTATTATTATCATTATTATTATTATTATTTTGCCTGGTTGGTTTTCAATGGGAATCGAGATCAACTAGGAAATATCGTCTCATTTTGGTCCAGGGGGCGTATTCGCAAATGGAAGTTGCACCAAATCACTGGCAAACAATCAGTGTGTGTTCTTCCTTTTCTCTGGCTCAAAATAACCGTTTTCCCGGCTGCTCACATAAAAGGAGTCCAGGAGATTCGACCATTGGTTTCTTAGGTTCCGTTCTCAGTTCTGCCGAGTCGTTTTCTTGAGCTTCCCTCGAGCTAGAGCCGGGAAGGCGGAACCCTGCCTTGGGTCGAAAGCGACTTGCGACCTCCGACCTTCGTGGTCGCAGGGCATCAGGCACGCGGTTTGCCCAACGTTGAACGCCACGCCAAAAAGGAAGCTGATTTGGTCATTTCGATCCGAATTCACCATTGAACATATCTTGACTGCTACTGGGTTGGATCTTTAGACTTTAACTTTTTGGGACATCAAGGGGTTTTGCACTAAACCCCCCCCCAAAAAAAGAGTTCAGCTTTTTGCAGGGGGTCAACAGCAACCAAGATATAAAGCTTTAGCCTCGCGCGCAAACACCCGGTGCCATGAAATTCTTCGGCCTTGTATTGCGAACTTCCAGACTGGGGCATCAGCTTCCAACCTCCCACTCTGTGCGCGGGGACGCGGAAGGGCGGCGGAGCAAGAGATGCTGAGCCAAGCTTCATGACATAGCTGGTGGTTGGAAGGGAGCCAAGGAGCTGGTATCCGAACTTGCTTTTGAAAAGAGGGGGCTAAGGACCTACCAGGAGTTCTGGAAGGACATGCTAGCATTTGGATGTGTGTGTGTGTGTGTCGTCAAATCGTGAGGGGGAAACCATACGAGGAAATGCGAGGGAACGCGCTAAAGTGCCGCGGAAGTTTTGCTCGCGGAAGCCCCTCCACAAAGTGCGCATGTCGAAGCTCCCCGCCCCCTATGCAGAAACGACCACGCTACTTTTTTTCAGGCATGTTTTTGGGAGCCTGGGAAAGATCCTAGGCCCTCGCGAATGTGATGGGCGGCCTGGCGAGGGGCCTCAGATGCCAAATTGACTTGATTTGGTCAGAGGACAGCACTTGGGGTTCAGTCTCATGGCTGTCGTTGGGAAACATTTTACATTTTTGCTTTTTGTGGTTTGGTGGGAAATCCACACTTAACTGCTAAAATTTGAATTTTTGCTCCCCTTCCAACGTCAACCAAGGTCTGCTCAAGCTACGGGGCTAACTTTGAGAAAGTATATGGCAAAGTCTACGGGCAGCGGTCGTTTTATTTTCAAGGGATGCTCTTTAAGTTCGAAAACTCTGCAAGACCTCAGAAGAAACCCGCTCCGTTCGGTTCCGACATCCTAACTCCCCCCCACCCTCCAGTTTCTCACATTTCTCGCCGGTTCAAACAGATCGATTGATGTTGACTCCGGAATCCACCTGGTGCAGGGGATTTCCACGAGAGACACCCTGGGATCAAAATCAACCAGGCGCTCAATTCGATTCCCACCGAATGCCTTGTGTCAAATTGTGGCCATTTATTCACAGCGTTGTGACCTTGGCATGAATGACGTTTTCCAATCAGGAAAGGGTCACTGGCAAAGGTCAAGCTTTGACCAAGTGGCCGATGGTGAAATGAGAGACAGTCCTGGTTCATGATAGATGTGAGTCGGATACAGAAATGCAAGGCCAGCAAATATGTAGCTTTCTTCCAATGCTCAACAACATTGATATTGTTGGGGCGAGATGGCTTTCACTCCCATTGCAGTTAATATAACGGCTTTTTGCTTGCAGCATTTTTTTCTGGTCCGTGGCTTGTGATACAAATAAGCGGGAGCTTCGTGTTCCATTCATTTCCAGTTAGATACCCCGAAGTGTGCAGGACTCCCGTTGTTCTCAAGTTGAATATAGCAACCATAGGAGAGTCCCTGGTTTCTATCTACATATTGCTACACCACAAACATGGACCTTAAATTGGCTTTGGTGTTCCTTTTGCATTTTCCTTCAAACCCACCCCAAAGAGGTGCGGAGCCTCACTCCCTGAGTTCATGGACTCTAGTCACATGTTGGGTAGACCATTGCAGTGGTAAGTGTAAAAGTGTGGTTACTTGTTTTCTGACCAATCCACTCGATCGGAAGTGAGTAGATACACAAATCCAAACCACATCTCAGGAGATCTTCATCAATCGCCGGCTGGTCCTCTCCTACGCACCCGAGGACCTGCCTGCCAGCGAGTCGCTGGGAGGGAGTTGGTTCGCACTGCACCGGAAGAAGCCAGGAGTCCCCTTCAAAACGCATCTATGGGGACCAAGTACTGTGGATGGACAAAGTCCGTCCTTCAGAAACCCTGGTTTCTGAGGATTCCCCAACGTAAATGCCAAGACACGGTTTCAAGCATGGATTGAAAGTACCGGATTTCGTCCACAGAATGAAGCAGAAGAGAATCTGATTTTCTGCCTACCCCTTTGTGGGCCAAGGAGCCTTCCATTTATACATTTCCTGATGACGGCCTTCCATGATCACGGCGGGCAATTCCCACAACCCCGGCAATTGGTGGTGCTCGCCAAAGTGGGCGACTAGCCAAACCCAGTGACGCCAATTTCCTGTGTATTGGCTAGGTCCCCCAGTAGTGCCCTTTTGCCTTTTTTTTGGGAGGGGTCCCCTGCTAAAATAGACTACAGAAAAAAAAGGGAGCCCCTATTCTAACCTCTCCACTGGAGGACCTAGGCAAAGGGAGCCAGCCTTAAGCCAACAGAAAGTTGCAGGTTGCCATGGTGGCTGGGATCCGTAGGGACCTGAAGCATTGTACCAGCTTCAGGGTGTGTGTCACCTTCCAGATGTTGCACCTGTTCGCCTTTCGATTTTCCAATGGTCCACAAGAAGGTCAAACTTCTTAAAAGAAGAAACTCCAGCTGTTGATGTATGAGTCGGTCTTATGGGCAACTGAGTCATTGGGATGTTATATTACACATTGGGGGACCTTCCCCAAGCTTGCTGGTGCTCAGCAGGGAATGAGAATTGGAATGACCCCTACAAACCATCCCTGCTCGCTTTCAGGGAATCCCCAGGTTCATTCCCTCATAGTTTTGGCAAACATAGGTGGTTCTTTGTTCTGCCTATCGCACCAGCAAGTCTTGGACAGCATAGATGAGTTGTTGTATGCAATGAAAGCTATACCCCAACAAGTTTTGGTAAACATAGATGGGTTTGTCCCCAGCGGAACCGGTTGTACTCAAGCTCCAGGACGAAACTAACCTGAGTCGTACTCAAACTAATCTCAAGGTTTTGCAGTAGTGCCCTTCTCTCCCCTTTGGTTGGGAGATTCGGTTCCCCTACTGAAATCGACTACAGAGAAGTTCCCTTAATAGTTTGGGCTTACTTGGGCTCCCTCTCCCCTCCCTCTCCGCAGCCCCATGACATCCCATGACCATTGATTTCTACCCCAAGGAACAGGGCTCCTTAAAAGATACATTTTGCCTATTTGAAACATGGCTTTTTCCAACAAAATACAGGGGTTTACCACCATTGACGAGGCAATGTTCAGGTGTTTTTCATAGAAGGATCCCCAAGGAAGCTGAGCGGTGGCTCCAGGACCTCCTGGAGCGCATCGACCTGGAGCAGCCCATCTGGGCCGTGGTCGATGCCTCCGCAGGCCTCAAGAAGGCGCAAGGGGGGAGAAAATCTGATTTTGGGTGTTGGGGGGTGACGGAAACGTGTTCTTCTTCTTTTTTGTGTTTTCCTCCTTTTTTTTTGGGGGGGGGGGGGTGACAGTTCACAGTTCCTCTCTTTGTTTTGCGCGTGCTTAAGGGACACCACGAGGAACGCTACCATTTTGTGTTGGGTTTGCAAGGGACACCAAGGAGGACACCGCAATTTTTGGGCGGGGGGGGGTCGGATGTGTTTCTTTGTTTTTTTCCTCAACAGCTGGAAGAAGCTCGAAGCTCTTTGGTCAGTAGGCCCGGATGGGCGATAAGGGGTGGTTTGGGGAAAGAGTTTTCAGGAAGCCCTCTGGGGGCTGTTGGGGATGCCAGATATGGTATTTTTTGTTCGGGCGGTAGCCTTGATGTCCAAAGTGCGCATTTTGAGGGTCATTTCTTGTTTGTAAATGGCACACCTGCCCGGAACACCTTCAAACCAAACCACCAATTCGAGGGAGCTGAATTTTGCAACTTCTTGCCCTTGTGCTCAACCTCTAGGAGAAGTACAGCTTTTTGCCTTTCTTCAGTTGAAATGACTACGGTCTGTTGTCCCCTCTTTCTCTCCGGGAATTCATCACGTGACATTTCCCTCCATGTTTTCCAGGGCACTTCTCAGACCTTTTCTTGGGGTGTCCAGGGCCAAAAGCACAGCCTGGGCGACTGGATGCGTCACCCACCCAGAGATGCCCTTCCCTTGTGATCCCGAGGCTCCGAAGTCCGCGATGCAACCACCAGGTGGACCGCAACTCCCGTCCAGTTTCAACATGCAGACGGAGGGCAACCTTGGGTCCCGTGATCCAGAAAGTAGACGGAGGGTGGTTTGCCAGGTTTGGTTTTCTGCCGATAGTTATGCCAGTGTCTCCAAGTGAGTGAGCTACAGCCAGGAGAGCCTGGCTTCTTTCAAGTTCCGAAGATTCATAGTACCTCTGAGGACCCATTTCAAAGCGTCATCCCAAGCATCATCGAGTTTGCATGAGTTTGATTGCCAAGGGTTTGCAATTTTGGGGGGCCTCATGAGTTTGCCAGTATTTAATGATTATCCAGGCTGGATTCGGGGTCTGTCCACACTTCCCACCAGCCAGAACTGACTTTGACTCTAGGTAAACAACTAGCTTTCTGCTTTACTTCCATTTGCTTCCATTTTCCCCTGGTTGTAAAGGGAATGTATCACAGGATTCTTTTCCAAGGGACTTCAGCAACTGCAACAAAGGTCCCCCCAGCTGGGTGCCCTTTTTAACCCCTTTTTTGGAAAACGTTCCCCTACTAAAATAGACTACAGCAAAAAGGGTACCTAGAGCCTCCGTGACCCTTACAAAATGGGGTCATTACCCAAAATAATGAGGTCGTTGACCCATTTTTAAAGGGTCATGGAGACTCTAGGTACCCTTATTCCAACCTCTCCACTGGAGGACCTAGGCAAGTTTCCAGCCCCCTCAGCTTGTCTCACGGTCTCACGCTTTCCGGCTCCCTCAGGCCGTCCTGGTGCCGGATAGTGTGCCGCCGTCTCCGGAAGAGGCCAATGCCCCTGAGGGGCAGGACACGGCAAGTGCTTATCTTAACCGCTATTGGGTTGGCATTTTCATGTTTGAAATAAGGCATGCGATTTCCGTGGGCCAGTTGGATCCCGCCGCAGGACCAGGAACCGCCTCAAGAGGCGGGCACGGGATGGAGGGCAAGGCCTGGCGTTGGAACCTTGGCGGATTGGTTGCGCGACAAGACAAGTATTCAGGTTACGTTGTATAATAGGTAATTCAGGGAACCCTTCAGAGACCTTTTCTAGGTCCCCCAGTAGTGCCCTTTTACCCTTACTGGAGGACCTAGTAGTTGGACCACCGCCCACAGCCGCCCGTGGGTTGCGCTTGATTGTTTTTGTGTTTTTGTTTTTTGCTGGGTGGGGGCGGGGGGGGTGGGGGGGGATGATTGTTTCACTTCTTCGAGTTTGCTTAAGAACTTCATTGTTTCCTGTTGTTGTAGGGTGTGTGGGCTTTTTTTAACCGACAAAGATTTGGCGAAATAGCTTTTGGGTGAAAAACCGATTAAGGACCCCCCATGAAAAGAGAATTCATCTTGCGGTTCCCAGGCAACATGCGGTCTTTAACATGGCAAATGCGAGACAGACGATAGTTGACTCCTCAAGAGCCTGTGTGGCCTGCAACCGAAAAGAGGACAAAGATTTGGCCAAATAACTTTTGGGTGAACGACGGATTCAGGATTCCCGTCGGTTTTTGAAAAGATAATTTATCATGCGGCTCCCAGGCAACATGCGGTCTTGAACATGGCAAAATGCTTGACAGACGATAGTTGACTCCTCAAGAGCCTGTGTGTGGCCTGCAACCGAAAAAGCGACAAAGATTTGGCCAAATCACTTTTGGGTGAACAACGGATTCAGGACTCCCGTCGGTTTTTGAAAAGATATTTTTGCATGCGGTCCCCAGGCAGCATGCGGTCTTGCACATGGTGGCAAAATGCTTGACAGACGATAGTTGTCTCCGCAAGAGCCTGTGAGCGCGCAACCGACAAACCGACAAAGAATCCCCCCGTCGGCTTTTGAAAAGAGAATTCATCATGCGGTTCCCAGGCAACACGCGGTCTTGAACATGGCAAAATGCGAGACAGACGGCGCTGACTCCTCAAGAGCCTGTGCGTGGCCTGCAACCGAAAAACCGACCAAGATTTGGGGAGTCAACTTTTGGGTGAACAACAGATTAATCCCTTCCCCAATAATAAAACGACGCCCCCCCCCCCCCTCCCTAATAAAAAAAAAAATACCCGGCCTGCAAAACAATTTTTATTATTAGGGGTCCCCTGGTTCTGGAGGGCAGGTTTTGGAGGTACTTCTTGTTCTATGTAGGCTTGTTTGCAACTGTGGTCCCCCTGTTCCGTTCCGTAAAATCGCTTCAAACGCACATTTCTGAGTAAGGAATTTAAGTAGCGGGAGTTGAGGTCACGTTTTGTTGTTTTTGGTTGTGGGTTTTGGGTACAGCAACTTTGTAGTACAGCCGTAGAAAAGGAAACGTGCTCCCGGAGCTCTGGCCTGAAAGTTGCAACTTTGTAGTACAGCCGTAGTAATTAAAGGAAACGTGCCCCCGGGGTCCCCCTAATGGGGCTGGATTTGAGTACGGGCAGGAAAATATCTACTTTAGAATTGGTTTAGTATTGGCTATTCTAAAAGTAGTATTCCCGGATTTGGGACTTCCGAAACAAATATTTATTATTAGGGAGACCTTTATTAATAGGGGAAGTGATTAATGACCCCTCCTCCGTCGGCTTTTGAAAAGAGAAATCATGCGGTTCCGAGGCAACATGCGGTCAACTGCGAGACAGACGACGCTGACCTTTGTGTGGCCTGCAACCGAAAACCGACAAAGATTTGGGGAAATCACTTTTGGGTGAGCCACAGATTATGGAACCCTCCCCCATCGGTTTCTGAAAAGAGATGTCATCTTGCAGTTCCCAGGCAGCATGTGGTCTTGAACGTGGCAAAATGCTTGACAGACGATAATTGGGGTCTGAAAAAACAAGCTTTTGAAAGCAGCATGCCAGTGGGCGCAAGAAATTCCCCACTGGGTCGGCGCTTTTCACATGAGGGGCAGACAGTGCTCTCCTTTCCCCCCTGTATGTAATCGCAGCTTGGACAGGTTGCCCTGAAGCAAAAAAAACACACGATATTACACGGGCTACTACGGGCGGTGTACCTAGTTTAAACATGTTCTTACATTGTCACAAGAAGTTGGGCCGCCGGGCCCACCCTGCCCAGAGTGCAATATGTCAGGGTTAAACCAATGCGGGACCCTGGCTATTGTCATGACGAAAAGTGTAGAAACCCTCTTAGAAAGGTTTCCGGGATGATGAACTTTCGCCAGTCAACGCAGCATCTCAGGAATGTCTTAAAACCTGGGCTGTAGTAGAAAGCTTGTGTGTGTGTGTGTGGTTTGAGGGTACCCATTTTTGGGTTGTTTGAAAGGAACCCCCAACAGAAAACTACTCTTTTCGGGTCAACCCTATTTTGACATACACCAGTGCTACTTTTCATGGGTAATATTCCGTTCGGCCCCAAAGTGACCATGGGTAACTTTTCCGCTTCACTGGTGAAAGTCATCATCAACCCTCATATACCGTCTATGGTGGTTGTGTGCCCCCCCCTCGGGGTCGAAAGTCTCTGCAACCCCCTTGAGAGTAACCGAAAGGGCCGCTGTGGCTTGGTATCCTGGATTCGTGGTGGGGTGTTGAACCTTGGTGTTTGTACTTGGTATCTTTTTCAGGTGGCTCAACATGGACACCCCAAAAAACATACCCCTTTTGGGGGGCCCCTATATTTACATGTACCCCCTTGAGGGTTTCCCTATGTTTACACGTGTCCAAGGATTTCGGATGCGAGGCAAAGGGTCCCCAATTCTTCCGCCCACAGCTGTGTCAGGATGAGGAGGACGCTGAGGCGGCCGAATGAGGGGCGAAGTGTTCAAGGATCCCACGAATTTGACTCGGGGGTCATCAAGTTCTTGAAGCTGGGAGTGTTTTCTCTTTATGTACAACTCGGGGGGACATTCAAATTGGCAAAAGCATGGGGCAAGCCTTTCACGTTTCAGAACATGCCCGCCCCGCAACCTAAATCAAGCAGAAAACCAGCCTCGTTGCAGTTGGTTTTTTCTTGTGCACTTCTGAGAATGCACCGAGGGCGTTTCTCCGGCGCACTAGTTTGTCACAGTTAGTCCAACAGCTGATTGGTGCCATGGCATGCAGTCTCAAGCGTTCGGAAATATCCAAAACATGGTCTGCCCAAAAAGAACATCGACTCGTATGAGTATTCAAGCACACCCTGTGGACTCAGATGATGTATCCCATGTTTTTTTGTCAGTAGCCAGGAACTACATAACTTGACCCTTCGTGTCTGCAGACAAGCGAGTTTGCCAGCGGGTACGTCTGCTTTGTGCGGAGATTGAGGCATGAAGGCTTCCTTTGTCGTTGGCTATCGGGATCTGGCCACATTGAAAGTGGCAGTTTGCTCGCTGTTCTCTCGTGTCACCATCTCAGTCGTCGAAATTATCGCGTGTCCGTGTTCAGCCACACATCTCTAGCAGGGCTCCTTAAAAGACACATTTTGCCCATTTGAAACATGGCTTTCTCCACAAACAAAAAGGAAACCAGCATTTACAAGGCAATGTTCAGGTGTATAATGTAAGGATGCCTGTATAGGGTAACTGGTATTGCCAGCTTCTTCGAGGAAGCCTTTGCTGGAATGAGGGAATGACTCCCTATAAACCGTCCAACTGGTGGTTTCCTTTGTTCGGGAACCCCGACTTGTTCATTCCATGTCTCATTCCCTACCTGTCGCACAAGCAAGCTTGGAGGGCAAGAGAGCAACATGCGCAACTTCGCGCCTTGTCTCGGAGTTTCACTGGCGCTGAAGTGCCCAAAGGTAGCGTTTCACCGGTTTTCGAGAGCTGAGCGGAAAAAGGCTCCGAGCGAGGCCGTGCTTGGCTTTCTTCCATTTGCTTGAGAATATCTTTGAGTTTCCCCTCTGGGGTGATGTTGAGAGGGGAACAACAAATTCCGTCGTTGGCGGGTCGTGGATGTATCCAAGTGTGGCAAGGCTGACCTTTTGAGCCGCTTCTGGCGCACGGAAAATTTGTGAAGCGGCTCCTTTGGTTTCGGGCCGCCGGGCACGGCACTCGCGGGGCAAAGGATGTTACGGCGCTGGCCAAAGTCAAGATGCCAAGAGCACGGCATGCTGCCATCTATTTGGTTAAGGATACGGCTGATTTTGAACACGATCTGTCACTATTGGACTTCTGTTTTTTTCTTTTTTTCTCCAGGGTGCTCAACACAAATGGAGGCTGCTCATCAGATCATCATGCACTCTGACATGCTGTAATGCTGCTGGGTGCATATGTTGAAGACGTCCTCAAACCGATGCGCAGCCTTTCTGACAATTGCCTTGCCTTCCGCACCTTCACACGAAGCTCCTGGTTTCCGTGGGCGTTGTTCGGTGGGGTGTGTATGGATGCGCCATGTACTTTGGAGGTGGCCATGTTTGCGGAGGTCATGTTATGCTTTCGTATTGTTTGCTTTCTACGCTTCTTTTGCAGGTGCCGACATCTTTGCAGGTCCCATTCTACCTTCTCTTGTTCGATTGCATTGGGAAGGGTGACTTGGCAACCGAAGAACGGTTTGTTTGTTTAATTGCTTCTTTATTGTTTTGTTGTTTGCGTTGCTTCCGTGTTCCCCTCAAAAAAGGCTGTCTTTTGCGCCCCTCTTTCCTTGGTACCTGTTTTGTTGCATCTTTCGGACACTGCCATAGTGTTGTTTGGTTAAAGGGAATCTACGGCCGGTTTTGCCTGCGGGTTTAAGCAAATGGAAGCCCTGAGTTTGTTTCTTAGATCCATCCCCGGATCTCCGCCTTCCCCTGGCGCGTCGTGTGAGGCCACCGAACAGCTCGTGATGGTTTCGTTTTGGTTCGGATTCGGATTTGAATCCCTGGTTCTTGTACGGGGTAAACGGGACCCCCTCCAATTCACCACCAAACCACCAATCCAAGCCATTGGAGCAAAACACGGGTTTACGACTTTTTCTCTGTCAAGGTGAATCGGCGTAGCAACTCGACACATGCTTATCATCACATCCGATATCACGAAGATGCATGGAAGAGACTTGTGCCTTATTGGAGGACCCCCCCGAAATGGCGGGGAGTCCTTCTGGTTTCCTGACAACCACCCAAAAAGTACCTACTCAAACAAATGAGTCACGCAACCACTTGGATTCTCTTAAACTGCGTGAGTCACCCAAAGTGTCATTTGGTTCCTTAAAACCACCCCAGTTGCAATGACACACCCCACTTGTCACGTTTTCTGGAATGTCAGGCCAGGCGACGGCTAGGATATGCCGTTGCGCCCGCAACGGCAACGGAGATCCGCAACATTTACTCCAAGCTGCCAGCCCAACATGTATCAGCAAAAGGAAGGTGGGAGCCAACCTACCCCAGTCATTCCTACCTTTTGGAGGTAAGTAAGGGCTTGCCACCCTTCACAAACAGCACAATTGGGGAAGGGTCACCTATAGTGGCGAAACGCTTGGGTTCCACCTGCTTTTCTTGGGAAAGTCGGGAGCCGAACGAGCCGCCCGTAACTCGGAGAACTCGACGTTCTCGATCGGAGCGCCGCGGTGCGACTAGCGCCATGCAGGCGTGGACATTTGGGCGGTGCCTTGTTGTGACTTGCAAGTCCCTGTCAACATGTGCAGGGGGGTGGTCCCTGTTTTCTTTCGTTGTTGTTTCTTTTTTGGGGGGATGGGGGTGGTTTGTTGGATGGAACCTGCTTGGAGGATCATCTTACTTGCTGGTTCCTGGTTCGATCGGCAGGGAAGGAGAAATGGAATGACCCCGAGAGAAGTCATCCCCGAGTTGGTTTCCTTTGAGGGAATCCGGACTTGTTCATTCCCAACACCCTGAAGGTCATTCCCTGAGCACCAGCAAGATAAGAAGGCTCGTGCTAGGTTGGTTTTCTTGTAAACACGGGTGTCCTGCCTTGGCGTAAGCTTTTCAAGATCGATGTCGGGCGCAGGTGAGAGGTGAGGGCGCGAACTTAGGGCATGGCCAACATGGCGCGTCAAGACAAGTTCGTAAAAACCAGGACCTGGTTTATGACAACAGGGGGTGTGCCCCGTTTAGTGGTTACATGGGGTAAACAGATTCGATATGTCAACCACGAACTGGGCAAAGGTACCCATGGCCACTTGACAGCAAGGTAGGGTGTACACCCATTGAAATCGAGGGCATTTCTTCGGGAAGATGTCGCAAGTCGCATGTGTAATGTGGTAGTCCTGGAGCGGTTTGGTGGGTGGGAAGCAAAATACTCGCCAAAGATTCGGTGCTGATTTCCCTTTTGTCATGGGGATTAAGCCCCTAGTAAGGCCTTATTTGGGGCTTATTGGGACCTCCCCCCCCCCTCCCATGATTTTGGGGTTCAACAAGTACCTGACCCAGTTTCGCGTGCGGTCTCTTTGGGGTGTACCCTCCGACAATCATGGAAGCTGCCAGAAGGCTTTGGAAGACAATTCTCCTGTTGAAAAACCCCTTTGTTCCCTTCCGGGATTGTTGGGTGACCCCCCAAAAGTTGCGTTTTTCCTTGTGGCGTCCATTTAACTTGGTGGCTCCCAGCCATCCCCTTAGCCTTTTAGTCTTTTAGTGTTTAGTGGTAGTTTCCATTTAGTTTAACTTTTAGCGGGGGATCTGAGGGCAGCCCAGTCAAACCAAGCCCAAAACGGGTACCGCAGCAACTCAAACGAAGACGACATGAACCTCGCATTCTTCGTGCTGCCAGGGCTGAGATGTCGCTGGCCAGGTGAGAGATGTCGTTGGGGGAAACGGGGAAAGACTTTTGCCGAGGGTTGATTCCTTGTCCATCGTTCTAGGGGTGAGGCTATAATCCCCGCATTCCTGCTGAAAAACCGCAAAACTATGTCATTGGTGTAGCGTCCCATTGTTCTAGGGGTTGATTCCTTGTCCATTCTTTTCAACCATCGCTCTTCTCAAAAACCAGCTGTTTCACCAGGGTTTTTGGAGTTTTTTTTTGAAAGAAGGATCCCTGGAAAGAATGGTTGGAAGGTACCCCTAGAAAAAGGGCGGCGTGAGAATTGATGGCTTTTGTTGGTGCCCATTTGGTGGTTGGAAGCTAATGAGCAGTTGCACATTTCCCTAGCCAATATTTTTCAAAGGGGTTGGGTTGCGGGCAATTCTACAGGAAAACAACCGATGTAGGGTGTTTTGGGGGGTAGATTGTCCTGTAGATGTTCCTGTAATGCTGATTCACTCAGTTGTCCAAAGCGAATCGACCAGATTGACCTTTTGGGTTTTTCAGTTTTGGTGTTGTTGTTTTTGTCATGACCCCAAAAGGTGAACCTTATGTTTCCAGGTCCTTTGGGCAACTGAGTTCGAAGAGTTTCCCTCGCTGCATCACTTCACGGCGGTTGCTATGTTGTCAAGTGTTTTTAGCTGATGCACGGGCGGTTCAAACGACATTGCATAAATGTCTGGAGATGCAAGAGCAGCTGATCATGTTCTTCCTGCAGTACTGGCGTTCTGCAAGGTGTTGCTTGTTTATGTTTTTCTTTTTTGGTTTTGTTTTTGTGTTGTCTTTGTGTTGTTATGTTTTGCTGTGTATTGCCTCGCGTTGGTTTTGTTTTGTGTTTGTTGGTCTGTGTTGTTTGTTATGTTTGTGCGTTTGTTTGTTCGATTGGTTCGTTGGACGGGCTTGGTTTTTGGTTTACTTAGTTGGTTGGTGCGATTGGTTGGTTGGTTGGTTGGGTTGGGTTGGGTTTGGTTTGGTTTGGTTCGGTCGGTCGGTCGGTCGGTTGGTTGGTTGGTTGGGTGGGTGGGTGGGTGGGTGGGTGGGTGGGATGGATGGATAGATGGATGGATGGATGGTTGGTTGGTAGCTTTGGTTTGGTTTGGTTTGGTTTGGTTTGGTTTGGTTGGTTGCTTGTTTGGTTGGTTGGTTGGTGTCTAAGTTGCTTGCAAGTGGTAGGTGTCTAGCAGCAGTGCATCGCTGCCCTATCAATGTTTTTTTGATGCGCCTTGGTTGCTTGAGAGGCAATTTGGTGGAGGCCATCTGACAAAAACATCAAAGAGCCCAAAGGGGGGAAGTCTAAACATTGCCTGCCACCCTGAGAGATCTTCCACGGATCAAGAGCTTGAGGCCTGGATGTGGCCACCTTCCCGCGACAAATGGGATTACAGAGCATCCAGCGACGAAGCCGGCAATCCAAGCAATCAACTTGGCATCCAGATTGGCATCCGCTTTTTTCAACAGAAGCCTGCGAGCTTCATGGTCTTGTAACATTTGCGCGCGCGTTGCCGATGTTCCAGCTGCGAAAGTGATGCAAGTTGCTCAGTCCGGCGGAGTATGATCCTTTAGATTTGACTTTGTCATTGGAAGACACGAGACCCCTTAGATTTGATTTCTGGTTTCTGTATTTAACCAGTTCTGGTCGGGCTCACAATGCTATGACAGGGGGCTGTGGTGCTTTTTCCAATAGTGGAAATGGACAGGCGGGCGTTTCAAGAGGACGTCTTCCAAGCCCTTCTGTCTTCTAGGTCCCCCAGTAGTGCCCTTTTGCCCTTTTTTGGGGGAGGGTTCCCCTACTAAAATAGACTACAGAAAAAAGTTGGTAGCCTTATTCCAACCTCTCGACTGGAGGACCTAGGTCTTTGTTGGCCAAAGGGTCGGCAAATTGATGTTTTCCATTCGGAGGCCGGAGGGGCGGCCGCGCTATGCCTGGCTCATCGCTCGGAGATGGATCCGTGGGCAACTGGGATGGGCCGTTCTGCTTTTCACCGCCGGCCCAAGGAAGAAGCGCGAGTCTTGGGGGTTCCCCAATTCCCTTTTCGGAAGAATTGCAAGTCTCAGAGGAACCGGTTCCTCCAATTCCCTAATCGGAACCTAAAGGGGCAGTTTCAATGGAAACAAGCAATTGAATTGGGGGAAATCAGTCGTAGGAAACCTCCAAAAGTGGGCAGTTTCAATGGGAAGTCTTGGGACCCCTGAAGGAAGCAGCAAGTATCGGGGCTATGATACTGCCAGCGAATCCCCGCAGCCTCAAGCGCCAAAGGTCAAGAGGGCGGTTTCGCTCTTTGTATCGCTTCGCGGAGCAGGGCGATTGTGCTTGAACTGTGCAAGTAATGGTTAGTCTGAGCGAGCCTCGCTTTGGACAGGCTTACAAAAGGCGCTGAGACAGCCGGTAGATGGAAAGGTCGGCTGACATGACATTTGGACCCCAATAGCATTGCATGTCGCTTTTCGCTTTTCTTGCAGAAAACAAATGCTTCCAAACGTTGAACTCGTCGTTTTCACACATGTGTATATCAAATTTGCCGTATACATGTGCTCAGATACCAAATGTATATCGCTGTTATGCCACCTGCTTGTTTGAACCGACCATAGCGATGCTTAGAACCGGAATCGCCATGCCATGTACATGGAAAATCCAGGGGCAGGTGGAAGCCCCTACCTCGCTCTTGGTGAGGTG
Source organism: Effrenium voratum (assembly GCA_963377175.1). Lineage (NCBI taxonomy): Eukaryota > Dinophyceae > Suessiales > Symbiodiniaceae > Effrenium > Effrenium voratum. Next base: position 371,529 of record CAUJNA010003359.1, read on the forward strand.
GCGCCGCCTGCGGCCCTCTCAGGCTGCAGCAGCCCAAGTTAGTGGACTTGCTGCCTTGCCTGCTTGCTTGCCTGTTTGCCTGGCTGTTTGCCTGCTTGCTTGCCTGCTTGCTGCCTGTTTGCCTGCTTGCTTGCCTGCTTGCTTGCCTGTTTGCCTGGCTGTTTGCCTGCTTGCTTGCCTGCCTGTTTGCCTGCTTGCTTGCCTGCTTGCTTGCTTGCTGCTTGCTTGCCTGGCTGTTTGCCTGCTTGCTTGCCTGCTTGCTTGCCTGCTTGCCTGCCTGCTTGCCTGCCGTTTGCTTGCTTGCCTGCTTGCTGCCTGTTTGCCTGCCTGTTTAACTGCTTGCTTGCCTGCTTGCTTGCTTGCTGCTTGCTTGCCTGCCTGTTTGCCTGCTTGCTTGCCTACTTGCTGCCTGTTTGCCTGCTTGCTTGCCTGCTTGCCTGCCGGTTGCTTGCTTGCTTGCTTGCTGCCTGTTTGCCTGCCTGTTTGCCTGCTTGCTTGCCTGCTTGCTTCCTGTTTGCCTGCTTGCTTGCCTGCTTGCTGCCTGTTTGCCTGCTTGCTTGCCTTCTTGCCTGCTTTCCTTGCTTGCCTTAGCAGGCCTGCCTGCCTCCTTGCCTGCTTGCTGGTTGCCTGCTTGCTCGCTTGCTCGCTTGCTCTCTTGCTTGCTTGCTTGCTGGTGTGTTTTCGTGTTTGCGTTCGCGCGGTGTCTGATTGCTTGCCTGTTTGTTTGTTTGTTTCTTTGTTTGTTTGTTTATGTGTTTGTTTTTGCGGCTGTTTGCCCGTGCGGGAAGTCGAGTGCTGAGGAACAATCAGAACACGGGTACGTAGTTGGGGCTCTGGGGCAGTCGCCAGAAACAGCACCCGATTGATTTAACCCCTTTGGTTTGGATTTGTTTCTGGTAACCCCTTTGGTTTGGATTTGTGGATGGAAGAACCACACCTTTCACAGCTCCAAACCGCCGATTCGGCCACAAACCAGCCAGCCTGGAGCTGATGTTTGACATGTCTTCCCATCCGTTTGATACCAGCCTTAGGTGCCCTGGGAGACTGCCAGGCGGGTCTCGGGCTTTTCGGGGACCCCTCGGGCCCCTCGGTTGAAACAAGAGTCACGCAGGGAACCCCGCAGAGAAGTCTTGGAGGTTCCCAGCCATCCGGTTCCTTAGGTTCTTAGGTTTTAGATTTTTAGTTGGCTTAGTGGTAGTTTCCATTATCACTAAACCGCGACAAGTTTGACTTTTGGCAGGGGATCGAATAGGAACAGCGCAGCTTTGCCAGCTCCCGTGGTGTGCTTGTAGTTGGGAAAGCCATGCGTCTCTCGCACAGTGTTGACTATGAGCACGCTACCTTGTCAGACGTACCGCGCAAGTCTGCGCGCAAGTCAGCACGTGTGCACTGATTGTGGTTTGCTCGGTCCAGGGCAACACACAGCCGCATTTCCACCAGTTTCAGGGGCAAGGGTTTGTTGGGGGGGGGGTGCTGGCTTGGACCATGTTCCTTTTAAAGAAACCCCGTGTCACTCCGTTGTCCAAAGCCGCCCCTTTTGCCTTTTGTTTTTTTTGGTGTTCCCCGTCTCAGTGCAGTTTTAGTAAAGGTCCCAAAAGGTGATAATCTTTTTGTTTCCGCGATGGGGACTTAGGTTCCATGTGGCCATGGGTCAAAATCCCGTACCCCCAGTGAACATCCCAATTCCCACTAAAATAAAGCCTAAAATGGGTAGTGCACCTACCCCAAAATGGGATCCCATTGGTTTGACCTACAGCCATGCGAAAAAGGGTGGGGCGCCTGCTGGCCACGCGACGAGGAGCATTCCGGAGCTGCCCAAGCCCCGTGCGTCGCCGCACCTGGAGTGGGCCAAGCAGGCCGAAAAAGAGAAAGCGGAAAGCGGATCGGAAGGGTTTGAAAACGGCCTTTCCCTAGGCCTACTGTTCAACAAAGAGGGGGGGGTTGGGGTTGGCAACCCCAAAAGCACTACACCTGGAAAAGCTCAGCATAATTTTGAAACAGTTGTGTTTGTGTGTGTGTGTGTGTGTGTGTGTTTGTGTGTGTGTGGGTGTGTTCGTGTGTGTGTGTGTGTGGGTGTGTTCAGTCGGTTCCCTTTTCAAGGTTGGCTCAAGGGAAATCGAAAAGAACACCCAATTTCGGAGTATTTTGACACAGCCCCACACATGAGCGCCAACACCATTATTTTTGGGACTGGTGGGAAGCCCGGATTCATCAGCCGCTGGGAAAAATAGTGCCTGGGGAAAATAAGACGGTCTCAACCATGACGCAGGTCCCTTTGGGCATTCATGTTTTCTCCCTATTCATCCGATTGCTCCGTCGACATAAACGGCCAGTTAACAAGTTTAGGACTAAATGCCGATAGTTCATTTTTGCCTCTGCTCACATGCGGCTGAATAGTTTGTCTAGGAGCGACCTTCCATTTTCCGTTTTTTGTGTTGTTTTTTTCTCGCCCGACATCGACATGTTTGGGATAGGTTTTACGTGCCATCCGACCCATCCACCCTGTGTCGCGGCTTGAGTCGGCTTGGGGTCGGCCTCAGGTTGGGCTGGTTAAGGGCGCAGCCGAGCGCTTGAATGCCTAAGTCTTGCAACTGTTGTCCACCTACCATTGCGCTAGGTTTCTTTGTGCTCATGCTATTCTAGTTGAACGGCTTTCGCTATTTGGTGTTGAGTTAAAGTTTGGTTTCTATCCTTTGTCTACATAGTAAATGATTGTTGGGTGTTTGCCATTGTGCCTGTGCTTTGTTTCTACCATTGTGTCGGTTCCCTCGGTTGGCCAAGGTCGCTTCCATGTCCGGGCCCTCTTGCGTCAAAAGAGGGTCGCCCGAAAATGACTTCGGCTTTCCCCGGTTGGCTTCCCTTTACCCAGTTCAAAGCCGACCTCCCAAGGGCTTCCTTTGATGTCCAGTCCTTTGGGCAAGTGTACATCCCCGCCCACTTGTAAATGAAATTGGGGGAGGGAGGTGATAGGTGGAGATCTCCATTTGTGGTTCCATTTTCTTCTTTGTGGGGAAGACTAGATAAATGGAATTCAGGGACCCCACACCCCTCCCCGTGGGGGATAAGTGTACCTACCCCAAGAAGCATCCCATCCCATTCGAGACAGGTCCGCACGCAGCAGAGGGCATGGCTGCAGCATCACTGCCCCTCGGATTGATCCTTGGGTGCTGAAAATCGTCCGGGGGTGAGCAGTGTCCTTTACGCAACGAAATGGGGTGACTAGCCCAAAATGAGGGATTGTGTCATCTAGGGTCACCCAAGTGTACCCCAAAAAACGCAGACCTTCCTTTTGGTTCCCTTATGGAATAAAGAGCCCTTGAAATTTAACGAGTTTTCTTCGCCGTCTTCACGCCCCAGAAAAAGAAAGAACACCAAAAACACCAGTACAAGGATCTAAAGTCATCGACTCTCTTCTGAGTTCCTGGGCTTGAAACATGGGCTCTTGGCTTCCTCTGGGTTAAACATGTTGTTTGTTCCACCAAAATAAAATTGGAAAAGCCACCATTAACAAGGCAATGTTCTTTTTCAACACCAAAATAAAGTTTTTTTTGTTTCCGCCATTTACAAGCTGCAATGTTCAGGTGTTTTTCATGTAAATTTCCCTGTTTAAGTTCTTCTGGAGACAATTTTAGGGGCACTTGATGGTTGTTGTTGGGAAACATTTTACATTTTTGCTTATTGTGGTTTAGTGGTTGAAATCCCCACTTAACTGCTTTTTTTTTCTTTTGCTCCCCTTCCAACGTCAACCAAGACTTTGGAATGATTCATCCCTTCCGAAGTTTTGTCCGTTGCCTTGTTCATGTTTTGCCGTACGGCCAAGGCAAGATATGCAAGCCGCTTCCAAAGGTGAAGGGCTCAAAGGAGCGAGGCGCGAGATCGTGAGGAATTGCCCCGGGGGCTCGGTTTTTGTTTTTCTCATTGGGGGTGTTTTCAAGTCACTGGACATTATTTTGGCTTCGTGTTTGTTCAAAGGGCTGATCCTTTGACCACGGGTTTGTCCAATTTGTTCATCCATATCAAATATATATATATATATATATATACATATGGTACCCCCCCCCCCCCCAAAAAAAAAGCCTAGGGAGTGATGAAACCTGCGTTTTTGGGGGGATAGCATATATATATATATATGTATATAGGTATTTTCCCAAGGCTCTTGGTTTCAGATTGTCCACTTGGTGTCAACCCGTTGGGCACTTCCAGGGCCTAGAGGTGCTGAGGATGATGGACATTACATCCCGAAAGGGAGGCGCCTCTCGAAGACTTTGGGTCGAAATAAGGGGAAGGCGAAGGAAGCTTTGCGAAAAGGCATGCAGGCACAATGCACAGCATTCACAAAGCCAGATGGTCTTTCTAGGCACTCAGGTTGACTGAACGCAAGTTGCAGCAGCCCCAACCCATCCCCGGCAGGAGACTGAGTGAGTAGGAAAATGTTGACTCTCATGAGGTTGCGACGGAAACAGCGGTTTTTGTTAGGCTGGGGATGCACCATTGGACTCCGGGGGCATCAGATCCTCGCAGGCGATGAGACAGTCCTCGGCATTCCGACGCTCTTCGGCAGCGTGTCAAACTGGGCAGGGCGGCCCAGACGAATGTAGTTTTGACCCAGGGTTCCTAAAAGGGAATCTGTTTTTGGCCAATATCAGAAGGAAGATGCAGATCAACAGATAGGTTCGACCGTGGGAAAAAACGGTGAATCCCGGGTTGATTCACATGGGGTTGTCACATTTCATTTTCCAACCTTCACTTTTGGAGAGTTAATTGGGCTTCGCCACGACGGAGACGCCATTCTCCGTGACGCCTTTTGGAAGTCACGGGCAGGTCCCAAGGGGAATGGGGGGGTTGATCAAAAGGTCCTTTACATGGGATGACGATTGGATTGAAAGCCACAAAACAGATAATGTTTCCGACGTGGGAAAGGTAGCGATGGGCATGGGCCGAACGAAATATTGATCAAGCTATACACAATTTATGCTGTTTTGGCCAGATCTGCGTTTTTGTTTGCGTTTGCGTTGATCTGGACCAACTTTGTGGTTCTATTTGCATATCGATTCCTTGATGACTGGGGCACCCCATACGTGATTTCTCCGAAAGAATCGTCTTCCAAGAAAACTTTCGAAAGTCACGAGCTTTGCTTCCAGTCGCTCTCAAGATGTTCGCTTCTTTGCCAGGGAGATATATGTACACTTGTTTGCTCCGTGTCATCGAGTGCGTCAGCTCCTTTCTGTCAGGGCGCCATGCCCTGTTTTGCAACCCCTGCTCCTGAAAAAGCTGGGCAAACAATCATGGTTGAACCCCTTTTGCATCTTCAGGATGCCCAAAACAAGTCCAAACGGCCCCGATTTGAAGGTCTCCTAAGGCGATTTTCCATCGGTGCCTTGGTTTTCTTGGTGTCTCAAAAGTCCCTTGACAACCCCAAACAACATAGGGGCTGGCTTATCTTGGTTTTAAATTCTTGTAGCAGGGGGTCAGAAAATGGACAGCCAACCTGGGCTCTTGGTTTCCTCTGTGTTATTCTTGCCAACGACACATGGGTGTGGTTGGAAATTTAAGGACTGGGGTTACGCAGGTGTTGGTCTTTGTTTCCATCCAAGAGGCCCAAAAATGGGTGTCCACTTATTTGAGCCACACCCATATTACAGCATCCGAACAGAAGTTGTTGGAAGGAGAAACTAGCAGCACTAGTAGCCCCAGTGGAACTTTTTTTCCAACACCTCCTCGCAGCATCCAAACAAGAGTTGGACTCCAAGTGGCCGTGGCTCAAAAAAACCGGAGTTCCAAACTGGGTCGCCCGATCGGGAAGTGGAAACCTGGTGGCCGAAACCTGCGGTTTGCCCCCCCCCTCTGCGATCGTTTAATGTTTACTTGCCACACCCAAGTTGAGAGAAGCTGCTGATTGGCGCCGTCGGTTTCCCGCCCTCGCTCGATTTCCGGGGGCTCGGCTCGAGTGATTTCGATTTTTTCTCACCGGAAGGCCCAGGACTTGCGGGTGGAAAAAGCCCCTGCCGAAGCGGAGGAGGACACTTGGCGGAAGAAGCCATCCGGTTCCTTAGCCCTGTCGCCTTTTAGTGTTTAGTACGGGATTTCCGAATTTCACCCACTGAAAGTTAGTCACTTTTAACCAGGGATCTGAGGACAGCCCAGAGGAGAGATCGATGGATTCCTTGCAGCTTGGGGCGGGGAGGGTCCCGACCTCTGCTTGGGTGTTCCTTGCTTAGTAAGTTGTTGGCATGGGGTTTGTTCCAGGCCAACCACCTAACCACTTACTCACTTGGCAACGAACAGCGAAGTGGGGTCTCCCAACCAACTTTATTTTTTAGGGTCGGCTCAAATTTCTGACCCCGGATGTGGGCCAAGTCTTATTTATTTTTTGTGGGGGGGGGGGGAGGTTGGGGGGCGGGGGGTTGCCACGGGAAAGCAGAGGGAATGCTGAGGGTATAAAAATCAAACGCCTGCAGATGGTAGACATGTCCATGTCCAAAGGCCTGCAAAAGGATAGGACTTGCTTCGAAAGATGAATGAAGCCATCGGCAGTTTTAAAGAAAGCTGGTTGGGTATTCTTATGATTTCAAGCTGCCCTGCCTTTCGGCCTTTCTTGTCTTTTATGCCTTTGGAGCTGTCAGGAGTTGCGGCTCTTTCATCAAAGGCGCACCGAAAACGTCTGAACGGGGGAGTCGGCTCAGCACACTTTTCCCTCTTTTGTGTTGTTTCGGTTTTTGTCGGAAACGTGCGGGTGTCTATTTTAAGTTTGGACCCCCCGAACGGTGGGTCTTCCACCTTGGTTTTGCTTGAAGATAAAAACAATGGTGTACCAACTCCAACAAAAAGAGTAACACCCAAATGTTCGCCACAAGCGCCACCGCCAAGAATCGCTCGTGGTTTTCAGTCAGGTATTTCGATGATGTCCTTTTTCAGTCAGTCAGCAGTCGGCCGGCCTATGGGCCGGGCAAAGACATGCGCTTCGGCCTTGTTCTCGCTTGACTTCCATTTGCTTAAACGTAAGTTGTGTTTTCCCTTTTTTGGTTTTAAAGGGAATCGATTTCACCACCGGAAATAGTCTTTTTCCAAGGGGCTTAACCAAATGAAACTTTAAGAATTTAAGACCCTCCCAAGGCCTTGTTTGAGGCTTATCTTGGGAACGCAGAGACATGGCCGGTTAAAAGCAGTGCAACGCGAGGCTATGCTTAGCGCAAGTTCACGACGGTTCGTCAGACTCACCAGTGCTAGTGATCCATCAAGTTGGCGCAGCGTTCCGAGTTGGCAACCCAATGGATGCAAACAAATAAGTTGGCCCTGCAGAAACCGCAACCCAATGACTGCAAGTCGGTTCCCAGTGCAGAAAAAATAAGTCGCTTGATGCATGGCAACCCGATGGATGCTTCTGGCGACAACAAAATACAAATGAAGATGGCCTGGCGGTTTTCATGGCCTCTCCCAGTGATTCCATTTCCCTGTATAGTGCTTGGTAAATTATAACGACCTCACACGACCTCACCCCAAATGGTGGCTTAATTATGGGGGCAATAGCCCCCCAACCACCTTATTTCAGGCTGGTGAAATATTGTAATTCACCCAGATAGTGGAGTGTCCAAGCATGTTCAAACATCACCGGCGATCTCCGTTTCCTGGTGGAACAAAAATCGAGGGGGTCGACCTCATAGCCCCGAGACACACCGAGATCCGTGGCCAGACTGAGATGATCTTTGTATGGTTTGCTGGGTTTCTTAAGACGAGCCGGGGCCAAACTGCCATGGGTTTTTTGTGGACTTCCATTTTATGAAATGGTTTGTTAGTTTGTTTGTTTGCTTGTTTGTTTGCTTGTTTGTTTGTTTGTTTGTTTATTGTCCCTTTTTGAAGGGAATCGATATCACTACTGGACATGTTTGCTCATGTTTGTCCAGGGGGCGAAGAAGCAAATGGAAGTGGCCGGTTTTCAGTTACTTCGCTGACTTGCAGCTGATTGGCTCCCTTCATCGCTTCTGACACGAGTATCGGCGTCAAAACACTTCCGATGCTCGGCAAAGCAGCAGGGGCAGGAGTCTGAATGTGGGGTGTGAATTCGATTTCGGGACCGGTTTCTGGATATCGAAATCCGGTCGGATAAGCAAGTTCCGTTTTTCTGAGATAGCCGGTGGTTCGCGCCAGATTGCTTCAGCCCCCCACAAGGACTTTGAGATAGAAGAAGCAGTCCCCGAGCACTTTAAGAAGCGGGCAGAGTCAGAGTGTGAAGTATCTTGTTCGGCAAGCGAGTTTGATTCTGCCTTGAATTGGTTTTATTGCTTCCGTCATTTGAGACGTGTGCTTGGAAGCAGCAAATGGGTTTCTCAGATTAGGAGCATTCCTGCTTGATGGATTTGAGCCAATGCAAACATGTGTTTGGAAAGCGAGGATGACTGCAGGTATAAACAGCTGCGCGCCCACTGTCAACATAGCTTCACGCACAAACAAATTGGCCTTGCAGGCTTGCTGTATGTTTGCCATGCTCATGTTGGGCACCCAAGCGCAGCATGACTTTGGACAGTTGGATGTTCTGCCGTGTTACCAGACGTGGGCTGTGCGCTTCATCCTCTTCCGGCCGTTAGTTGAAGAGGGAACATCTCTCATTTGTGTTCTTCTTTGTGGGAGGCCGCAAGGCAACAAAACGGCAATGCTTGGCAGACAGAGCTTTGTCACGTTGGTTTTTGTTGTAGAACCCTGATTGCCCATAGCCCGTCTAAATCTTATGGATGTTCCATTGAATCTGCAAATGATTTGGCATTTCGCTGGGGGAATGACCGAGACTCAGTTCCGATGTTCATGCTGAAGTCATTGCAGTCCGCTTCTATTGCGCAAATCCCCCACGGCAGCGTGTGTTTCTCGATGCATTGCTCATTGCCAAAACGTCGCTCGGGTGCTTGCAAGATGTATCAAGATTCGCATGGATGCGCCTTTCAGAGAGCCACATTAGCCGTTTTGTTTCGGAGTTCGTCATTGGACTCTGAACCAAGCGAGCAAGCAACTGATTCTAAACAAGAACACACCTCGGTCCGGCGGCCTTTCTTTTTCTTCACAGCTTTTGACATCACATGCTCCCTGCGTATTTTGTTTAGATTCGCAGCCTTTGAATTCGCTTTCTCTGTGAACAGCCCGGTGTTCTTTGCTTTCTTGAAGGCCGGAACCGCTTGGAGGGCTTGGCGTTTGGATTGGAGCCAGCGGGTCCGAGTATTTTGTTTTGGTGATTTGGCGAGTTTGCAGAAGCTAGAATTTGTGTCCAAGGACACCATGCAGAAGCTGACCATCGACGATGTTGCCTGGCTCATTTGTTTGGGGGGGGAAGATGAGATCAATCGAGGGCTTGGCATGCGGTACTGTAAGCACCATTTCTCTGGGACGTTTCGAAAAGTTTCGATCCGCTGCGAACCACTCATCAGTGCGAACCATTCGCGGTTTAGAAGCACCAAGCAAAGCTCTTCGCATTTTACTTGCAGGCAGGGTGTTGAGCTTAGTCCACAGGGTCTAATTGAGAGCTTCGGATGGGCTAAATTTTAGTGTATTACGTCTATCACGGGTTTCGTGATTTTTCCCGTTTTCATTTGAATATGTGTCAAAATAGGGGGGCCCCCAAAATGCTTGGTTTTGCATTTGGTTTCCCTTTAAACAATCCCAAAAAAGGGTCAACCCACGGACCACTCCCAAACCGGGCTCCGAACCACCCTTTTGAGGGAGGCTGAGTTTCAGTATGCATTTCTGACAGCTGTTTGAGCGCAAACAAAATTTGTCGTACTGTAAGTGCACAAACATTGCGTGCATCTGAGGAATGTGAGGCTGCAAAAGGATAGAGCAACTGAACAGGTTTCTGGGCGCTTAAGGGGAGAGAGGCTCGGTATCCACATAGAAGCCGAAGCCGCGGTTTGGCCTTTGCGCCTACGCAGCTGCAACGCGTTTTTCGATGGCCAGAGGTAGCTACAGATGATCACCAACATGCAAGCCATCAAGACTGGGTAGATGAAGGATAGGGGAAGTCGCAACGGTACAGAAACTCAATGTTTACGTTGTTTCTGGCCAAGTTTGATCATGACTCATGTGGGGGTGTCGTTTTGGAGGGTACACTTTCTGGTGGTTTTGAAGGACAACCAAAAGGAAAACCACATACCACCATTATGCGGAGTCCTACGTACAAGATGGATGGCCCAAAAGCTTGCACCGGCGCATCGCGTAGAACTTTCGTGCTCAGAGCTTGCGCTCCTCAAGCCGGAGCGGCCAACTCAAAAAGTCGCGTTCTGCCCCCCGCCCCCTCCCTTTGAGGTTGTAAATGGGGGGTCCCAAATCTCCCCGGAATACACCTCGTAGGTCCCAAGGATTGGATCTCCGATGCAGAAGCGTTCTCCCCCCCCTCTCCCCCAGTTTTGCTGATCGCAGAGGCTCGCGCAGGCCGCAAAACGTAGCACCAGCCTCGAGTTGAACCTCGGCCACGCC
>CAUJNA010003359.1:386983-436983 GCA_963377175.1 Effrenium voratum
CGTCAGGTCGAGAAGTTCTCTATGGCCCCCGTGGCCAAGATTTTGGAGGAGACGAGAGCGCTTCGAGTCGACCGAGTCGACTAGATCGAGACACCGTTGGCATAGACCTGGATATCCCAAAGCTCTAGGAGCTGATTCCCCGTTCTTTTTCCAACCATGGTTCTTTTCAAAAACCGGATCCGTTTCCCTGGGTTTTTGATGGTTTCCTGAAAAGAAGGATCCCTGGAAAGAATGGTGGCCCTAGAAAAGTTGTTCTTTTTGTGTTGAAGGAAGACTGCTTTTGCTGCTCTGCCTCCAGGCGTTTTCAGGGGAACATGACGTTTTGCAAGGTCGAGCTGGTAGACTGAACTCTGCCAACGCCGTGTTTTCTTTGGCAAATCAAGCAGCGTTTTGTGGGGTATGCAGAAGTTCTTCAATATGCACGCGTTGCTCCAACGGCTTTTTTTGGGAACCAAGCGGGTTTTTGGGCAGCAAAGGCAGAAATTAGGAGAATTTCAAGCAGCGGCTGGGCTTTCCAGGTGGGTATGATGTATTTGTATAATATTGATATATATATATATACATAAAGGTGTGCATCATATCTTTTAGAAGGTATCTGTGTTATTGTGGTTTTTAGGTGGTAACCGAAAGGAACACGGCCATGTATATATAGATATATACACACACCAGGTGCGTGTGTCACCATGCCTGAGATGCGAGACAAATGTCAATGCACAGGTGCCACGTGGCACGTTACGCTGCCTTGCTGTGCATGCCTGCGATAGGAGCCCTTTGAGTGACCGGGGATGAATAGCAAAGCGCTTAAGCCTTAAGCAGTGCACCAATCAGAGTGGCAAACTGTGCGCATGGGCTGGCACAAGCGGATGTGTGTGTGTGTGCCCTTTGTGACTGTGTGTGTGCGTGTGTGTGTGTGTGTGTGCGTGCGTGCGCGCGTGTGCATGCGTATGGGTATAGTAGCAGATGCGCAAACACCCACACAAAGTGACGCCTATACGCTGCATTGCTTACCTAGCGAGTACACATGTGCTTCATGATATTGCTCTTTGACGTACGTTTACCATTCCTGCTTCTCTTTGGGTACTTTTTGACTAATATATGGAACCTGCCATGGCTCGTTTCCACGAAACATTGCTAGGGCTTTCCTCCTAATTTAAATATTCCTTAAGCCTCAGATGGAGCAGGTGGTTTCCACTGTAGTTGAGTTTCGCCACGGATTACGGATTAGGAAAAGCCGGGATCACCCCCACAGGCAACGCCCCAGGGTCTTGGCCTCACCCTCGGAGCAGTTTTTGCACGGACGCCTTGTGATCGGCTGGCTTGGATTGGCTGGTTTAATTTTTTCACCCCTGGTTCTGAAGGGATGGGAAGCCGACCCTCACTCACTACCTGACTTCCTGCACTTCATTTTTTTTCCGGGAAGACCATTCTAGTCAGTAACTTTAAAAGAACAGGTTCCTGTATTTTGCCACTCCACGCCATTTAGGAAGTGACCACCAAGCGGCTTTTTCATCACTGCCTCTTGGAAAGGATGGGAAACCGACCCCCCGTCCGCACCTAAGCCAAGCGAGCCAACCTCAGCGTGAGCTTCCCCAGAATTAGCTCCCCTTGTTCTTTGTTTTTTGCTTTTTGGGGCTCCCTTTGTTTTCCACGCACCAGGCAAAACTTCAATGACATGTTTTTTTGCTAGGGTTCCAATTCCAATTTCGCGTGAGGAGAAGCTCGGGAAGCCGGTGGTCTTCTGCAAAGACTGCGTGGGCCCGGAGGTGGAGGCCTGGGATTTCATTGGTTCGATGGTGCAGCTGGTGTGAGGCAGACCCATTTGCCTCTAGTCACTTCCTGAGTTCCCGGACTTTAGTCACTTTTTGGTACGACCGGTTTAGTGGTAAGCAAGAAGTTTGGACTTTTTCTGGCGCCACTTAGGAAGTGAGTCCAATATTTGTTTTTGTGGGGAGCTTGGAACAAAGACCTCCCCAAAGGCAACCACTTACTCAGTCAGTGCGCCACTCAGTCAGCCAGTGAATGCATGAATGAGTCAAGCAATCATTACTCACTCACTCGCTCACTCACACACCGACTCACTCACTCACTCACTCACTCACTCACTCACTCACTCACTCACTCACTCACTCACTCACTCAATCAATCAATCAATCAATCAATCAATCAATCAATCAATGAATGAATGAATCAATCAATCAATCAATCAATCAATCAATCAATCAATCAATCAATCAATCAATCAATCAATCAATCAATCAATCAATCAATCAATCAATCAACACAATCAATCAATACAATCAAAGAATCAAACAGACAAGCCAGCAGAAAAAGCGAACACACAAATTCACGACACGCCAACAGCAACCAAGAAAAAAATGAACCAACAAGCCAGCCAGCCAGCCAGCCAACCCAACCAACCCAACCAGCCCACTCCGACCCAACCCAACCCAACCCAACCCAAACCAACCAACCAAACCCACCAGGCAGGCAAGCAAGCAAGCGCAAACACAACAACACAAAGCGAAACGAAACAATGCAAACAATCAAGCACCAGACAAACACGCGCACACACAGAGACACGCCTGGGGTCTCCTCCAACAACACATTGCATTTCTATGGTCAGCAGAGTCGGAGCATCTTTCATTCTGACCCCGGATGCGGGCCAAGGCCCGGATAATTTGCCAGGCGGCATGCGCGGACCCCGCCCCCGGCTCCGTGATTTTGCTGGAGAACCTCCGCTTCCATGCAACTCGGATGCTGAAATTTGGAGAGGCGATGTGTGGACCAGTTTGGGATCTGGTTTGGAGGTTTTTCTCGAACATTGTGGACCGCTGTTGGATGCTTTTCAATGGAGCATATGAGGAACCCACTCATTTTTACGAGTCCTTTTCTTGAGAAAGGCCCATTTGTTACATGTTGAGGTTTATGACATATGGACCAGAGTCAAAACATATTAATTTTGGCCGGGGGCAGAAACTGAAGTTGTTGTGGCCAAAGCGCTGACCGAGATGCACAAAGATTGCCACATTCTACGATTGGGCGTCAAAAACATGGGTTGCCCTTGACCGTACTTGCACTTCGCAAGGGCGGCATGTTCACACAGACACCTCGTGGATGCGGTTCTTGCGCACACACACACACAAACACACACTATTGATATCCACAGCGATGGTGCAACTGCTGGATGTGTTGATGAGATTCAAGAGTACAGTCATGGCGCGTTTCGTTTATGTGCAGCAAAAGAGGGCAACATGTTGGTTGTGTGCGTGGGTGTTGCGATCTAACGCAACATGCTGACTGTCCTTGAACCTACTGGCACGAGCAGAAAACCAGCATAGGTTTCTCCGCTCCTCCTTTCCTTGACCAGCAACTATGTTGTAGAACAAAACACACAATTCTGAAAGCGGTCAGACGGCTGTGTCCTTAGTTTGGCGCTTCTCGTCCAATCGTTATCAAGATGACGTCACGTTTGCCAAACATATCGGTGTTGACTTTTACTTAGCGGATCCTGACAGAGTTCCTCATGTAACATAGACAGTTGAGCCACAATCAAAACCCGGGTAGATGAAGGTTAGTAAGGGACGATCCCAGCCATAAATAGCTGCGGCCGCCTTCTTAATCCTGTACATGGTTCTGGGTAGACCATTTTAGTACCGGGTTTTGATTGCGACTCAGTTGGCGTTCACACGGTGAGGCACCGTGACGGCTTGCCCTGACTGATGCCCTGTGCGACTTAGCTGGCCTTTCGCATCGTAGAGACTCTCGGCCTTTGGGTTGCCTATCCGAGTTTTCCCCAAGATTCGGATGCTAAACGGGTATGGGTTTCAATTAAAACAAATGGCTTTGCGTTTAAAGATTCCGGGTTTGGGTTGTCGCTTTTCTTTTGCCCTCTCGCTTTCCCAAAGCAAGGGACAGAACGCATGCGAGCGCGCAAGGTGGAAGAGGAGGGCAAGGGCGTGGATGCCGCAGGCGGAGTTTGTGTTTTTGTGTTTGGCGGTTTGGGGATGACTTCTACTGGGCAACGGATCTTTAGACTTTAACTTTTTGGTGGAAATCATTAGGGGGTTTTCCACTAGACCCCCAAAAAAAATCAAAAAGAAAAACACAAACTTTGCAGGAGGGTCAACAGCAACCAAGGTTTCGGGATGATTGCAACTGGGCAGTTGGTGTGCAGATGAGCGTGGAGCTTCGAAACCAGCCATAGAGGGCTCTCCTTTTTGGTTTTTTTGGTTCCGTGAACATTCCATCGGGGGCAGCCTCATCACCCTTCTGTTGTAGTTGGGAAGTGGAAGTCACATAGATTGAACGGCGGGCGATTTTTCGGGGAGGCTTTGAACCTCGTGGAAGTTCCTGGGGTCCTTTTGGTCTCTGTTCGGTTCGAGCTCGGCACCGGGTGATTTTTTTGCCTTCGGCACTCGCAGGTTTGGGGAAGGGTTCCGCTGAAAAAGCTCAACCTCCCCTTAGCGGGAATTTTTGGCTTCGGCCGGGATGTGGGCTCCACCCACTCCAATTGGGGGGGTGGGGTCTTGAGCAATGTGGCGGAATTCGCCGCTGGGCATTTGAGAATGTCATTGTGACCCATGGCAACCATGGCAACCAAGGCGATCACCGTTGTTTTTTGCTTAAACCTGTTGGCTTTCCGATTCTCCAAGTGGTTTATTGGAGTTGTTGGTCAATTTGGTTGACAATGGGTTTAACAATGTCTAACAAGACTGTTTGAAATTCTCCGCGCCCATGCTCTTTGGGGTGGGTTCGCGGATCCCAGACGGTGCAAGCAGATCCATTGTTCCAATCGGCCCCGCCAAATGGAGCACACGCACTTATCGGGATGTCCTTTCGGCCTCAGCCTGCAAAAAGGGTGTCGAGAAAGGAAGCCCAAGGGAGGGACCGTTTTAAGGCCCGGCAAACGGGTCATGGCCGAAGAATTCTCCTTGGACACATCTCCTCGAAACTTCGAATGACATCACGCCGCTTCTCCTCACTGTCCGCCGTAAATGATGCAGTTTCCTTTTGGTTGAGAAATCCGAAGTTTGACATGGGTGTGTCTTTTGATGGGGAACCCTCCCCACGAACAAAAAAAAAAAAAAAGAGAAGAAAACAACAACAATGGTGGTTTTTTGAAAGGGAAACCAAAAGGAAACCTGAAATCCATTTTGGGTCCCGGTTCAATTCCTAAAAACAACGACGGAGCCACGCACATTCAGCCCTCCCCCAAATCCTCAGCCACGCCCACCCCTTTGCGCAAAGGGACGTCGTTGCGTAGTTTCACTGTTCTGGGCAAGTGTATTGCTTTTTGTTGTGGGTTCTGTTCATTTTTGTGATTCTCGCTTGTTTGGCATCTGCCCAGCTTTTTGCACGCCCACGGCTTCTGAAACGAACAGCGCGCGCGCACAGGCAACAAGATTAAGGCGGACAAGGAGCAGGTCACAGCCTTCAGGGCTTCCATCAGGCGAAGGGGGCGGGGGGGGGGTACGCGAAGTTGCAATGCCTTGCTTCCTGAGTTCCTGGGCTTGACACTTTTGGGGTTTGGACCATCTCTGTGGCAATCAAGTGTGGACCTATCTGTGGCCAATCCACTCAGGAAGGGAGCCAGTCACATCCATTCAAGCCCAGATCCAGTCAATGCAGGATTCAACTCCTTTTGGAAGGAGATTTATTCAATGAGCGTGGATGTTCACAAATTCCAGTGTGGTTTAATAGTGGTGTCAAATTGCGAACTTTAAATAGTTGTGTCGTTTCCATTGAACCTTGGGCTTGGAGACCGGTGAAACCATGCTCTGCAGATGTCAGTTGGGTCCCAAGAAAGGCCGACATGTGCACCAGTTTTTTGGATTTGGAAGATGGTTGGCGGACAGGCTTGATTGTCACGACGCGGTTCACTATCGAAGTTACTGTGTCCTTCCAACATGCTTGTTTTCCTTGAACGTTGCTTTGCAAAGAAAACTGAGTTGTTGACCTCGAAGATCCCGCAACAAACAGGAACGCGCGCAGAGTCGCAGAGCCCTTCTCAACTTCATTCCTTTCGGCTTCCTTAAAAGGGTACTGAGTTTCGAGGAATCTTCCTATGAGGTTCTGCAACTCCTCCGTGTGTTCCACTTCAATTGCGGCCATTCTTCGTTGAAACCACGACACGACCTTTAACCAAAGCTTAAGGAGCTTTTGGGTAGGGAAAACATGTATTTGCAGGGGTTTCAAGAATAAGCAGGGGTATCCTCCAAACCTGCTTCATACTTTGAGGTTTCCTGTTGGCTTTGGATAAATCTGGAGGACAACAATCAATCAGGGTTGGTTCCCAGTTTGATAAGGAAACTAAGGGGGGTGCATTGAACAGCGTCTTCCGGATTAATCCGAAGTTGACATTATGTGAAACATAATCTGCACGCTCACTTGCCCAAAGCCAAACCTTTTGACCTTGTTGTTTTCCCATTTTGTGGCACGTTCTTCTATGTAAAGGTCCCAAAAGCTGATCACCTTGTATTTCTGGGTCCCCTTGAGGGGGCAACTGAGTCTGTGTTCCCTGCTCTTGGGCGAGCCCAAAAGACATACCGGAGCTTCCATTTGCTTAACAATATGTTAGTTTCTCACTGCTTGGCTTTAAAGGGAATCTATCGCTACTGGACATAGGATAGTTTTTTTCCAGGGGGGCTTCTCAGGGGGTGGTTTGTGGTGGTTTGCCTTGTTTTCTCCTCAAAAGGTTTTAAAATGGGAGAATTTCCCTTCAAAGGAACTTTGGTTTCCCCCCAAACGCCACCCGGAAAGTCTCCCATCTGAAGAATATGTGGGTTTCTCACTTCTTGGCTTTAAAGGAAATCTACCGCTACTGGACATATGTTATGTGCATCCCAATCTCTTCTTCAGTTTGTTGTGTGAACTAGGCTCTATTTTTTCCAGAGGGCTTCTCAGCAATGGAAAGGACACCTCCGAATCGCAGGAAGTTGGCGGACGTCTACTGCAACGACGCCTTTGGCACCGCCCATCGTGCTCACAGCTCCATGGCCTCTCGGAGAAAACCCGTACGAGTCGCCGGCCGATCGGAAGCTGGCAGTTGGTCTGTGTTTTTGTTGGAAGGTCACCCATAAAGGGAAACTCCTATTTTTTTGGAGGTCACCCTATGTTTTGTGCGGTTTTAAAGGGAAACTCATATTATTTTTGGGAGGTCACTCCATTTTTTGTGGGTTGAAAGGGAAAGTCATGTTGTTTTGGAGGTCACCCTATGTTTTATGGTTTTAGAGGGAAACTCGGAAAGGACAAACACCATGGTCAGGGTCTAACAAAAACAGAACAGGGGACTGCGGCAGTGCATTGGTTGTGTGTTTTGGGACCTGAGTAAATTGTGTGTCTTTTGCTGTTGTTGTAGGGATGTATACTCGAGAAAGCCAAAACAACAAGAAGTCTCAGACAGTCTTTCCATTGGCCCAAAGCCAAAAACTAAAAAGTTGAAAACCTTGAGACAACCAAAAATACAAGACAAAACACACAAAAGCAGCAAAACAAATCCGCGGTCTTTCTAGAAGTAGCCACTTGCCGTGCCAATAGTTCTGGGGGAAGTTGTTTTTCTCTTTTTTTTTTGTTTTTCTGATTGGTGGGTTTAAGTAATGGTTTGGTTTGGGGCAGGGCAAATCCAAAATACTTGTTTTCTATTGCAAAGAGTTCCTACTTAAGACTCCTTGCCGAATAAAACTTGATTTGCACCGAACATTGTATTGGAAAGGACATCATGTGCAAAGTTTGCTTGGATTGTGTGCTTATCAAATTATATTTACACTGTACAGTTGAATTGAACAGTTCTGTTTGGCAATGAGTTGTATCTTAAACTCTAGATTTCAGAGAGAGATTTCGATAGGTGTCCCTTGAACCAAGCGCACAAAGGGCCAACCAAAGGACAAACCCAGATGTGTCCCTGCCTGGCCCCCTTTTGGTTCCAACCGCTGCCCTGGCCGACTTAAGTTGACTTTCCTTTGGGCGAATTCTATCTAGAAAGCGGTTTGGATGCGCTTTTTCCCATGCTTCCCAAAAGGAGACTCGATTTCCTCGAAGTGCATTGGTCTCTCTTTTTTTTGCGCGGATGCCGCAAAAGAGACGAGCACGATGTGATCAGCGAGACATGGATCACGACGGGCCAAAGCCAAAGGGCTCCGTGAGAGCGGAGGGCTTAGCATGGTTGTTGTTGGGAAACAGTTGAAACATGTTTGCGCAAATTGTGGTTGAGTGGTTGACATCCAACCACTGAACTGCTAGAATTTGAGAATTTTTGCTCCCCTTCCAACGTCAACCAAGTTAGGTCCAACGGGCAGTGCTTTGATTGGTGAAGCCGAGCCTGCTTTGGTTGATTTCTCTCGCAAATCGCTTTGCGCCAGAGGAAAGTGACTCCAGACTTTTTGGAGGGTAAGGGTCAACACCCCGCAAAAATAGAAGGGGTTGTTCATCCCAGGGCTCTACTTTTTGACTATCTCCGGGTGGACTTAAACCCAGGGGTGGCTCATTCCCACCACAGAGACACCCCTGGGTTTAAGTGTAAATTTGCTGCGCAAACAAGGGACTCGAGTGAAATCGCTCAAGGCACTGTTGGATTCTTTTTTAGATCAAAATGTGAAGGCAGAACTGACATGGCAATTTGTCATGTGAATATGATAGGTCAAATCATGTTGTTTTGGAACGCCCGGTCTAACTCGCGTGGCTCGGCGGGAAACTTGTTTGGGGCTGAGTTGGCCGAAGTTTAGATAAGTTTGGGGGGGGGAGCTGCAGGTAGCTTTTTTATCCTTTTCGCCCGGATGGTGTTGTTTTGGTGTAGCGGTGATACTCCTTCAAGCTTAGCGTCAACCCAGCAGATGCATTTTGTCATCCAACTTTCGCGATGTTTTAGGGGTCCAAAATTGAAATCTCGTTGGGCCGCTATCAGAGCTGTTCCCTAAGTGTTCTTCAAGAAGCTGAACCAATCTGGAAGCTGATTTGAACGCATGTTTCAAATGGTGGCAAAATGGAGATCTTTTAAGGAGCCCTGTGATTGTAGTAGACAATCATGACGTGAATTGTTTGTGTGGCCTCTATGAGGAAAATCTGAGTTGCTCCAAATCGGATGGATCCCCATCTTCCGCTCTAATTCGTAAGTAGTGGGACAGGATTCATGATTGACATTTTCATTGCGCGCGGTTCCCCAAAAAGTGGAGGACCGCCTCTGGAATCTGACTACGAACCCCCATCATCTCCAAAACTGAAAAAGGAGGCCGAAAGGACCCCAACCAAATATGCGAGTAAGGTCCAGCTGTGGATGGATGCGAAATCCGTTCCCACCAGTGTTGAAGCCATTGGACACCGTTCGTTGGTTTTTTACCACGAACTCATTCCAGGGTTTTGTAGGTGGTGCGAAATGGACTGGACTTCGTCCATCCACAGCTCTGAAAAACCGTCCTCCACTTCCCAAAAATTGGTCTTCCGGAGCCCCCGGGTTTCCCAGGCGCCGGGTTTGTTTCCCACTCACTCGAGCGTTTTTTTAAAAGCAAAGCTGTGTCCCTTCGAAGCCAGCGGTTGTGTTCACGCGAGGTTTGCCACCATTTACAAGTTGCAATGTTCAGGTGTTTTCTTGTAAGGATCCCTGTCATGGGGGCAATGTTCAGGTGTACCTTGATTTTCAATGTCCCCTACAAATTCAGATGGGACCCCGAAAGCCGCTCCTCAGATGTTTTGCAAAGCTTCCTCCATAAATCCATCCATTTTGGGGGGGTTAATCCCAGGTTTTTTTTTTTGGGGGGGGGTTCCACGTTAAGCCGTTAAGCTGCAGGGGAATAGCCCACAACCAGAAGTGTCCTTTTTAGGTTGGCTTGGTTAAGTATGGGTGATGGGGTTCATCCCCTTCTCAGGGCCATCTACTGGTTCAAGGGCCACCTATGCCCGCAACCCCATTCGCAAGGTCCCCCAGTGCCCTTTGACCCTTTCTTGGGGAGGGGTCCCCTACTAAAATAATTAAACAAAAAAAATAAAAAAAAAATGGCGCCCTTCTTCTAACCTCTCTACCGGAGGACCTTGTTAGTCACAGAATAAGCGGTTGTTGGCCAGAGTCAGTGGGTAAACGCTGGACTTGTTTGGAAGATCTTCGGGGAAGGTAGACCCTACTTCTAACCTCTCTACTGGAGGACCTAGGCACCACTGCAGCCTCTCTTCTCCTAGGTGGGTGAGGGCTTCGATGTCAAGTGCGCTGGCGACCTCATGGGCAAGGAGCGGATTTTGTTTCCGGCTGATGTTCGGGGGCTACGGCCCTCTAGCATAGGCCTCCTTTTGATCGGTGAGTTTGGCTAAAAAATAGATGGGGTTCCACTGGTTTAGATGGGTTTTGTGCCATTTGCCAGGGAAACCCATCTGCTTTTCCAAGCGGCCACCCATGCCCCTTAGGGCCTGAAGCTTCATCAGGAGGAAACTCAAAACGAATTGTTGGTCGGGAGCAAGCTCCAAAGAACTTGGCCGGCAGAATTCCTCATGTGAATGATGTCCACCAAAGGTTGCCCAATTGAAACTCCTACTGACTCATGGCTATTGTAAGTATGTTGTTCATGTTCCTTGCTCTGCACGGCGTTGTTGCTTTGTTGTCCCGTGTTTTGTTTGTTTGCATCCACATAGCGAGTACAGCCAAAATAGCAAACTGTCAGGCACAAAGTGCCAATAAATCAACACACACACACACAAATTCACCCCCCAAAAAAAAAAAAACGTGTCGTAGACTGGTCCAGCGGAACCGACATGGGCGGCACGTGCCTTTTTTTTGCTGGTACCCCTGTTCTCACTTCTTGAGCTCTTGGACTTTAAGCTTTTGAGAGTTGGACCATTCTAGTCGTACCTAGAGTCTCCATGACCCGAATCAAACGTGGGTCATTGACCAACCATTATTTTGGGTAATGACCAACCATTTTTTAAGGGTCATGCAGACTCCAGGTAAATAAGCCGTCTGGACTTTTGTTGGCCAAGCCACTCGGAAAGCGAGCTGTTTTTTGTTTTTTTCACGTTATTGATTGAATGACACGAGCACACCGAAGCCATTTTCCGGGGTCTATCCTGAAGAAAGATGAGCCACTCATATCCGGCTGCAGGCCTTTTTCCCTGCACCCTGGCAACAGAATGCAGAAATCCATCGGCACCCCGAGGGTTGGTCCAGAAATGGGTGCCTCGTCTTTTCTAGGTTGGACCCCCCAAAATGGCTTTGGCTTTGGTTTTAGTTTCCCTTTTAAACCACACAAAAAGGAAAGGCTGCCCTCAAGAAAGGAGCGCAAATCAGTCTGGGTTCCTTGTTCCTTCGGTCTTCAATTGGGAGACAGCCTAAGTCGCGTCTCAGCCGGCTATGGGAATTCACACATGTATGCTAGGTCCCCCAGCTAGGTGCCGTTTTACCCTTTTTTGGTTGGGAGAGTTTCCCTACTAAAATAGACTATAGAGAGAAAAGTTGGTACCCTTATTCTAACCTCTCTACTGGAGGACCTAGACGTTTCTAGAACCTTGGTTTGTCGGGTTCTGAGGACCTTTCTGGTGCATGTAGTCAGCCTAAGGGACTTCACACATGGTATAGCTCGTGTCTTTTATGCGCTTGACGAGGGTTCGAGGGTAACCCCCGCAGCGACGTTTTTTCTTCTTCTTTTTTTCTCCGTTTCGAGGAGCTGGCGGCCTTTGGGAAGGTCCTCGAGTCCCCGGCCACCCCGGTGCTGGCCATCCTGGGCGGCGCCAAGGCCGGCCAACCTCTGGTCCCCCAGTAGGGCCCTTTTACCCTTTCTTGGGGAGGGTTCCCCTACTAAAATAGACCACAGAGAAAAACTCGCATGGTGGTTGTTGGGAGACATTCTGCATTTTGGCTTATTGTGTTTGAGCGGGAAATCCCCACCTAGCTGCTAAAAATTAGACTTTTGCTCCCCTTCCAACGTCAACTGAGCTCGGGGCCAACCACCTTCCGGGAGGTTTCGTTTTCATTTTTCCCTGCTGGTTTTGAAGGGGATCTGTGACTACTGGACATATTCTTTCGAGGGGGCTTAAAGAAATTGAGGCAAACGCGCGAACAAATCTGGGCCTCTGGGCTTCTTCCCAGACACCCTCGCGCACTCACTTGAGTGCACCCTCACACTCCATGCAGGACATTCTTCACATTCTGCAGGACGCCTATTTCTACGTTACCCGCCTTGCGCCACAACGGATATGCCTCACCCTGCGTGCGATAAATTGGTGGCTCAACGCATGGGCTGCAAGTTCAGCTCAGTTGAGCTTCGACCTTTTGCTGCGAGTGAGTCTTCAACGCGGAACTCTGGGAATCCAACAATCGGCTGGTCTTTTGGGCGATTCGCGCAAGTTCTCACATGTTGTTCCCTTTTTTTTCTCAGCAAGGGGGCACCATAGCTGCTTGAATGAGTTTGTTCCCCGGCCTTGCCTTTCTTTGTAGCGTAATTTGTTAGATGTTTGTTTTGCGCTGTTTGGTTTGCTTTTTGATGATTCATAGTCTTGCCGCGTGGTCGTCAGTGTACGTTGCTTTCACTCGAAGTGGCTTCTTCTTGCGGATATTGCATTCTCTTGCCTTGCTTGCCTTGCTCGCCTTCCCTTGTCATGTCTATGTTGGTTGCTTTACTCTGCTTTGCATGTGCATTGGCTACTTTATCGTTGCTCCTGCTATTTAGAATTTGCCTTTGTGATGAATAGCTCTTTGGCTCGAGTTCTGGATTTGGCTATGCCTTTGAACAGGTCACTTACCTCGTTGGATATGAGTCCCGCGGTGTCATAGACCCGCTTTCCGGGTCCCATCGACCCATCGCCCCGTGGAGTCGCCAGGTGAGCGACAAGATCCAGCTGATCATGAACATGCTGGACAAGGCGCAGGGCGCGAGTTTCGTTTTGTCCAGAACCAGAGCCAAAAGGCCAAAAGACCTCAACAAGACAAGGCTGTAATTTAAGACCTGGAGCGAACCATGCCCACCAGAAAGTCTATGCGAGTTTTGTTTGTTGTCCAGAACCAGAGCCAAAAGACGAACACTGCTATTGGGCAACGGATCTTTAGACTAACTTTTTGGTTGAAATAAAGGTGGTTTCCACTAAACCCGCAAAAAATATATTCACTTTTTGCAGGGGGGTCAACAGCAATCAAGAAGACGGCAACAAAACCAAGGTTGGGCGTTGATTTTCCTGGAGCGAGACAAGCCCACCAGAGCATCTATCCAAAACCTGGTTCCCATTGGATCCCATGCAAGCCCCGCAAATTGCAATAAGAAATCAGCCAATCTTCTCTTGGCTTTTCTATTTGTGTTCCCTTGAAGTTACTTACTATAGACGCTAGGGCCAGTAGTGCCCTTTTACACTTTTTTGGGGGAAGGTTCCCCTACAAAAATAGACTACATACAAAAGGGTAACCTTATTCTAACCTCTCTAATCTGGAGGACCTAGTCGAGGTAAATGGAATCACTTTGATGGTGTATCGCATTCCACAAGCCACAAGCTCAGCATGTTGTTTCTGCATCCGGTGTGGCCAAAGCGAGTCGGCCTTCGCCCTGAGGTTCCCGTACCCCATCCCAATAATGGGGGCTTGTCACCCACAAAAGTGGAGGATACGGGTGTCCCCTGACGCATCGCACTTGTTTGCAACTGATAAACGAAGAAAGACAAAACCTGGCGTGATGAACCGAGGGCTTTTGGTTGTACGTCTTTGGTTCCGAGGGTTCTGAGGCAAGGGCTGCCCAATGATCGCCGGACGATTGGTTGCTCATTGGCCAGCACCATGTGCACTATGTGCGGTGGAGTTTGTGGGCGGCATACAGGTTTTCTGCGGCCCGGGATGTGTGTTGCCCAACTGAGCCACAATCAAAACCCGGGTAGATGAAGGTTAGTAAGGGGCAGTCCCGGCCAGAAATAGTTGCGAATACCCGCCTTCTTAATTCTTTACATGCTTCTGGGTAGACCATTTTAATACCGGGTGTTGATTGGGCTCAACTGATGACAAAGGAGCTTTCCACAACCTTTTTTCCCGGACGTTCGGGCTTGAACGGGACTGGTTTGTATGATGCTCCTTGCGTCAACCCCGGGTATGGCTTGGGCTTGGGGCTTCTTTGTTTTGGGCTAGAGGAGGACTTTCCTCGAATTGGAGCAGACAGGAGGCTTTACACTTTTGCAGCTGAGTTTAAATTGTGGAAGGATCCCAAATCAGTGCTTCCTAGTATTTTCTTGCGTTCAACCCACACCAAACCAGGTGTAACCAAAGAGTTTGCACAGTCAAGGAACGAAGGAGAAGAAGCATGCAGCAGCAATCACGACAACCCCACACTTGTCCAATTTGTTTTGATAGAAAAAGGGAACTCCTGCTCCAGCTTAAAAAAACAGGTATGATGCCTTTGTTTTCCTACAAAAAAAATGGGAGCTAAAAAAAACAAAAACGTGTGTTGGTGCTTTCGAGGGGAGCAAGCCCAGTGAAGGGGGTCCGAAGACATTTCAGGTGAACAAGATGATCATTGGCGGCGGCATGGCGTACACCTTCCTGAAGGTCCAGGCGAAGATACTGATGCCGAGGGGTGTGAGCCCAGTCCAGTCGACCAACATTCAAGGTATGGGTCTGAATCTAGACAGTCCATGTGTTTTGCCTTTGTTTCATGCAGTGTACGCATATATATATATATATATATGTGTTATATGATTGAATGCGTACGTATGTGCGTTACGTATGCAAATTGATATCATCTACGTACCTGGAGTCTCCATGACCCTTAAAAAATGGGTCAATGACCAACCATTATTTTGGGTAATGACCAACCATGTTTTGTCAGAAGGAGACTCCAGGTCTACTTTTCGTTGGCCAGGTTTCTTTTCGAAGGGTGCAGGGCACCCTCGAAACCAAAATAATGACACCCATACTATGGATGGGCAAAATCCATGTCGCACCACGTAAGAAACACTGGAAGCGATCCCCCGTCAAATACCAAGAAACGAACACGTCCATCCGCAGTATTTGCCAGCAAGCTTGGGTTCCATGTGAAAAGGGTGGGAGGGTAAGTCTTAGCGTAAAACAACCATTTGGGGCCATAGACCAAAAGCAGCGGCAGCGCTCAAGGCGCCGGCTTGAGGTTGAACACAGGCAGGGGTAGCCCTGCGTCCATTTGCTGAAATGAATATGTCTTTATGTCCCCTGTTTGTGTTCAAGGCCAATTTCACTCCGGGAAATAGTGTCTCATTTGTTCCAGGGGACCTCTCAGCAAACGGAAGCCCTGATCAATGAATCTTGCCAATGTTCGCCTTTGTGCACTGGATATATTTTCTCAATGTTTTCTAGGGGACTTCACAGTGGAAGTTTTTGGGTGTGTCCCTCGAACCAAAACTTGGTAGGATCCGTATCCCAGCATCCCAGCGGCGAACGATTGGTGAGGCTCTGAAGTCGGGTATGGGTCAAAAATTTTCAATCAGCTAGTCCCCCAGTAGTCGTGCCATTTCTCACCTTTTTTTTGGTTGGGAGGGTTCCCCTACTAAAAGAGACTACAGAAGAAAAAAAAAAAAGTGCCCTTATTCTAACCTCTCTACTGGAGGACCTAGTCAGGATATGGACTGCAGGTTGAATCCCATTCACCAGGGCAGCGATTTGAGACATTTTTCGGAATCGTCCTTGTTTGCATTTGCCCAGATAGCCCTACCCTGCTGTGGATGGTTGCAAATTCGGCTTCGCACCACGAAATGAAACCATGGTCGAAACCATATCATTTGTTTCTATTTACAGGGGAATCGAATGATTCCAGGGTTTCTTAAGTGGTGCAGGATTTCGTCCACACATGACTCCAACTTGAATAATGTTTGCACTCGCTCCTCGCCCTCCTTAAGACCAATCCAAGTAAAGCGATGTTTTGCTTGCCAAGTATTTTGTTCAATGCAACATTTCTACGTAGTATAAATGTCAACAGTATTACTGTATCACTGTATGTTTGTATTTCTGCATTACTGTATTACTGTATGACTGTGTCTTTGTATTGCTCTATTGCTATATTACTGCATTACTGTTTGTGTTAGTAAATGTTGTAGACTGTTTGTAGTAGCGAATGTTGCAGACCGTTTGTATTAGTGAATGTTGTCATCCCTTCCTATTGTTAAGTCTTCCCCAAAATAACGATTTTGCTTAGGGAATGCATATTGTTCTAAGAGGTCCCAGGGGGTTTAACCAGTCTGCCGAGCAACAAATTTATAGGAGTTGCTCCAGGCACTTTTGGATTCGTCAGGTCAAAATTGAAAGACAACATTAGAATTACAATTTGCAACTTGAGCATATGCAAAGAAGGGAAGTGCGAACGCACCTCCCAAATGAGGGCTGTTAGGAGTTAAGTTTTGGTTTAGTAGGGGAATGTTAGTTTTTTGGGCCTGAACAAAAACATATTTACTCATGTGTGAGTCAATGTTGTAGATGTGTGTATTAGGAAACATATTGTAAACTGCAACACTTGGAGCTACAGCCCTTTCTGTTTTTGCGGACGAGGATGCAATCAAGAAAGACTGCAGGACTTGTCTGTTGCTTTTTTCAGATCTGGCGCAAGCCTTCCCCCAGAAAGGGCTGTGGCCTTGTTGCAACTTTGCACTTATGTTGTTCAAGCGGGGGTGCGGGGGCTTACTTGTTCAGTGACACCATCTACATCTGATGTTTTCTCACTGCCTGGAGCACCCTTCGTTGCCTGAATTTCTGCCCTTAGCCCAAACGTATTGCAAAGCCAGGGGTCGTCATCAAAATATGGTAAACGTACACTTTTTCCTGCTTCGAGCGTTTTTCTCAAGACCGGGCTGGTCGGTCCTCCAGATGATCGGTCGCTGAAATGTCGAAAGGAGCGAGCAGAAATCAAATGCAAAACGAGCGCAAATATCCGCAAAACGAGCGCACACATCCGCAAACGAGTGCATTAAAAAAAACAACAACAACGTAACAATGCCCGCCTTCCTCTGGATGGAAGAAGGGGATTTGGTCGAGCGTTTTTCGGGGGGCGGGCGTTTTTTGGGGGGTCAAGCAGAAATCGGTAATTCGAGTGTTTTTTTTCTTGTACCTAGAAAAAAGGGCACGTTGGGTGCCTCAGGTGAAAATAGTCCTGGACCCAAAGACCAGGTTTATCCAGGTTTTATCGCTTCCTACTGCGAAAGATCTAAAATTCATCACGACCGTCACTGGTGGCAACTGGGGGAAGGACTTGCTGGTACTCAGGAGGGCATGAGAAATGAATTACCACTATAAACCATCCACACAAGGTTTCCTTTAAGGGAATCCCGACTTGTGCATAAGAGGATTGGGAAAACTGGCACCGCCAGAACGGCATGTCCATTGGCACCTCTCTCTACGACGAGGAGGGCGCCAAAATCGTGCCCGAGATCCTCGAGAAGGAATCTGGGCAAAGAGTTGAACCCATTTGGAGGCTATATATATATATAGTTGTGTATGCATATACAATTATATGTATATATATATATGTATATATATATATACATTTGTATATGTCAATTATTTGGTATATATATATATGTACACATATATTTCAGGCTTGCAAGGAGCGTAGCTCCACGGACAGCTTCCCTGGACGCTTGGGCGCATCCTCCATCCTAGGTAACTTGAAGGGTGGGGCTCACTCCCCGAGTCCTGGTTGGGTTTGGGCCCATGAAAAGTGCGGCGGGTGTGACTTTCTCCCATGTTGATCGAGTCGATCATGCTTTGAATGTGGGTGAAGGGTTTGCAAGGCCCTTGTCGCTGACCGCTATTTGTCCATAGTAAACAAAAGTCCAGTTGACAATCCGCGGAAGCGAGCCAACTGCTTTGAGACAAAGCTGGAGAGAAGTGGCCAATGACCACGAGTCTGGGTGGCCAGTTGGCCAGTTGGCTGAGGATCAGACCCTGCTTTCTTGACCGCCATGTTATTTTTTTGTGTCCTCCCCATCATCAAAAACCCATGGAGCTCCAACAAAAGCCAATTCAGGTCAGGTGTGTTGTGCCCTGCGGATCTTAGGCCAAGACGTTTCTTTTTGATGATTTTTTCCTCTGAGCAGGTGGGAAAAACAAGCCGTCTGGAGACAAGAGCGCCAAGACATTCTGCTACCAGACAAGCGAGAAATAAACCGCATTCGCGGAAAACCTGCCGGCGTAGCACAAAACCTGGAAAATGGCTGAAAATAGCACACATAGGAAGTCCCCCCTGGAATCTCGAAGATGAGTAGGAAAACGCTGAGAAAAAAAGCGTCACTGGAGGCCAAGAAGCTGAATGTGGAGATCATCCTGCCGGTGGACTTCACTTGCTCCTCCAAGTTCGGTGAGGATGGCGAGATCAAAGAAGGCCCCGGAGTGAGCCGATCTGACCTTTTCTAGGTCCAGCCAGGTGCCCTTTCTCACCCCTTTTTTGGGGGAGGGTTCCCCTACTAAAATAGACTACAGGAAAAAGGGTACCCTTATTCTATCCTCTGCGCTGGAGGACCTAGTACCTTTTGGTTTCCGAACATATTTGGTGCATAGAAACCCAAAATACTGTGGATGGGCGAAATCCATGTCGCAGCACCTAGGAAACCCAACGGAATGATAGGATTCCCCCTGTAAGTACCAGCAAACATTGCTTTCCCATCGTTTGAAAGTGGTGCAGGATTTCGTTCATCCACAGTATGATCACCTTGGAAAGAAATGTCCCGGTCCTTTGGGGTGAGTGTGATTCCGAAGTGGTTGTAGGGGTGAATGACTTCAATGGTTTAGGTGTTCTGATATAGGTCAGCATTAAATGTAGCTTGTATTTTACCTCATGGATGAATTCTTCAGGCGGAGCTTCGCCTAAAAGGAATCCTTGAAGACTCTGCGAATCGGCGCTTTGCGAATCGGCTAAGGCGACCTACCAGTGCAGCGCTTGGTTTTGCAAGGGATGGATGAGACATAATCTAGGTCCCCCAGTAGTGCCCTTTTACCCCTTTTTTGGGGGAGGGTTCACCGACAAAAAATGACAACAACAAAAAAAAACGGGTACCCTTATTCTAACCTCTCAAATCTGGAGGACCTAGTGACTAGTGATACTTCCAGTACTGAAACCCATTCCCGCCCATTCCCACTCTGCCAAACAGTTATCCGTTTCCCTGAAATAGGGACCCAACAGGTCGGACTCCTCGCCTGGAACGAATTGCATTTGACTTGATGTCGTTGTCGGGTTTCCACTCACTGACCCTGAAAGAGGGCCCCTGTAAGCGATTGCAAGTTCGTCCAATTTCGGAGGGCTACGGTCAACCAACACACACACACTTATATCATAGCAAAATCTATATATATATATATATATAGAATACGTAGAACAATAGAATAATACACATAATATATCTTCTACACAGTGGCATGTGTATATATATATATACACATGTGTATATATGTATATATACTATAATATAATATATTATAATATAATATAATACGACATAACATAATAATATATATATATATATGGTACCCCCCCCCCCTTGTGCCTAGGTGTTGCTTGATTTCAGTCGTTTTTGTCAGGTAATTTTGCCTTTGTTTGGCCAAACTTGGGCACCAAGGAAGGGGTGTGTGGCACAATTCAACAATTAAGAATTCTGGAGATTGCTGGGAGACGTTCAATGTGACAATCTGCAATTCAATATTCAATATTTCAAAACAATATTTTCTGGAATTCCATAATATTGAACCTTGCATCCCATTTGTGTTCATATATGAGATTCAAGATTCAAGATTTCAATATAATATGTTTCTGGGAATCTTGAATCTTGAATCTTGAATCTCATTTTTGTTTATACATGGGATTCAAGATTCAATATTTCAAAATATTATATTTTTTCTGGGAATCTTGAATCTTGAATTTTGAATCTCATGTTTAAAAACACAAATGTGGGATTCAAGATTCAAGATTCATTTTTTTTCAAACATATTATTTCAATCTCGAATCTTCAATCCAGTGGTAAAGTGCGTTCGAGGTGTTAGAACAGCTTGAGCATTTTGTTTAAAAACACAAATGTGGGATTCAAGATTCAAGATTCATTTTGTTTCAAACATATTATGTCAATCTCGAATCTTCAATCCAGTGGTAAAGTGCGTTCGAGGTGTTAGAACAGCTTGAGCATTTTAGGGATTGACCAGGATGGATCTCAGGAAAGTTGTTTTTTGTGCACTCCTCAATATTGAATCCTCAATCCAGTGGTAAAGCACTTTCAAGTGTTAGAATAACTTGAATGTCGTTTGGGTTTGGCCAGGATTGACAATTCTCAGGACTTCTCAAATATAATTCGTATTAACTATGGCTAGGGACTTCTACAAGGAAGTTCAAAATACAATTTGTGGTATTCACATTCTGGGCCTTTGTAGCATTGAAAAAAGCTGACATTAAACTTATTAGACGGTGTTCCAAAGGGAAATTTCAAGGGAAGATAGGTTCAAATTCTAAAACTATCTCGAAGCAGGGATTCTAGCTAAATCAGTTGTATTTAAAGTTCTATTTGCACAGGAAACAAAATTCATTCTATCTCAAAAGGTGAAGGTAGTAGATGAGCAAATGCGGACAGGTAGTTCAAGAGGGGGGGGAAGTGTGTGTGAACATACATACATATGTATATCTATATACGCACATACACGTATATACAATTCCCCTAATGATCCTGCGCCTCTTCATAGCTGACATGAAGCTTACCAAAAGCACTTGCAAGTTTGTCTAACCGACAAACTTGAAAGTGTTTCCACTGGATCGCTAAGCACTTGAAAGTATTTTACCACTGGATGGAAGATTCAAGATGGAAGATTACACAGAACACTTAGTCTCTATTTGATTGTTATTATCAAAAGCTGATTGAATTGTGGTCGAATTAGATTCTATTTAACACTTAAGATTGTATTTGGGAAAACACTCCTATCTAACTTCTTTTGTTAAATATTGGTTGGAGTTTACCCGAAACCATATTTCATTTTCATGTACCTCCTATTTGGAAAGGATTTGCATATTTGAGCTGTAATTGAACGTAAACACATTGTTGAAAACTATATCCTTACTAAATTATATTCAAAATTCCAATGCTAGTTGAAGTAACACCCTATTTGGAAAGCGTATCATTTTGGGACATTCTGGAGGACTCCGGGCTTCAAATCAGGCTTTGGGGACCAACAATTGGAAATTTCGAGAATACATTTTGAGATTCTAGATTTGCCATCCCCAAAAAGCAGTAAAAGTGCTTAACATCTATTGCAAAATATCTAAACTCTACAGCCTGCGCGCTGAAATCAAGCAAAACCTAGGCACCAGGGCGGGGACGTAGCATATATATATATATATATATTCCCCCTTGTAATGTAAATCTCCCCGGGTTCAGGCACCCTCCCCAAAAAAAAAGAATTGCGGTGCGCCCCCCCCCTTTTCCCGCCAAAACACCCCCGCCTTTTTCGTTCTGTTCTTTGCTTTTCGCACGGGGCGGCTTTTAAATGCGGACGAAGCAGGCGTGCAGCTGGCGGAGGGCATCCCGGAGGGCTTCATGGGCCTGGACTGCGGCCCCGCGTCCGTGGAGCTGAACGCCAAGGCCGTGGCTTCGCGCGAGGGGCAAAGGGGCGGGCGAAGGGGAGGGGCTGGTGGCTGGGCCAGCGGCGTGTTTTTTTTTTTTTTTAGACCCCCAGGTTTTTTTCTTTTCTTTAAGACCCCCCCCCCCCTTCCCGGCCGGGTCGGTCTGTGTTTTATGATGCTGGGTGAGTTATAGCGATCTTATATGACCAAAACACCAAATGGTGGTTTATGTGGAAAATATCCGCCCAACCACCTTATTTCAGGTTGGTGAAATAATGTTATAATTCACATGTGTTGCTTTTTTCCCAGGGAAGAAGGTTTGGAGAGCCACCAGTTAGGTCTAGAGACCAACCTTTGTGGTTCCAAGGCGAAAGCTAGTCGTGGGGTTAGTTTAAAAAGGAAGGGAACCAGTCGTTATGTATGCAGTTTGCTGTTTTCAGACTGTTTCCAGAATGCTGGGTTCCAATGAAACTGCAATGCGTGTGCAGGTTCCAAAAGGGAAACATATCGGGACCCCTGTGTTCCCAGGGCCTACAAGGGCCCGGGTGAAATAGGCCACAGGATTGCTGCGGTGGCGGCCTTCGGGAGCCAATGCTCGCAGGTCGGCAGGTCGGCTCCGTTTGTGTGTGTTTGTGTGTTTGTCATGTGAGTGGGGTTGTGCATCAGTACATGTTACTCTTTTTTTTGGCCGGGAAAGCGACTGAAAATAGGAATTTGTAGTATAGCCGAATCACAGGGACAAGACTGTTTGATTTGGCGCGCATTGTGGGAGTGTTGGTTGCTATGCTTGTAGGCATTAAGTGTGTTGTTGTTTGTGTCCTGTGGCTTGAGACTACTTGGGTGCAGACACTTTCAGTATAGCAGGGTCCAAACCAATGCTACCATTTTGGGGTAGGTGGATTCACCAACCATTTTAGTCTATTTTAGTGGGGCTTGGGATGTTCACTGGGCTACGGGATGAAGGGACCCAGAACAGGTGTTTCACAAACAAAAACATGGGGAATGTGAGACATTGGCACCTAGAGTCTCCATGACCCGAATAAAAAATGGGTCATTGACCAACCATTATTTTGGGTAATGACCAACCATTTTCTAAGGGTCAGAAGGAGATTCCAGGCAGAGATCCAAATCGAACAGTCCAGGCGGTCAAGGAGAGCAAGACCATCATTTGGAACGGCGCCTCGGAAACCCAGCGAACGGTTCGCTTGGAGGTGGAGACCGAAGCTGTGGATCCACCTCTGTAGGACGGTAAAAAAGCACTAAAAGAGTACGAAAGAAAAAAAGGAAGCTACGGCGAAATGCGCAACAAAGGCAAATCCAAAGCCGTTTCCTAGAGGGTTTTGTTGGATCCTTTTCATGTTAAGGGATGTGTTGGTATTTTCGGCCTCGCATCGCTATGATCGAAAGTTCAATAGGCCAGCCCACGACGGTTCCAGACCAATCAAAACCGGTTTGGACCACGCCTTGGCCAGCGTGGGGGGGCGGTGCATTTGCGCTTGAGGGGGTCACAAGTGCATTTGCCTTATTCTAACCTCTCTACTGGACCTAGAACCAGCAAAACTGGGCGGCTAAAGGCTCTGGAATCTCGCGGCACAAGTTACAGCTACTGCTACTTGAGTTTCTACACTGCCACTGGGTTTTGGCGCGGGTTACGACTGAGCCCAGGTCAACTTGTTCTCGTTCTCTTTGTGCCAATTCTGGGTCCCAGTTCATTAAGAACGCCTGTCTTCGGTGAACTTCCATTTGCTTAAGAATAATTGTATGTTTTTCGTTGTTGGTTGTAAAAGGAATGCATCACTACTGGAGATGTTTTTTACTATGTCTAGAGGTCTTAGCCAAATGGAAGGGAAGGTGGCTAAAAAATAACTCATAAAAAAAGCAAAAATAATCTAGAGGTCTTAACCAAATGGAAGGGAAGGTGGCTAAAAAATTGACTTCCACCGAAAAAGACGGCACGACTCGACTCCATTTGGACACACGCCTCGAGGACCCATGGGCGTCTTTGAGATGGCCAAGTTCGAGACCGGCACGATGCTTGACAAGCATTCTAGGGTTACCTCCCCAATTCTTTCCAGGGATCCGAATCTTTTCAGGAATCCATCAAAACCCAGGGAAACCGCTGTTTTTTTGCAAAGAACGATGGTTGTTTAGACCAAAGTTGGCTTCGTGTTGACTTAACTCACACTTGCAGGATTTCCAAAAAAATACCGTTGTTTCCTCTTGGGGCGCACTGAGCTTCGTGTTCACTTAAACAAGGTCCCCCAGCTAGATGCCCTTTTCAAAACCCCCTTTTTTGGTTTGGAGGGTTCCCCTACTAAAATAGACTACAGGAAAAAGGGTACCCTTATTCTAACCTCTACACTGGAGGACCTAGTAAATCGCACTTGCAGGACTCCCTAAAACACCCACAACTCGGAACGTTGGTTTCTGATCTTTTATGTTGTTGTTTCCTATTGGGGAGCACTGAGCTTCGTGTTCACTTTAAACAAGGTCCCCCAGCTAGATGCCCTTTTCAAAACCCCCTTTTTTGGTTTGGAGGGTTCCCCTACTAAAATAAACTACAGGAAAAAGGGTACCCTTATTCTAACCTCTCCACTGGAGGACCTAGTAAATCGCACTTGCAGGATTCCCTAAAAAGCCCACCACTCAGAACGTTGGTTTCTAATCTTTCATGTTGTTTTTTCCTTTTGGGGCGCACTGAGGGACGCACTACCAAAGTCGGCTATACTGATGAACCAAGAGGTGGTTTGAAGGCAAGAACAACAAGAGCTCTCGCGGCAATAAATCGAGCCTTGAGTTGATGTTTTTCTTCATTTGGGTGTGGCTCAAAATTAAACAGGGGGGGGTTACGCAGGTTTTGGTCCATTTTTCCACTTCCAGGGTTCCATTCTTGTACTGGTTTTTTGAGCCGCAGCCATTTGCTTCTCGTTGCCCTTTGTGCCGGACATCTGTCGGGCCCTTCCTCCACCTCACCCGCCTTCCCAAGTTGTAACTAGGGTTTTGGTCTTCTCAGTGGCAGCAACTCCACTGGTTACCCATGATGTTATCTAGAAGGGCTTGGAGAGAGAAGGGGAAGAAGGTGACAATGGAAAGCACCGGGGAAAATGAGACAGAGCAGAAGGGGGGCAAAGGGTGCGGCATTTTAGGGAGGGAAGCAAGCGGGAAAACGGTTGGGTTCCCTTGTGTTTTTGCCTTCGAGAAAAGGGAAAAGGGAAAAGGCTGCGGAAGACAAGTGACAGAGAGAAAAATCAAAAGGGAAAGCAACAGAGTCGGATTTCGTGAGACCATGTTTATGCGCATCTTGGCATGGTGAAAGAGACCCTTCAAAAAAGCACGCAGTTTTATGCGCAATGTTGCCTCTGTGCGCTTGGCCACTGTAATTGGGCCAACTCTCCCCAATGTCCTTGGTTTAGCTGCTCACGAAACCTTATCCGCTTGCCTCCAAGCTTTTACAGATTCTTGACAAGAACCACAGTGTTTCTTAACTTGGATCAACCCGTCGTTTCTTGACTTCGTCCAACCTGTCGGAACTTGCACCGAGGGCAAAGTGAAAGCCCGCCCCAACCTCTGAACCACCAAATCCAAACAAACGGGAAGAGAGGCTGAGATTGGAGACTCGAAGACATGATGGATGCCAAAAGGAAGCTTAGTTTGGAGACTCGAAAGCACGTTGGACAGTGGAAGGACACCGGAGAACCACCCAGCACCCCCCAGGAATGACAGCCTGTTGGACAGCACTTGGGGTTCAGGAAGCGGTCGGCAAGCGGGCAAGAGTCGGCAAGAGGGCCAACCAAATGGGTTTGTGTGTGTGTGTGTTTTTGGGGGTCCCTGTTGACGTTGACGGGCTGATTTAGAGGGAACCAACCAGAAAAAGGAAAACTAATGCGATAAATTTGCCCAAATCTGTCAAAACGGCCCCCAGAATGTGGATTTCGGTGTTCCTGTCGATTTCCCTTTTAGAGAAGCCCAAGCAAGCGGGTACCAACTCCAAAAACCGGCGACCGACCCAAAGGGATCGAGTGACGGGAATTTCGAGGAAGAAGCTCATGGACACCATCGTGGAGGTTACCGCCGCGGGCGTCATCACCGTGATCGGAGGCCGCACGCGCTCGAAGTTGTTTTTCTTCTTTGAAAAAGAAAACAACATAATATATATATATATATATATATATATATTTGTGTTTGTGTGTTTTTTTGTGTGAAGCCCCTCCCCAAAACGGGCGCGAAGATATTATTCCAGTGAATCCCAGGCAAGCCCTTAGAGTAGGACAAACTGTCCTTTTGGTGTTGGATTTGGGTGGCAAGCCCTTGGTTACCTACTGGACAGGTAAATGGAATCACTAGGTATAGGGAGCCCCCAGAACGGGAGATAAGATCGGAGATCATCGGACGTTAAAGTAGAGAGCAGCCAGAAATGGGAGGTGTGTGTGTCTTTTCTTTCACCCAAAAGAATATCCGCAAAGCCCTTGCCGCAAAACAGCATAACAAGGTCCCCCAGCTAGGTGCCCTTTCTCACCCCCTTTTGGGTGAGGGTTCCCCTACTAAATAGACAACAGAAAAAAGTCAAAACATCGGGCACCCTTATCCTCTCCACTGGAGGACCTGGCAATAAGGTTCTCCGAGGTTTGGGGATGGTGACCAAAACGTTTGGAACCCAAAGTCACTGGGTTTCTGCCGCCCGCCGTGATTTGCAAATGGACGGC
Organism: Effrenium voratum; assembly: GCA_963377175.1. Lineage (NCBI taxonomy): Eukaryota > Dinophyceae > Suessiales > Symbiodiniaceae > Effrenium > Effrenium voratum. The sequence goes on from CAUJNA010003359.1 coordinate 413,187, forward strand.
TGGGAGGCTGGGGCTGTTTGGACGTTGCTGCTGCTTCCACTAAAGTTGATATGGAAGGGCAACCACGTCATGTGGTAGAACATGTAGTGCCCAAACGATTTTGGTACTCAAAGACCTGCATTTGTTTAAGAATATTTCCCCTGGTTGGTTTTAAAGGGAATCGCTTTCACCACTGGACATGTTTTACTTGTTTTCCAGGGGGCTTAAGCAAATGAAAGATTTGGTTTTGCAACCTTTCAATCGTCGTGGGTCAGGTGTCACGAGATTGCATAGAGCAAGGACCTTTGTTTTCTTCTTTTGTTGAGAATGACTGGGAAGTGTCCAGCCGTTTACTAGCAACCGACAGCTCAGTTTTTGGAAGGGGTCAGAGATCAGCCCAGTTTCAGAAAGATTGAGTTCACCCGACAAAGCTCAGCCAGAAGTTGGGAATCAAGTTGCCAAGAGAAGTTGCAGTTGGGGAACGTTGGTTTGACACGTCGGTGAGATACTGGCTCAAGGGAAGCTAGACAAGTGTGAACACGAAGGATCAATCGGTCCCTGCCGGTACAGTTTGGGATCTTAGACACTTAGTTGGATCTTACTGTCACTAAGTATCCAAAATGTTAAACTAAGGCTTCTTAGACACTTAGTCACTCCTGGGATCTCCTGCGTTGGGAAGTGTGAGCCGGAAAGCTTGGGCGGTGCGTGTCCGCTGGCTTGTTGCTTGCGTCGGCGCCTGGCGAGTCAAAGACCTTCGCACTTGCTCCAAAGCTAGGCCGACCTTGGCAGAGGGCCATCCTATGCTTGACCCAAAAAATTAGCGACCCCAAACAAGCATTTCAATAGGCCCAAGTGATATCTCCCCAACAGCCCCGGAACCTTCTGGATTCCTCCTGAGCAGAGACCCCATAGCTGTCGGCTATAGGGATAAAACACTTGTTTGTTCGCCTTGAATTCCCCCCAAAGCTGAAAGATGAAAGTGATCTGCCCTATACATGGTTGTTGCTGGGAAACATGTTACATTTTTGCTTATTGTGGTTGCGTGGTTGAAATCCAACCACTTAACTGCTAAGATTTAAATTTCTGCTCCCCTTCCAACGTCAACCAATTATAGCTGCCCGATGGGGGAAAAAATGGTGGGCGGATGAAACTCAAAAGTGGGTTCCCATTGAGACTTTCAGGCGGTGACACCGCCACGGCCTGCAAGAAGTACGGCACCGAGGACAAGGCGGCACGGGCACAGCGCACCGAATGCGCTCACATGGGCATGTGTCAAAACGAGCCACTTGCTCAGAACCCTTTGGTAGATATTGTTAGGCCAATCCGGAATTGAGAGCTTGGATCTGTTTAAGGGTGAACGTCGAAGGCCTGTCTGCGAATTTGTGTTTGATGTTGGCACTTGGCCTTCGCCTGAGCCAAGTCCAAAGTGAGCGTTTTGAGAGTTCCTCGAAGGTTGCAAGACTTTGAGGGTTGCTTTCCTAACCAACCATAGATCAGGCAACCCTTCACTGGTTTGGATCGGTGGTTTGGGGATTTGTGCTCATGGTTCTTGTTCAGGGTACTCTCAAGTTACCCTTGGGGGCAGCTGAATTCAGGGGGTGAGGATGTCGCTTTCCCTGGTGGTTCCCAGTCATCCGGTTCCTTAGACATTTATTTCGGTTTTTAGTTGGTTCAGTGGTAGTTTCCACCACACCGTTAAAAGTTACCCTCCCTCCCCCTATGTTCCCCAGAGGACACTGATCTTCCTACTAGGAACAGCCTAGTTGCTTCCAATCGCTTAAGCCCTCGATTTTCACAAAATACAACTATGTCCAGTAGTGATATCGATTGCCTTTAAATCCAAGCAAGGGAAAACAACCAATAATCATTTCAGCAAATACTTTTAGCTGGGGATCTGGGAACATGCAAATAATATTTGATGCATTTGGCTTGGATGTTGGGACTTTCACTTTTTGCCAACTAACGGGTATTCCGTATTAAACCACTAAAAGTGAAACACTTTTAGCAGGGGAGCAGATTTCGCAACCGAGTAATGTCAGCAAGTGGAAGGTAGCCCACGTAGCACGCCGCACCCAACTTGTGAGGTGACTCACTGCAGCACTGGCGGCGGTGCCTCCTTGGAGCTTTTGGAGGGCAAGGACGCGATGGCTTTCCTGGCGGTGAAAAACAGTGTGGCTCAAAATGAAACACCTAGAGTCTCCATGACTTTAAACATGGGTCATTGACCCCATTATTTTGGGTAATGACCACATTTTTTAAGGGTCATGGAGACTCCAGGCAGCTACTAGGTTTTCCATTGCCCTTTCTCACCCTCTTTTATGGAGGGTTCGATTACAGCAAAAAGTTGGTGCCCTCATTCTAGCCGCTCCACTGGAGGACCTAGGGTCACGCAGGTGTCAGTCTTTGTTTCCATTTACCTATTGGGGCCCTATTGGGTGGGTCCATGTTTTTGAGCCACCGCCATTGAGATGTTCACTCGAGGTCCGTTTCGGAAACTTGAGGTCCATGTGGGAGTGGCTCTAAATTGAACAAACCGCAGGTTTTGGTCCATGTTTCCATTTACCAGGGTTCCATTTTGAGTACCGGCGGACATGTTTCTCCCCGAATTTCGATGTCCACTTTGGGCCAATTACATTACTCAGTGGTTCGGTGGCACCCTTTTCCCTTTTTTTGGTGGCTGCACGCCACGGAAGGTTTGCTGAAAGTCCCCCAAGCATCTCAGAGTAGCCCGTCAAGTTCTGACGACAAGTCTGCGGCGCCAAGCAGCTTGGGGGCTAAGGCTCTAAGGCAAAGCTCGAAAAGCTGAAACGCGGAGCTCTGGAAAGCCCTTTGCCGCTCTTGCGTCACGAAAGTGGTGGTTGAAGAGCTCGCCCAAAGCGGAAGCGCCGCGAAAGTGCAATGTTTGCAGTCTCTATGTAGAGTTTGGATCCCATTTTGGGCTTGTGAGGGCAGGTTGCGCAGGTCATCGTGGACAGCCACAAGTGCCGTTTGAGCTTAGCCGAAATCCCAGAATGCTGCCGAATTCTGCGATAGCTCTGCGAAAGCTCCAAATGCCCCCAAGAAAGGATTCAAGATCCCCCAGTATTGCCCATTTACCCTTTTTGGGGGGGAGGGTTCCCCTACTACAATAGACTACCGAAAAAAAGGGTACCCTGATTTTAACCTCTCCGCTGGAGGACCCAGGATTCTCACATCCCGTTTGCTTCGCTTTGTAAATCCAACCGACGGAGCAAGAAACCGCCCGCTGCCTACATAGATGGCCCGGCTCAGCAAAATTCCGCCGAGGCTCAAATATTGATTCTGGAACATGCCCACCAAAGTGCGAAAGTGCGGCGAATTCATCGCGCAAAGTTGTGCGATGATTTGCTTATAGCGTAATGGTTTATGTTCCCCTGTTGGTTTATCACTACAGCTGTTTTATTTTATTTTTCCAGGGGACTTAGGCAAATGGAAGATTTAAAGGGATAGTATGGGGACCCCTGGAAGCTTTGGCATAGCTGCCACACTCGAGTCCATTCACTGTTCACTTTGTCTTTCAATCCCTAGCAAAAAAGACATTCTTCCCCCTTGACGTTCGAATTGGTGGCACCCACGTTTGGTAAAAGTGCCCACAGTTGGTAAACCACATTTGGTGAAAGTACCACATTTGGTAACCACATTTGATACAAGTACCACATTTGGTAACCACATTTGATACAAGTACCACAGGCAGTGGGAAGAGAAACATGTGGTGAAGGTAAATTCACATACAGGCAGTAAACGCGGTGCCTTTTTCTCCCTCGAGCGGGAATTCTGAATCACAATTTTCAGCTCAAGGAGCTGCCGGGAGTGGCAGCACTGAACAACAAGTGCGGGCCCAAGCGGCGCAAGGAGTGTAAGCGGCTTCTATCAGCAGAATAGTCATGATGTTCCTCGTTTTTTTTGTTTGCAGGGAATCTATCACTACTGGAAATACTTTTTTTTTGGTTTACTAGAGCTTTTGAGGAGAGGAGGGCGAATTGTTTGTTTGCGGATTCGGTGCTCCGAATCCCATCATTTGCTACTCAATCCCTCTTTTCAGACGGTGCAACGTTGTGGCACTGCATTGACAAGAACGAGTTCTGCGGTTCAAGATCCATTCCCAGATTCAGTTCGAAGCATGGTAGCTTGTGCAGCAAGCGGCCGAAACTTTTGAGGGCTTAGACCTGGGCGTTCCGCACGTTATTGTCCAAGATCCCCCACACTTGTTTATGCACAAATGCAAAGCATGTGTAAGCAACCAGGGCGAGCTGCCGGCATTGAGTTGGGGGAGGGGATGGTATTCTGAATGCCACTGATTCCGGTCCAAAGGGCTGTGTCTGTCTTGAAAAAGTTGCAGGTGTTCCTTTGAGTTTCCCTTTAAAGCCAACCAAACGAGAGATAACGAGAGGGCTCCCCAATAAAAAGACGACCCCATAGAGCCGTTGCCTGGCTTCCCATATGGTTTCGCTCGCATTTTTTTCTGGGGACCTTGTGGGCTCTGAACCCTTAAAGCCCACGAATCCAAAACGATGGGTTTTTTGCCAAAGAACAAAATCCAAACGGACGCTTTTTGGGGACCACTCCTTGGGGACCACTCCTAGCTGGAGTCTCCTTCTGACCCTTAAAAAAGGGTTGGTCATTACCCAAAATAATGGTTGGTCAATGCCCCTTTTTTGAAGGGTCATGGAGACTCTAGGTAGTGAAATCTCTGCGTATGCTTTGGGCCATCTAAGCTAAACCGGGACTAAGCTTCGTCATCCGGCCGCCGAGGTGAAGTCTTCGCGCTCAGTCGAGGTCCGCCCAGAGTTCAGGAGCTCCTCTCCAGTGCAAGCCTTACCAACTTTTTTGGTTGGGAGGGTTGGGTTCCCCTACAAAAAAATCGACAGAAGAAGAGTAACGGTAGCCTTCTAGCCTCTCTGGAAAACCTAGTCTCAGTCCTGTTACGCCAGACTGGGAGTCCCCAAGTGGTAAGATCATCTTCAGATGTTCCCAACTCAGCCGTTTGGGGCGCGATTTTTTCTTGAGACCGCCAATTGGAGAAGGAAGTCCCTGAGTTCCTGCGCTTGAAAAACTTCTTGGATCGATCCATTTTAGTGGTGAACAATATTTTTTTCGACCTTTCCGACCAATCCACGCGGTGAGGGTGATGTCGATTGAACCCAAAAGTGAAGCCTCCGGCCCAGTGTTTTTTAATGTGTTGGCAAGCCTGCAAGCAAGTGCGGTTAGTGTCAACCACTTGCTTTTGCTTAGGATGCCAAAAGGGGATGAGGCACCCCACCTGGCTTGTCTCACATCTTTATCGCTTATTCTGGGCGGGCCAAAAAGAAGGTCAGCAAGCAGATCCAATTTTAACCAGCGTTTTCCAGGGCATTCAGCCCTGCGGCCGGCGATAGCGCGGCCACTCGATTCTGCCGGATAGGTTCGGCCGCTCTTGGCACTTGCGGAGCCTTGGAGCTTTGCACAGGTACATCAACTAGGTCCCCCAGCAATTGGTGCCCTTTCTCACCCATTTTTTTGGGGGGGGCGTTTTCCCCATTTAAGTTGTCCAGCTTTATTGACCAGGTCCCACGGCTATTTAGCAACTTTTTGGGGGGAGGGTTCAACTACTAAAATAGACTACAGAAAAAAGGGGTACCCTTATTCTAACCTCTCTTTTGGAGGACCTAGTCAAGTTCAAGCGCTTCGCCCCCCAAGGAATAGAAACAGCTGAGAGCTGACAAGGCATGCTTGGCGTCGGAGGAAACAAGCTGAGATACCAAACAGCAGCAAGCACCCTAGGCGTCCTTTTGATCGGTGAGTTTGGTTAAGAATAGATGGGTTCCACTGGTTCAGCTGGGTTTTGTTCCATTCGCCAGGGAAACCCAACGATGTTTCCAAAAGGCCACCTATGGCAAGCACTGTTAGAAGCACCGTGTTGCCATAAGTACAACCCTGCCCCTAAGCAATGGATCTGCCCGCTTCCACAGCTGGCTGCCTGACCGAAGCCACGGTTCCTCGAATTTGGGTTTGGGGGGCAAATAACATTCTCCAAACTGTGGATGGACAAAATCCTGCACCACTTTGGAACCACTAGAAACCATTGTTTGTTGTTGTTTTTTACAGGGGAGCCATCATTCCAGGGATTTTCAGGTGGTGCGAAATGGATTTCGTCCATCCACAGTAGTATTAGTCACCAAACGATACACCACGTCGCAGAGGGGGGCAGTGGATGTTGGGCTCATGGCGCTTGCGGTGTTGTAGATGGACGTTTCCTTCAAGAGTGTGACGGTTTAGCTGGGTACTGCAAGGAAGCCACAGAAGTAGATTTATTCTAGGTCCCCCAGTAGTGCCCTTTCTCACCAACTTTTTGGGGGGAGGGTTCCCCTACTCAAATAGACTACAGAAAGAAAAGCTACCCTTATTGTTAACCTCTCCACTGGAGGACCTGGTATTGTAGAAAACGCTTAGCTTATCTTGAGTCCGTTTGGATATTTTGTAGTTGGCTGTGGCTGACGCCCGGTCTCCCCTGCCAAGAGGGGTCTTTGAGAAGCTTTTGCAGCGAACAGCGAGCCCCCGCAGGTAGGTGCTACTTTGGGTCGTTGCTGCGCGAGAGTTAGGTCGTTGGGATCATTGGGAGTCCGAAAAGGTGGAGGGCTGTGGGCTCCCTCCCTTTGCAGTTTTGGTGTGGATGGCTAGGTCCCCCAGCTAGGTGCCCTTTTACCAACTTTTTTGGGGGAGGGCTCCCACTATCACGAGTGCAGTTATTTTTGCCAAGGCACTTAAGCAAATGCAAGTTGGGGTGGCGGGCCTTGGATTTCCTTTGAAGGACAACAGCTGGTGACCGGTCTTTGCACTTCCAAGATGTGAGCTGACAGTACTTGTGCGGTTCAGGTTATGCTGTTATAGAAGACTGGCCCGAGTACAATTACAATCCTTCAAGCTGACCCGCGCAGCATCGTTCAACCGCAATCGGAGCGACGGGCCAATTTTCCGCCTAACCGTGGAGAGGCGGACAGAAAAAGCGAACCCGTGCTGTGCATGTTTCGGTTCGCGAGCTGAGTGAGTCTTGAGGTGTTGGGATAGGGTTGCCAGCGGCTTTTTCAAGTGAGCTCTTCGTTGAGCGAGATGGCTAGAGTCATCTCAGCTGTATGCGAACGGACCGTTTGCTCGTTCAATTTTTGAGGCCCTTCCCCCCTTCCCCCCTTTCCGGTTGGTTCATCAAAGATGAAGGTGCCGCTTTGTTTGGTAGACTCTTTCTAGCTTCCCCAAGTTGGCGGTTTCCAGCTGGTCTCCCACTTCAGTCGATCAAGGTGATGTTTGAACTCGCCTTGGGCCCCTCTTCTGGACCTCTTTGGTTTAACAGTAGGGATAGCTACGAGCAACCCTCCTTATGTGAAGGCAAGCAACAGGAAGCCCAGCTGGAGTCCAAAATTCGGATATGACGCCAGCCTTTCGGATTGAGTTGCTGGGGTTGACAGTTAGACTCATGTCAGCGGTCTACTTGTATTGCGCCTTTTTTGTGGGTACCCCTTTTCTGGAAGGGTTTTTAAGAACAGCCCAAAGGAGAACCACCGTTTTTTTTCGGCGGGCCCCCACAAAATTCAGACACACGCAGTGGTTGATGTCTGGTTTCAAGAACCTTTGGCGGCTTCCCTCACTCAACTGGGCATGTGGGTTGGCCTGGGGGTCACCTGCTGATTGGTTTGGCAAGAGTCATCGACGGCGGACGAGTTGAGACAAGACTCACTTCCTGAGTTCATGATCTTTAAACTTTTGGGGTTTGGACCGTTTTAGTGGTAAATATAAAGCTTGAACTTTTGTTTGGGCCATCCACTCAGCAAGTGAGAAGACGACAAGACAATCCCAAAGCAAAGCGCTGACACCCGGAGCCGCACCAGGCGCAACGCGGGCCTTGTGAAGCTGCAGGCGGCGCAGCGCAGGTGGAGGCGGGGGGGTCGATGGGTTCGATTTTTGAAAATCCCCCGGGGGCCGTAAAGATATGGCATTCCCCACGCAGGAGGGGACACCCTTCCATTGTTTCGGGCGGGTGGATGAGTCAAGGTTACGCATGAATGAATATCCTCACCCACTTAAAGATGGAGTTGGGGGAGGATTTTGACTGGAGGTCTCCAGTCGTTCTGAGCCATGTCCCATTTACGGGGAAGATCAATGTCATTGGGGATCCCACCCGCCTTCCCCTTATGGGTAGGAGGGATTGTTATTTGTCGACAGGGAAGGCCCGGTGGTTTCTTTTTTTGGGGACTCGGAATTCGAGAAGTTCCATTTCAACCGCGCCAGATTGTTTGTAACAGGGCCCGTGGTTTCTGAGAGGAATGATTCGTTCCCCAAGAAGCTCAGTTCCGTCTCAAGCAAACGAAGCTCACTTTCGAGCCCGAACAGGACGTTTGCGTGCGCCAAAAACAAGGTTTGGAGGGGCTGGTGCCTTTGAAAAAAGACGCCCTACCGCCAGTTGCACTACGCCTTTTCCTTTCAGTCACCATTGCAAGGTCAAGGGCTTACCTTCTTCCATTTACTGAAATGAACATTTGGTACTTTCCCTTGTTGGTGTTATATAACGGGAATCGATTTCACGACTGGAAATATACATATATATATATACACATAATTTTTGCCCGGGGGCTCTAAACGCAAATGGACGCCTTTGTTCCGCTTGCAAACCGTTTTGCCACTTCCAGGCAGGGCCAAAAGCACTGGCGCCGGCGCAAGCAGCGGGAGGTGCAGGCGGGAGGATTGCCATTGGAAAGCCACGGGGGGGCTCTTTCTTTCTGGGGGGTTTGCTTGTCCATTTGCGTGCAATGACTTGTTGGGATTGGGGAGGGTGCAATGACTTGTTGGGAGGGGAGGGTGCAATGACTTGTTGGGATTGGGGGAGGGTGCAATGACTTGTTGGGATTGGGGGAGGGTGCAATGACTTGTTGGGATTGGGGGAGGGTGCAATGACTTGTTGGGAGGGGAGGGTGCAATGACTTGTTGGGATTGGGGAGGGTGCAATGACTTGTTGGGATTGGGGAGGGTGCAATGACTTGTTGGGATTGGGGAGGGTGCAATGACTTGTTGGGAGGGGAGGGTGCAATGACTTGTTGGGATTGGGGAGGGTGCAATGACTTGCTGGGATTGGGGAGGGTGCAATGACTTGCTGGGATTGGGGAGGGTGCAATGACTTGTTGGGATTGGGGAGGGTGCAATGACTTGTTGGGAGGGGAGGGTGCAATGACTTGTTGGGATTGGGGAGGGTGCAATGACTTGTTGGGATTGGGAGGGTGCAATGACTTGTTGGGATTGGGGAGGGTGCAATGACTTGTTGGGAGGGGAGGGTGCAATGACTTGTTGGGAGGGGAGGGTGCAATGACTTGTTGGGATTGGGGAGGGTGCAATGACTTGTTGGGATTGGGGAGGGTGCAATGACTTGTTGGGATTGGGGAGGGTGCAATGACTTGTTGGGAGGGGAGGGTGCAATGACTTGTTGGGAGGGGAATGACTTGTTGGGATTGGGGAGGGTGCAATGACTTGTTGGGATTGGGGAGGGTGCAATGACTTGTTGGGATTGGGGAGGGTGCAATGACTTGTTGGGAGGGGAGGGTGCAATGACTTGTTGGGATTGGGGAGGGTGCAATGACTTGTTGGGAGGGGAGGGTGCAATGACTTGTCGGGATTGGGGAGGGTGCAATGACTTGTTGGGAGGGGAGGGTGCAATGACTTGTTGGGATTGGGGAGGGTGCAATGACTTGTTGGGATTGGGGAGGGTGCAATGACTTGTGGGATTGGGGAGGGTGCAATGACTTGTTGGGATTGGGGAGGGTGCAATGACTTGTTGGGAGGGGAGGGTGCAATGACTTGTTGGGATTGGGGAGGGTGCAATGACTTGTTGGGATTGGGGGAGGGTGCAATGACTTGTTGGGAGGAGGGTGCAATGACTTGTTGGGATTGGGTGCAATGACTTGTTGGGTTGCAATGACTTGTTGGGATTGGGGAGGGTGCAATGACTTGTTGGGATTGGGGAGGTGCAATGACTTGTTGGGGGGAGGGTGCAATGACTTGTTGGGATTGGGGAGGGTGCAATGACTTGTTGGGAGGGGAGGGTGCAATGACTTGTTGGGATTGGGGAATGGTTGCAACTGTTGGGATTGGGGAGGGTGCAATGACTTGTTGGGATTGGGGAGGGTGCAATGACTTGTTGGGAGGGGAGGGTGCAATGACTTGTTGGGAGGGTTGGACTTGTTGGGATTGGGGAGGGTGCAATGACTTGTTGGGATTGGGGAGGGTGCAATGACTTGTTGGGATTGGGGAGGGTGCAATGACTTGTTGGGAGGGGAGGGTGCAATGACTTGCTGGGAGGGGAGGGTGCAATGACTTGTTGGGATTGGGGAGGGTGCAATGACTTGTTGGGAGGGGAGGGTGCAATGACTTGTTGGGATTGTTGAGAAGCCCCCTTTCTGTTCTGAATCTTGCTGCTTTGCTTCTCACACACACAGATCCTTAAAGGCTTTTTTGGTAACCTCAGTTTTCGCTCTAAGAAACACCTGCTCGTTGAAGTACCTCTTTTGGTTGGTTTTAAAAGGAAGCCAAAAGGAAACCAACCATTCTTGGGGGGGCCTAAAAAAGACATACCCATACTTCAGGTGTTGTTTTGGTCGAAGCAAGAGCTGGCTGGAATAGAATGGCGCCGGATATTCTCCTTACATGGGCGATGGGTTTTGTGATCGATTCATCGTCAAGGCCGAGGGCCTCAAGACCGAGGTACCTCTCGGCCAGACTCGTTGATGGAGCGAGCATACTTGGAGGGAAGAGCTCCTTACCCCCCGTTACCCCTGATGTCATCCTTTAGCTTGTGCAACTTTGTCAGTATGTTGGGAGCTATGTCATGCATTCCTTTGGCTTGTGCAACTGTTCGGGTGTGTCGGGCAACTCAGCGGACTCGCTTTTGGCTTCCCTGCTCCAACAGTTTTTGTTTATGCACACGAGGAACCAGTAACAAGCTGAAACCCTGCCAGCCTAGGAGGTAGCAGGAGCTGGCTAAGCCGAGCTTTGTGGGTCAAGCAAAAAATGAACACGAGGAGTCCATAGCCATGTTTGTTTTGCTCGCCAGGAGCCGACGTGGGAGGCCGAACCGGCGAAGCGCCGAAACGGCGGAAGGGCCGCAGTTGGGTTCCGAAAAAAATCGGCGGTGGGAGGCTCTTCTGGGTGCACACAGAAGCTCAGCCAAAAGGCGTGAGGTGTGTGTGTCCCTGAAAAATGCGGTGTTGCGGGTGATCTAAGAGAGCTTCCAAGATGATTGCCCCCGTGTGGCAAGCGGGTATCAAGTTTATAATGGCGATAATCCTTAACGAACAATTCACCAAAAGGGGAGAGTTGTGACATGGGCGAAATGGTGAGCCACAATGAGACCCGGGTGGACGAAGATTCGCAAGGCATAATCCCAACCATGAATAGGTGAAGCCGCCTTTTTGATATGTATATGGTTCTGGCTAGACCTTTTTAGTGCCAGGTTTTGACAACGACTTGTTGAAAACGCATTGTTATATGGCCACGCGTGTTTGGGTTCAAGCTATAACTCAGGTGTGTACAGTTGCAGTCACGCTACATATTATACTGGTTATATACCTAAGTTAAACTTACATACATTACATTCATAACATACACCACATACGCAACACAAGACATGCTATCTATCCATTAAATCCATTATGTACATAGAATACCAATCGCACGTATCATGCACACTGACATGTCATGCGTACCATGCATAGCTAGCATACTTGGATACAACATGCATGGTCAACGCCTTCACATTACTCGATGAACCTTTCGAACATGTTAAAGCTCGGCGGGGGCCAAAGTGCCAGCCTTGATGTGTCTGGCTGAGGAGAGCCAGAGGTGTGGTACTCGAATTTGCATCCCCTGGCAATTTAACATAAAAGGGGGGACCCTGTCCCCCAAAAGGAGTTTCCTCTAGTTGTGTGTTTTCAGTTGGTACCCTTATTCTAGCTTCTCTACTGGAGGACCTAGTACTGGGGGTTCCATGTCACTGGGAGTGGGTTGGTGTATCAAATGCGATGAGTTGCTGGCCAATTGAGACAGTTGGGACGCCTGAAGATGAATCACAGGCTGAAGCCATGCATCTATACAAAACACTCACCGTAGTCCCATTCTTCTGACTGCTACTGGGTTGGATCTTTGGACTTTAACTTTTTGCATGAAATCAAGGGTTTTCCACTAAACCCCAAAAAAGTTAAACACTTTTTGCAGGGGTGTCGTTGCAGCAACCAAGTTGTGAAGGGTTAACATGACCAGGTGCTCGCGCGGTTTCCAATAGGCTTAGCTTGCAATGGGCCTCACGTGAGCCACTTGCTCAAAACCGATTCGGGTAGATGAAGGTTGGGAAGGGAGAATCCCCTTGCCATCAACAGGTGCGGCGGCCTTGGTAGCTCTTTACATGGTTCTGGGTAGACAGAATTTTAATACCGATCGGCTTGGATCAGTGGACCTCACGTTAGGTTGACGACAGTTCTCGTGCCGGGTGATGGTCCAGGCTCCAACGTTGCGGCTAGACGAGTCCGAGGCTTAGGTGATTTCACGACCCGAAGTTGCCTAAGGGTCAAAGGCCCAGAAGGGGCCAGTTGGCAGCTGGATATGTTTTTAGGTTGGACCACCAAAATGGTTGGTTTCCCCTCAACCACAAACACGGGCACCCTCGAAAAAGCAGACCACTAATTGGGGTATTGACAGCGTTCGAGTGCTTGGGCGATTTGATAATTTGATCCGCTCGTTTCACCTTCTTTGCATGATGGAGAGAATGGCAGATGTGACACTTTGGTCGAGCCACGTTGATTCTACTTGATGAATGTGTCAACCTTTTTTCTCCACCAAGGTCCCCCAGTAGTGCCCTTTTACCCTTTTTTGGCGGGGGGGTCCCCTACTAAAATAGACTACAGAAAAAAAGGGACCCTTATTCTAACCTCTCTACTGGAGGACCTAGGTTATGAGTTTGTTAACCCTGTTTTTTTCACAAACTGTTTTTTGTTTTCCTTTTTTCTTCGGCTTTGGAACACCCACTCCTGAAGACTATGAAGTATCGGTAGATTTGTAGCGACAATAGCTTTTGTGTTTTAAGGTGGTTGTTTTTTGTTTGGGGAACACTTTTAAGAAGTATCTTAAAGTTGATGTGTTTGTTTTTTGTCTGTTTGTTTTTTGTTGCTGGACAGTCTTTTTAAGGTGGGTGTTTTGGTGATTGCCCAACTTGGCTTTGTTTTTGTGTTACCCACGCATCGGAAGAGGCTTTTTCAGGAACCCTAGGGAATTCTAGGGAATCGTAGGGAACTGTAGGGATTCCAAGGGAAGCGTAGGGCTTTCAACTATCCACTTGATCAGGGGGTCGACATCTGCTTGAGCATCAATAGCCGGCGACCTGCGCCGCATTTGGTTCATTCAACTACCAGAAGTATGTGGCCCTTGCTTTCCTGGCTGGATCCTTGCCTAGGTTGAGCCAGTGGATCTGAAAAAGGCTGGATGCCCTATAGGCTTAAGGCTCTTCACCCTGGCCAGACATTTCTTGGAGCCCAACTTGACCGTGGGTCCCCTTTTGGGGCCGGGTCAGACCATCTTTTAGAGAAACAAAAAATAAGGCGACCGGTTTTTATGATGCCTCAAGTAAGGAAGCAGCAACCATGGAAATTGGGTTGGTGCGGCCTGAGGTTCCCTTCCCTCAACGCGACGCGGGCGTCGAACGCGGAGGCCCAGTTGCACCGCGTTGCACGTCCCCGGGCACCCGGCCCAGCGCCAACGAACCCGGGGGTCATTGGTTCATGCTGGCTTCACAGAACTCAAGGGATGATTCACAAGTGTTAGATTGGATTGCATGACTCGTGACTCTTTTTATGAAAAGTAAATATCAGCAAGGCCTCGTTCTTCGCTTAGCCCGTACAACAGATATCACAATGCGCATGACTTGCAGGCAGAGAAGTGGCGCTTAGCACATAGGAACATCAGACGAAGAGATGGTATTGTTGCCCCTGGCAAAAAAGGGCATACTTTCGGACCTTCGGATGGGGTGATTTTAGGGTTGTATCCCTGGGTACAAAAGATCGGATCGGCGCAACGGAAATCGCGACCTATGTTTTGGTGGGTTGATCAAGGGTTGGGTGGGTGTTTTAGGGAAAACCCGCTGGATCCCAGTTACCCTGAACGTAGGTCAGCTATGTTCCTGTTGGTTGTTGAAGGGTGTTTTTGTTTGGTTACCTTCAAAACCAGGTAGATGGGTCCACTGGGGAAAAAAAAGGTAGATGGGTCCACTGGGAAGAAACCAGGTAGATGGGTCCACTGGGGAGAAACCAGGTAGATGGGTCCACTGGTAAAACCAGGTAAATGGGTCCACTGGGAAAAAACCAGGTAGATGGGTCCACTGGGAAAAAAAACAGGTAGATGGGTCCACTGGGAAAAAAACAGGTAGATGGGTCCACTGGGAAAAACCATGTAGATGGGTCCACTGGGAAAACCCAGGTAAATGGGTCCACTGGGAAAAAACCAGGTAACTGGGTCCACATGGAAAAAACCAGGTAGATGGGTCCACTGGGAAGGAACCAGGTATTTGGGTCCACTGGGAAAAAACCAGGTAACTGGGTCCACTGGGAAAAAACCAGGTAGATGGGTCCACTGGGAAGGAACCAGGTATTTGGGTCCACTGGGAAAGAACCAGGTAACTGGGTCCACTGGGAAAAACCAGGCAGATGGGTCCACTGGGAAGAAAACAGGTAGATGGGTCCACTGGGAAAAAACCAGGCAGATGGATCCACTGGGAAAAGGACAACGACGTTCTGAAAGAAAGCTAAGAACGAACCGCCCGTTTCTCTCAGACTGGCCTGGCGCCTCTGGCGGAGCCGGGAAGCTTAGACGCCCTCTGCCTATGGAATGGGTGCTATGCAGAAGTTCCTGGGGGGATTCCTGTGAATTTTCCGGGTGATAAGCTCCCCAGGATGTTATCCTGGTTCCAACAGCAGAAGCTAGTCCTTGGAAGACCATTCTGTCAGCTTCCACGATAAATTGGAAAGAACGCTTCCTGCCACCAGAAGGTACCTGGAAGGCCAATTTGGCAATTGGGCCCCTGTCAGATTCCAGCTTGGTGTGCGTTTAAAGGCAATCCTTAGTCCTTACCTTCGGTTTTGAAAGTGGACCCCTTTGTGGTTTTCCAGTACGGATTATGGATTTGAATTGAGAGCCAACATCCTGAACAGCCCAGCTTGCACTTCGCATGCTGGCAACCACAGTCAGGCATGTCCATGTTCGGGGGATCCAGCTGGTCCAGAGTCGGTAGCACCGTCCACCAACACGGCCCTTGGACCTTGCCATTTCTCACTGGTAGCTGCGAACCGGAGAACCTTCTCGTCTAAACGCCGGCCGCCTGAAGCGAGTGTCTTGCGAGCGCAGAGACCGAAGAGAAGATCTGTGGCTTCCGCATGCTCTCTGTCCGCACCTTGCCTCCGATGGCGTCTGACATCAAGAAGTTGGCCGGAAACATGCGCGAGAAGATGGTTGATGGTTGCCAGCTGTTAGCATCGCACTCCGCTGGCGATGCTGATGCTGCTGTTTATTGCTCAGCGCGAAGCCTGGATGTGAGCTTAAGCCAGGGTTTCTTTCCGCGTCTATGGACTTGAGGGCCCCTGGAAAAGCTAGCCACGCCGACGTGTTTCCTGCGCGAGTGTGTGTGTGTGTGTGTGCGCGTGTGTGTGTGTGTGTGTGTGTGTGTGTCTGTGTGTGGGTGTGTGTGGGTGCGTGGGTGTGTGTGTGTGTGTGTGTGCGCGTGTGCGAGTGTGCGTGTGTGCGTGTGTGCGTGTGCGCGTGTGCGCGTGTGCGCGTGTGCACGTGTGCACGTGTGCGCGTGTGCGCGTGTGCGTGTGTGTGTGTGTGCGTGTGCGTGTGCATGTGCGTGTGCGTCTGCGTGTGCGTCTGCGTGTGCGTGTGCGTGTGCGTGCGTGTGTTGTGGTCCAAGTTGTGGTGTGTTTTTGTTTTTTTGTTTTTTCTATGTGCTCGTGTCGCGGTGAGTCTGTTAGTGTTTTTGTGTTGCGGTGTTGTGTGTTTTGGTGAGAGTTTGTATGCTTGTTCGTCAGTGTTTGTGGGTGATTTGCGTGTTTCTGTATTTGTGTGTTTGATTCGCATGCGCCAAAGTCAGCGTTTGTAAGGAGAGTCTCCTTTTCCAGTGCGCCGTTCGGGGGCTTCATGGCTCCATGCTACGCAGCGATTGTGGATATCCCAACTCGCCCGGGTAAAGCCGAAACCTTCTTGTTCGAGCAACCTTCCTGTTGCGTTGTCCATTCACATGGTTTTGTATGCATCTTTTTCTGGCGGGATCTAAGTCTGATCAGAGATCAGCCAATACTTGGGCGCAGGCTGTTCTATGCGTATACAAGTGTACATACATGTGTTATACATGCCTTCTGTATTGCTATGCATAGATAGACACGTGCACTAGACATACAAGTGAAGAAAACATATCGACACATGAGAGCCGCAGTTCAGTCCTTGTATCATGAAAGCGAGATATGCTGGCATTGAGTTCTATGTTTTGTCAATCGAGGGGGATGGGCCGGCTTCAGTAATTGATTGATTCAATCTTTTTGGGGACGGCGGGGAGGGGGAGGGGGGCGGGTTTTGATTCGGATTGAATCCAAAGACAAATCCTTGATTACCTCCCCCCCTTTTAAAAAGAATCAACAAACAAGGGTTCGATTCTTGTTTGATCCCTCCATCCCCAAAACCAATGTTTGATCCACTCTAAAATACCCTTCTACACCTTTGTACCGAGGGGTTGTTAATTCGGACCTGCCTTTCAGGGCTTATTTGGTGTGTCATTTTTTCGGGAAGTTGTGCATGCATTGCGTTCGGGCTATTCAGGTTGGCCAAGAGCGTGAAAGCGCGACAGCCAGCTTTCAACCTCATCCGCCACTCAAGCCCTCGTGTGTGTTTTGTGTGGGGGGGCAAGGTAAGCAAAACGCGAAAGACAATCACCAGTCAACTAAGGAAACCCTCGACTCATCTCATGGTTTCATCCCGCACCTGTGTTTTATTTTCCTGCACCTATGTTTTGTGTTTTTGAAGGGAATCTTTCACCACGAAGATTTGTTTTCTTGTTTCAGGGGGCGTGTTCGCAGATAGCTTACCCAACTGACACGGAGCCTGACTGAAGATCCCCTGGCCATATTCCTGTCAGGGGCCTTTTTTCAAGGTCAGTGGGAGAATGGGGTGCTTGGGTTTCAGAGGGGTTTCGAGGGGTCTGCTGTTTCTTTTCAGGTCTTGGGGTGGCTTCCAGGGGGTTTTGGATTTGGATTGGAACCTCTGGTTGGAAACCGTCCCTCACCACCGATCCGGCCAACCAGCAACTAGGCTTCCCTTGGCTTGACTTGAAGAGTTTGGGCGTCGGTTTTTTGGCAGCCCGTGTTTTTGGCTTCAAAAGGACATTTGAGCCACAATCAAAACCCGGGTAGATGAAGGTTAGTAAGGGACAATCCCAACCATAAATAGCTGCGGCCACCTTCTTATTTCTTTTTACATGGTTCTGGGTCGACCGAATTTTGATACCGGGTTTTGATTGACTCATTTGGGGGGCTCCGAGCCGCCCATTTCAATGTTTCGAAATCGATCGAACATTGAGCGCTCAGGCTTAACAGCGAGAGGCGAGGCGACCCGGTGCAGGGAAAAGAACGAGCCGGAAAGTCAAATCCATAGGCGTCCTTTTGGTCGGTGAGTTTGGTTAGAAATAAATGGGTTCCACTGGTTTAGATTCGGGTTTTGTTCCATTTACCAGGGCCATCGATTTCTCAAAAAGGCGACCTATGTGTTTGGCATGTTGGCTCCATGTTGGTTTTGTTCCATTTGCCAGGGAAACTCATCGATTTTAACCAAAAGGCCATGGTCAAGTCCCCACGTGACTGGTCTTAACCTTGGATCTACCTGGAGTCTCCTTCTGACCCTTAGAAAATGGTTGGTCATTACCCAAAATAATGTTGACCCATTTTTAAAGGGCCATGGAGACTCTAGCTAGAACCCCTGGTTGAATTTGAGAGATGGGGGTGACCCCTTTTAGTGGGATTCATCACTGGAGGGAACAGCCACACATGAAACGGACGGTTTTTTTTGTCCGGGTTCAACCAAACAATAAATCGCCTTCGAAGGGCTCCTTTCGATTTTCCCAATGTCGGGAACTGGGACTGTGTGCATGTGATCTTGGCAGCTTCCAGCCATCCCCTCAGCGTTTTTTGCAAGAGTGGGGATCTCAAAACGGACAGCCCAGGGATTTTTGTTGTCTACCACCTGTGACTTGGCTCTCTGGTAATCTCTGGTAGGTTACGTTTCGCTGGTTTTGCAGTCCAGCCATGTGTCGGTGTGTGTGTCCGTGTTTGTGTGTGTGTGTGGGTGAGAGGAAGCGGTGCGGCCATCCATATCGTGATTACACCTTGGCCCCGTTTATGCATATATTCTGTATGCGCGTGTCCTCCTTGTGGTTGGTTCAAAGGGAGAAGCGAGAAGGACACCAGCAAACATAATATATGCATAAACGGGGCCAAGGTGTAATCACGATATCCATGTGGTTGCGGCATTTTCATAGGGGGTTTCAAGACCTCCAAAAGTGGGTGGTGGACATCAATTCTCAATGCTGTCCTCCAAAAGGTCCCGAAGTAAGAATCCTCATACGGGCGTGTCGCTTTCTTTTTTCGGGGACGCCCCAAAATGATGGTTGTCCTTTTGGTGTCCTTCAAAACGCCAAGAAAGGGGGTGTCAACAAAAAGACCCGCCCATTCCGCATGTAAGCTGTAAGGCGATCCTCTTTTCTTTGGGTCACACAAGTCCCCTTTCCAGTCATTGGGCTGGAGCCTCGGCTGGCCGCGGCTGGCTTTTGCGGTTTCCCTTTGGTGTTCCTTCAACTCTCACTCCTTGAGTTGGACATTGAACGTTTTGGGAAGACCCAGCGAGCGGCGTACAACCAGTTTCCTGGAGTCTCCTTCTGACCCTTAGAAAATGGTTGGTCCTTACTCAAAATAATGGTTGGTCAAGAACCCATTTTTGATTCGGGTCATGGAGACTCTAACTAGAACCCCTGGTTGAATTTGAGAGATGGGGGTGACCCCTTTTAGTGGGATTCATCACCGGAGGGAAGAGCCACGCATGAAAAGGACGGTTCTTCTTTTTTTTCTGGCCCAGCCACGGAACTGAGGAAGATGTGTTTGATTTTCCTCGGGTTTCAAAGGGAAGTCCACCCGGGTGTCGTTGCTTTCCAGGTCTCCAGGAAGCCTGGAACGATTTTTTTGCGATTTCCTTGGTTGCCCAAAGCCGACCTCAATGTTGACCTTTTGGTTTTCCTTTTTCTAGTTTTAGTCATGGCCCCAAAAGGTGATCACCTTTTATGTTCCGGGTCCTTTGGGCTGAGTTCCCCCTCAGCCCCAGAACCGGGTCCGTGAACCCCAAGAAGCGCCTCCGTCGGACGCGCTCGCGGACGCCTCGCCCGCGGACGACCGAGGCCGGAGAGTTCCATTGCCTCGCTGGCCAGCAGTTCCGAAGGAACCCATGGCGATCGTCGGATTGGTTGGGTCGAAGGGGTTGGCTAGGTCCCAGCCAGGTGCCGTTTTGAGCGTTCCCTTTGTTGGGTTGGGAGGGTTCCCCTACTAACATAGACTTATTCTACACTGGAGGACCTAGTTGGCGTCTACCATCTGAAGGGAAATCAAAGGGACGAAGGGAAAGACCAAAGGGATTCAATGACAACTGAACCAAAGGAAAGGTTTCAAAGGGGTCCATTGGACCAGTTATTTGGACGTTTGCAAAAGGGAGCAAGCAAAAGGGAAAGACCAAATCCAGGTTTGGGGCCTGAGCATTGGAGGTGGCAATGAGGTGGCTTCCTTCCTTGCCATCTGTGCGATAGGGAATGAGGGAATGAAGAAGTCGGGGTCCCCTGAAAGGAAACCAACCACAACGGATTCGATGATTTGTAGGGGTCATTCCCTCATTCCCTCATTGCCTGCCTATCGCACCGAATCGCAAGGGGAAACCAAACGGACGAACCAGGGGGGGGACAAGTTTTGTGGGGTTGGTTTAACGGGAAACCACAGGGGAAGCCCAAAGGGATTCTTTTTTTGGGTCTCCCTCGCACGGGTTCTGGATGAAACCCTATGAGTACTGGGATAAACCACGTGGAAATCAACAGTATGGGTGTGCTCAGTTGTCCAAAGCCGACCTTTTGACCTTTTGGTTTTCCAATTTTGGTCCATTTTTAGTAGAGGTGCCAAAAGGTTAACCTTTTAGTTCTGGGTCCTTTGGGCAACTGAGTGTGTGCTTGTTGGCTCGGCATGTACTGGAAATCAAGGAACAACTCCGAAAGCCGATGTTACGGGACAGGCGGATCCCGTCTTTTATGGCGCACCCATGTCTTTTAGTACCTTGCAAGGGTCCATTTGCATGAAGTGCCCGAGAGGGCCATGTTGGGTAATTTGCGGCCCTTGGTTCTGGTTGTAAATTTTGTTTGACTTCCCAAACAAATAGATGTGGTTTTCCCCAAGTTGTCCAGACCTCCTACCCAGTTCTTTGACTATCCTTGCCTTGGGTCACGCATGGAGCTGGTCCCGGTCCCCTCAGTCCCTTTTCGACTTCTTGGGATCGGAGTCGCACCCCTCGCAGGGTCCATCAGGGTCCATTGAGCCCCTGTCGTCTTGCCGGTTTTGAGCAAGTAACGGCGACCCGGCGAGTGCTCGGGCCGGCTTTGGCCATTCCATCCGAACCAGCATAATTTGATAATTTCACACTTCCATAGGCGTTCCTTTGATGGGTTAGTTTGGTTAAAAATAGATGGGTTCCACTGGTTTAGATGTGTTTTGTTCCATTTACCAGGGAAACTCATCGATTTTTAACCAAAAGGCCACCTGTGCACACTTCGGGCAGCGGCCAAAGGAAACTGGAGAAATCACGGCTCCCGCCGCTTGTGAACGGCTTCCACGTAGAATTTGTATTGCCGGAAAAGGGAGGCCCTATCAGGGGTTAAACTTCACAAGCATGATCTATGCTCCCATGAGGTGATTTGGTTTACCCTCCCACCAATCAACACGGAACCTGACAGAAAAGGGAAAATGGTCAGAGCCAGGACCCCCCCGACACGTCAGGTTCCATGTTAGTTGATTGGTGGGAGGGTAGCACCACCGAGATCCGTTTCCAACTCTCTCTGTCGCGAGCGATCGCGCACGAGCGCAGACGACCACCTGCACGTGCGGGGGCCCCTGGCCTTGATCAAAAGCGAGCCGGAAAGCGTCAAAGAGGACGGGAATGGGTACTTTGTTGCATTTTGCTTGGATGTTAGGACTTTAACTTTTTTGCCAACTAATGGGTTTTCCACTAAAACACTAAAGGTAAACTTTTAGCAGGGGAGCAGAAAGCAACCGAGGGTAAACTGTTGTTTGAATCTTCCAGTGGCTTTCCCACCAGCAAATGTTGCGAAGAGCGAAAAGACATGCTCTTTTTTTTGTTCAAAGAAAAAATATATTTCCTTTGGGTTGTAGAGGGAATCTTTCACTACTGGACATCTTTCTCTTTTTTTCCAGTGGGCAAAAGCAAATGGAGGAAGGAATGCGGACAGGCCCATGCGCAATTCCAGGAGTGAACCCGTGCCGGGAAGGATTCTCCGCATTGATTCCTTGCCCGTGCTTTGCAGGCCAATGGGAACCTGTTTTTTCTTTTCCGAGAGATAAGACTTGCATGCTGATCGCCTCGAGAGCGGAAGTGTGGTTTTCGACCAGAGGCGACAGGTGGTCCTTGCCCTAGCCCAATGGCCTGAGTTGAGGTCTTTGGGGGTCAATGGCCCTCATATTTCGGGTCCAAGGGGCTGCCAGGGTTGGGATTTTCACCTCGATGTGTTTCTTCGCTTCCCAGACCTTTGCGCGAGTGGACCCTTCAGCTCATTGAAGTCAAAGGGTGGGGACCGAGCCGACTCGGCTCCATGGTTAAGGGGCCATGGTTGACCTGGTTGTTCCTACGCCTCAAACACAATGCTCTAGCTCCCCCAAAGGCCAAACACAATATGACCTGGGTCAAAGTGCGCCGACTCAAGTTGCAAGATGTTGCCAATGAATTCACCACCGGCAAGCTTGTCAGCGGGCAATGGAGGTTTGTTTGCAAGAATTCGGGTGGATTTGCAGAGTGCCCTTTTTACCGTGGCAACAAGTTGTGTTTTTTTTGGGTAAATCTACGATTCTGATGAGGTCCAGCCCTTCAAATTCACACCCTGGTGCCTAATGGCCTATCAAGATTTTCACCTGAAACGTGTCCCACCTTGGAGGGCTGGAGTTCTCATTTTGCCGAGAGGAACACAGCATCGGTCCCAACCCCACTGGCCCCATTGCCCCAGTGGCCCAAGTGGGTTACGCGGTCATTTTTTGGGGCTACCAGGGTTGAGAAAAACGCAGTATCAAAACGGCAATGGGGTTGAACCCCTTTGCAGTTTTGAGAGCTTTTCTCTGACAAGCAAAAGACTGTTGTTACCATGGGGTTGTTTGGAAGGAGGCGCTCGAAATGGCATGACCTTCGATTTGGCTCAAAATGGATCCCTTTTTGTTTCCTTTTGGTTCCCCCTTTGAAACTAACCCAACAAGGCAGCAACCACAATTTTTCACTTACCCTTCCTTCCACTATATCGATTTCCTCTCCAAGGGGCCCTCTGCCAGGTGCGGACGGAGTACTTAGCATTCCCAAGCCAAAACAAACACCAGGCGGTTTCAGCACCCATTGGCGTTCTTTTGATCGGTGAGTTTGGTGGAAAAAAGATGGGTTCCACTGGTTTAGATGGGGTTTGTTCCATTTACCAGGGAAGCCCATCTATTTTTCCAAAAGGCCACCTATGAGAGCACCCGTCTCATTCCTGTCGGTTTGCCCTTTGACTTCGGTCGCCGCGACCAAGGCAGTCCCAGGTCATTCAGAAGTCCCTCCTGAGGCGGGATTTCACGCGCCGCGGTGCCAATGGAAAGCGGCTGGACCCTCGAACTTTGACGGCTTGGGGTTCCAACTTTCATGGGTTTTAGAGTGTTTCCTTTCGGTGTTCTTTTCTTGCTGGTTCGATAGGGAAGTGCAAGAAATGCGGATTTGGCTTCCTTCAAGGGAATCCAGACTTGTTCACTCCCCAAACCCGGTTAGGTCATTCCCTACCTATCGCTATGCTTCGAATTTGGTATGGCTTTCCTCTTGCCCCCGAAGGCTTTGCTTCAAATCAAGTTGTTTGGTTTGGCGCACTGAAATCTGGCGACCTCTCACAGGTATCACTGAGGGCTATTTTCATGTGAGTCCCGAATCTTCTGGTGAATGGCCGGATTTCATCCTTACCTTGACCTTACCTCAAAGCAACCTTCGGAGCAAGGTTGCCACATTTGTGGGATTAGGCATGCCGCCCCCTCCCCCCCTCCCCAAGCCAAAGGAATGGAAGAATGTAAAAGCACTCAGAGACCAATATTAATCCAAAGCGCACGTGTCACGTGTGTTTCCCTTTTGGCAACCATTTGTGCCATGTTTTGCGCAAAACGGTTGGCCCACAGCTTTTTGAAGCAGTGATGATAATGGTGACATGGCTATGTGTCAAAATAGGGGATTCCCCCAAAGAATGGCGATTTCCTTTTGGTTTCCCTTTAAACTATCCCGGCCACAAATTCGGGTAGGCACGCCAACAGGAAAACCAATGGGGTCGTCAAAAGACACACACACACACCCCTTCACATCGCCTTGTTGAAAGTTGATCAAAAGGTTCGTTACATGGGGATGACCATTGCGGGAAGACACCAACACTAGACACCAACACTAGACT
>CAUJNA010003359.1:441983-444483 GCA_963377175.1 Effrenium voratum
TGAGATGCGTGGGGTGAGCGCTGAATCCTCGGGGCATCAATTTTATTTTGGCGGTTTCTGCCACACGGGCTGCGAACTTCGAGAGCTCCCCCGCTTTTCGAGTTTTTTTGGCTGCATGGTTCCCCTGCAAAGGGGGGATGGGATTTTGGGAGCCAGGGGGTGATTTTCAAAGGAAAGTGGCCCTAGACCCTCCTCCTGGATGGGAGGGTAGATTCCCCCCAAAAAAGAAACAAAAACAGGGGGAAGATCAGAAGGAACACATCTTCTTCAGCAAATGGAGGTAATTAATTTGACTCTGAAGATAGCTCGAAGCAGCGGAGATCCCGAGCCCATCACGTAGCCCGGGCGTCCATAGGGGACCTGAACTTCGAGGAGCTCTTCGACGCCAGCAGGGGCCGAAGGGGGGTGCTCCTTTGGAGTGGCTCGTCTTTGCCGAAGGGTAGCCTTTTCTGTGGGTGCAAAAGGCCAGGTCCCCCAGCTAGGTGCCCTTCTCTCCCAATTTTTTTTGGTTGGGAGATTCGGTTCCCCTACTAAAATAGACACCCGGAGAAAAAAAAGAAGTATTCTAACCTCTCCACTGGAGGACCTAGAAGGGGAGCAGAAGGAAAATCAGCGATTTTGAGGGTGCCCTAGTTTAGACAAACCCATGTGACATTCCCATAAGGGCCCAAAGAACGGCTTACTAAGGCTTACTGTTGGCTTACTGTTGCTTTCATGTGGAGGTACTAAGGCTTACTGTTGCTTTCCCTGAGGGCCCAAAGAACGCGAAAACATGCCCTCGGAATTCAAGAAAGAACGCTTTCCGATGCGAGATCCTTTCCTTTCGCGTTCTCTTAAGTCCAAGAAAGGGTACACTCAACCAAACACCAGATATGTTTTCAAAAGGCTACTGAATGTTTCGCTGTCCGCGCGGGTGTTCCGTTGCGTTCTTTACCCTTTTGAAGGTTTGAGAAGACGACCCTCTCGGGACAAGCTCGACATGAGAGTTTGACATGGAGTTTGAAGACGTCTCGGCTGGACGAAGCAAATATGTGCTGGTTCTCATCCCCCTGGTTTCCTTCAAGGAATTCCGGTTCATTTCCAACCCGTGGGCCATTCCCTACTTATCGCACCATCAAGAAATTCAGCATCGAAGACACGAAACGCTGATGGATCAGCATGGCTTTTCCTGGTGCGGGCGGTGAACTTTCTCACCTCATGCCGTGCAGTCATTGGAGCCCAGACCTTGAATTCCATTTGCCTAAGAATTTGCTTGCTTTCCCGTGTTGATTTTAAGGGGATCTATCACTACTGGAGATATTCTATTTTTTCAAGTGGACTTAAGCAAATGGAAGTCGAAGGAAAGGGTGTCTGATAGCACCGCAACTTGCGAAAGGTAACTGGGCAGTCTGTGCTTGTGTCCTTTTTTAAGGTTTGTTGTTGGTTCTTAAAGGAAAA
This sequence comes from Effrenium voratum, assembly GCA_963377175.1. NCBI lineage: Eukaryota > Dinophyceae > Suessiales > Symbiodiniaceae > Effrenium > Effrenium voratum. Next base: position 443,421 of record CAUJNA010003359.1, read on the forward strand.
CCCAAAGGAACACCTGAAGGCCCTCCAAAAAAAGACACCCATATATATATATATATATATATTATGTACATCCTTTTGAGGACCCCCTCAAAAAAGTGGCTTTCCTTGCATCGTTTCCCTTTAAAGACCAACCAAACAGAAGGTCCACCCTGCAAAAACGATGCGGCATGCCGCTTTAGGTGACCCGGAGCCCACAGAGGAGCAGAAGAAGGACCAGCGCTGGCCTTGGAAAGTTTGGGCGGAAGGGGTCCCCGGAAGCATGAACCCCAGTTTATTGAGGTTGACCCCGGAATACTAGACTGCTCTTGCTTAATATGGGGGTGTTCTTCCCTTGTTTTAGTGGGGATTCAGAGCACCTTATTAAAGGAAACCACCAGTTGGATGGTTTATCCCGGGGTCGTTCCATTTCTCATTCCCTGCCTATCGCACCATCAAGTTTATCTTGACCCCGGATTAATAAACTCCTCTTGATGAATACTGCAAATACCCTTGTTTTAGTGGGGATTCAGACCACTTTTGGAGGGGTCCATGAAAGCACTGCCAGGTCCGGTTGTAACTCAAGCAATGGTTGAAGTCTAGGCCCCCCAGCTAGGTGCCAACTTTGACCAGCTTTTTTGGTTGGGAGGGTTCCCTTACTAAACTAGACTACAGAAAAAAGTTGGTACCCTTATTCCAACCTCTCTGCTGGAGGACCTAGCCAAAAGAGTCTATACCCCCTGGTTTATCAATAGGGGGTGTCGGGTGAAATGTGTTTAGCAGACCACTGTTGGGGAGGACACCCCCATAATCATGGCAAGGGAAACACTTGATCCAACAACAGTGAAATGGACAGAACCGCCTAAGAATCCCTGGAATGTGTCCTCTGTTCCCCAACCTAAATACCAACAACCGTTGTGGTCTCAACCATGGTTTCATTTTGTGGTGCAAAATGGATTTCGCAAGCATCCAAAGTATCTAACCACTAAAATGGGGGGGCATAGTTGTGCCTTTCGCTCTGAAGTCCTAAGCTCACCTCAAGCTAAAACCCTTCCCCAGGAGTTGTTTGACCTAAAATCAAACGCAA
>CAUJNA010003359.1:449483-471983 GCA_963377175.1 Effrenium voratum
GTTTTTAATATGTTGTTTTGACATGTCAACTTGTTTTAGTCAGAATAAACCCAGGTGATATCCCCAAAAGCACCACAACGGTTCTGCAGACCCGGAAGACAAAGACCAGCGCAGCCCCCACCACGCACCACAGACCACGATAGTACCTTGACAACACCCGCAAAGGCACAGATCCAATGCGCGCCCATGCGCGCCCCCAGACACGCAAGCAACCTGCGAAAAGGCAAAACAGTTGAATTTGAACTCGGAAGGTCCGGGAGCCGTTTTTTCATACAGATGATCTTCTCAATGGTTTTGAGTGATATGCAGGGGGAAGGAAGCGTAAAAGTTGTACTGCTGTATGTGTTTCACATATTGATTGTCAAGTCTCTTCTCCGGACGGTCGGTATCTCATGGTGACTGACTGAGCCACCAAGCGAGTGTTTTCACCTTCATGTTGTTTGTAGGATGCTGAAGTTTACATGGAAGCAACATCGCAAAAGAGCACCAGAGGTCTTACAGAGCTGCACAGATGTGAAGGATGCCCTCGATGGAGCACCTGCCCCGTCTTTTTTCCCCCCTCATCGAACTGGCAAGCTGAAAGCGAATCGACGTTGTCTTGTAATCTGTTGGTTTCCCGCAGGTTTGGCCGATTTTTCATTAGCGGCCCCCAGAAAAGGGTTAGGCGAACCTTTGATTTCCACGCCCCTTGGGCAAGTGGGTCTTGGAAAGTGGCAACGGCCTGAAGATGATGGTTCCTTAAAAACAAGCTGCGCATTTTTGTTGTTCATCCAAAAAACGGCTCTAGTGCGGAGCGACGCTGGGGAGCAGGGAGTGGGCGGATGTTCCAATTGGAAATGGCGCGAGCTTAGGTTGTTTTTTCGGTTCTTGGGCTGAACATGGTTCTTTTTGCGTCCACTTTTACTAGGGTCCCCCAGCTAGGTGCCCTTGTGCCCTTTTTTGGGGGAGGGCTCCCCTACTAAAATAAACTGCAGAAAATTGTTGGTACCTTTATTCCAACCTCTGGACCTAGTTTAGTTATGGCTCCAAACATGGTTGCTATTGGGAAAAATATACATTTGTGCTTATTGTGGTTTAGTGGGAATCCCTACTTAATTGTTAAAACTTGACCTACGAAATGCTCCCTTACAAGGATATTGTGAGGGGGGGAGTAACATGCCACGCGGTGATTCCAAGACGTTCCACTAAATCCTCCAGGTCCGTTTTTGCATCCTTAGCATCCTGGGCAGCATCGCCAGCATCGCCTGCATCATCCGCATCAGCGCCTGCCAAGAATGTGGATGATGCAAGTGATGCTGGGGATGTTGTACATGCTAGTGAAGGAAATGAATGACATGAAATGAAGGAAAAGGAAGCACACAACAGACACAAAGGCACATGAATGGAAGTGAAGGAAAGTGAAGAAGGGAAATGAAGATCTTAAGGGGGGAAATTGGAGAAGATGTTAGGGAGGAAAAGGGAGAGAAGATCCCAGGGGGGGCAACTGCCTTAGGGGGGAAAGGGGGGAAGGATCTCAACAGGGAAAGGGGGGGAAAAGATCTTAGGGTGGAAAGGGGGAGAAGATCTCAGGGGGGAAAAGGCCTTAGGGGGGAAAGGGGGGAAAGGATCTCAACAATAAAAGGGGGGAAAAGATCTTAGGGAGGAAAAGGGAGAAGATCTCAGGGGGGAAAAGGCCTTAGGGGGGAAAGGGGGGAAAGGATCTCAACAATAAAAGGGAGACAATCTCAGGGGGGGAAAGGCCTTAGGGGGGGAAAGGGGGGAAAGGATCTCAACAGGGAAAGGGGGGAAAACATCTTAGGGAGGAAAAGGGAGAAGATCTCAGGGGGGAAACGGCCTTAGGGCGGAAAAGGCCTTAGGGGGGAAAGGGGGGAAAGGATCTCAACAGGGAAAGGGGGAGATCTCAAGCAGGGGACGGGGGGGAAAGATCCGAGAGGGGAAGGGGCAAGGGAACAACTCCAAAGGGACGCAAATAAGCAAGCAGGCCTGGAATGTCGGTGGCCTGAGCCGGAGGCGTTAAAATTGTTGCTCCCCTTCCAAAGTCGTCCTTTGGGCAAGTGAGTCCATCAGAATCAGTGCCTTTTACGGTCTTTGCAGGTCAGCGCCACACCTCCGTCTGGGATGGAGGCCAAAGCGGCACCAGCTGTTTATGTGCTGAGATGTGCAAGCCGGTCGGCTCGTCAACAAGGTCCCCCAGCTAGGTGCCGTTTTAAGCCCCCTAGGGTTCATAGACTACAGGAAAACATCGGGTCCCTTATTCTCACCTCTCCACTCGAGGACGTGCACTGGATGGTTTGCGGGGACGAAGAAATGCGGTTTGGGTTTATACACATGTTACGCTCAAAACAACAGCGAACGAAGAAACAGGATGTTTCCACGCACCAGCCAGATGGAAGCTACCCCGCGGAAGTCGTAGGAGATTTCTGAGGTTCGGCTGCTGACTGAACTTACTTTAGCCGAATGGCTTAGCGTTTGGAGACGGAGTCGCGGGTTTCAACAGGAAACTACCCTCACCAATGCATTCTATCAACCTTCGCGCAAACGCAGTCAGGTCATTCCACTGGGCACACAACACGGACATTCGGGCGGTGATCAACATTCTCAAGAACGAGGAGATACTCCGGGCTTTGAAATGGTGTGATGCACTGCGACCGGACGCAGATTGCGCCAACTGGTCCTCGGTTTGGCTCCCGCCCACTGGCTGCTATTGCCAGGGAAGCTTTGACTCCTCGATGCAGGCGACTCAATCTGCTGCCCGTCGTGGCGGCATCGTGAAACTTCAGTCACCAAAAACGGAGCATTCAAGGGAAGGTCGAGTAAAGCATGAACTTATATATGTTTTCTGCATGGGGCTACCAGTTCTTGCCAGCAGACATGTTGAAACACGGCAAGACTTCATCTTGGAATTCGTTTCCAGGGAAGGTAACGGCGCATCGCATGAGCCATCAAAATTCCATACTTCTCTCGTTGCGAGACTAAAGGGTTCGGCGTATTCGGAGCGAACTATCGGTCGTCCATGAGAACATGATCAGGCCTCAAGCATGTCAAGGTCCCCAGTATTGCCTTTTCTCACCCTCCTTTGGGGGAGGGTTCCCCTACTAAAATAGACAGAAAACGGTTTGTACCCTTATTCTAACCTCTCCACTGGAGGACCTAGATGTTATGACGAGGTTTTACCCTGAAATTCTATGGCCACGGAACCCACGACATCCTGCTGGCTTGCCGGCTTAGCTATCGCGCAGCTGGAGATACGTACTCTCACTTCCGGAGTCCATGGACTTTGTACTTTTTGGGAAAACCTTTTTGGTAAACGTGAAACAGCTTGGACTTTTCTTGGTGCTATCCACGGAGGTGAGTATTGCTAGGGTGTATTGAGCTCAAGCCTGCGGGTTCCTATTTAAGTCTAGCTAAGTGAGTCAGGGACTGTTTTTTTGTTTTAAGTTCAAGTCTATGAAATCAGGTTCAATTTCGGGCATTCATGAGAAAAACCTTTTCGGGCATGAAGGAAGAACCAATTAGTCAAACGCCATACGCCACACCAACTGGATCCAATTGGCAATGAGTCATTTCATTGCTCTTTGGTGAGAGAACTGCTCGTTTGCCCAGTCTAGGTCCCTCAGTAGTGCCCTGAAAACCCTTTTCAAAAAAGGTTCCCCTACCAAGACAGACTATTCTAGGGGGTGATTCCCCATTCTTTTCAGCCATGGTTCTTTCCCGGGGGTTTTGGTGGTTTTCTGGAAAGAAAGATCCCTGGAATGGGGAAGTTCACCCCTAAAAGTATATACTTGGCTCACTTGATTGCTGCTTGGAGTTCGACCCATCTCGCCCCACTTGGCAGGACCCTCTCCAGCGGAAGGTATCATCTACACGTTTGGGGTGGTCTCTTGTTCAACCTGGGTACCCACACAACAACAAAGCAAGGTCCAACAATTGAAAGCATGGTTTTTCCACAAACATGGCCTAGATTTCGTTGAGTTGAATGGTACCCTACCCAATTCTTCCGGCGAAATGATCGCCGGCATAACTCAATCCGCGACCAAACAAAACACAACCCATCTTGCTCCGCTTCTCACTTTCCCTCAACAAAAGAACCTTGCGACGTGCTGCATGACTGGCCACCCAGAAACAGTGACCTGTTGTTGTCCATGGTCCATTCAATTCCATTTTTCGATTCGCGCGTTGCACCTTTTCAGGTAACCCCTAATTGGTGGTTTGGATTCGGATTCGCAGCCTGGTTTTGTAGAGGGTAGATGGGAAACCCCTGCATTTCACCAGCCGGGTTCCAAACCACCCAAGAGTGAAGCTGAGAAAACACAGAGACCGGCCACTTCTGGAGCAACTGGTGGCATTTTGGGCGCCGAGTGAAGGCTCTGCCTTCGGTCGAATCGGATCGCAGGTGGCGGAGCTGAAAGAGCAGTTCGCCGCTGCGGTGCGGCAGCGCAGCCAGGCGACGCGACCTTGGCCCCTCAACTCACCCCCGTTTTTGGTTGGGAGATTCGGTTCCCCTACTTAGACAGAAGAAAAGTTGGTACCCTTATTCTCACCTCTCAAATCTGGAGGACCGTTTGGGCGAGTTTGGGCGGAAAAAAAAAACTGTTTGATCTGGTGAGGGGTTGAGAGCACTGGCGCCTCCCTGAGCTTCGTTTTCAGGTTTTGTTTGGTTTTTGATTTACCTTGAGCGAATGGCAGGTTGACAAGTTAGCAATCCTTCGGGGAGTTTGCAATCCTCGGGCGCGGAGTTTCGCCAGTTTGCAAACCCATTCCCAACCCTAGACCCACGGCTAAACCCGCGCTAAACAATGCCTAAACTACCCGAAACCAACTCGAAATCCCTCCACAAAACCCAGCTCAAATCATTCCACCGCAACCAAACCCCCCTAAACCCACACGAAACCCAACAAAATTCGCCCTACGAAAGCCTCCCAAAACCCGCCCCAAACCAACTCTGGACCAAGCCACCCGACGTCAAAACCGCGACTAAACCCCCGAAAAGCCCGCACCAAAACGAAAACAGCCCCAAACCAACCGCTACACTCACTCTCAAGTGTTTGTTTGCCGCTTGGGCCCATTGCAACAGAGTTGCTCTGCCGGAGAGTGACAGCGGGGAGTGCTCGAACCGCACACATGGAAGCCAGCGCTGTTTCTTGACGTCATCAAGCAACACGTATGCTTCCTAATTCCTAAAATCAAGACTCCTTTTGAAGCCAAGAAGGTCAGACTGTTTTTGATTGTGTGTCTAGGTCCCCCAGTAGTGCCCTTTCTCACCCTTTTTTGGGGGAAGGTTCCCTTACTGAAATAGACTACAGAAACAAAAAGCAAAAAAGCAAGTCGGTACCCTTATTCTAACCTGTGTGTTTTCCCCCTGAGGCTGCTTGTTTGTTGACACAAAGCCTCTACAGGGAGCCACTTGCACTTACGGGGTGACTGTTGGAATCCCGTCTATAGTTCCACTAGATTCCATTTTCCCAGTGAGCGAGACTAACTATAATGGGAGTTGGGGACCACCCCTTCCTGAGACAACGTTTGCGAACATCTCACATGTTCGCCCTTGATGAACTTGTCAAGAACAGATTCATGGACTTCAAGTGTTGCTTTTGTTTTTGTTCAATCTGAACAGAGTACCGAGCCTCAAACAGTGACTCAAACAACAGCGAGCTTGTGCGTAGGGTGACCGACCTTCAGGTGGGTGGGTGTTTTTCAGGGTACCCATTTCAAGATGCATGGGAATCCAAAAGGACAACCACCACTTTGTGGGGTCCCCCTATTTAAGCACCCCAAATGAGCCACCATGAAATTGCGGATAGATAAAGGGTAGAAAGTTATCCCAACCAAAAATGGGTGCAGCCGCCTTTTTCAATTATTTGCATGCAATGCTGGCTTTAATTAATGTATTGAGTCAAGAAGTCTTCGGAAAAGAACAAAGGCTTAATCTTTTGAGAATTGCTGGATGGATATGTCTTAAGATGTTTCATCAATCCGATCCTGCTGAGAACCAGCAAGTAACTCAGATGACCGGGGGGTGTTCCATGGGAAAAAAAAATGCACCCTTTATTGATGAAGTTTAAAGGAGAACCCTTCCCCAAAAAAGGGGGGCCGCTGGGCAGCGGGGTTAAAATGGTCTACTCAATGGTTCCTTCAAGGGAATGCCAAACGGTTCATTCCCAACACCCGGACTTGGTCATTCCCTAGCTATCACACGAAGGACATCAACTGTCAAAGGGTTTGGTTGCAGCAAAAACGAATCTGCAGGACATGGCCCAAAAAACACCCTAAAGAAAAGCCCTTTTCCGGCGGTTTTTGCCCCAAAACACCCTCAACAAGCTGTGCTCCTGTAGAATTTGCCCCGAATAAACCTTAAACAAGCTGTTGTTTGCGGCAGAATTTGCCCCAAGACACCCCCTTAATACAAGCTGTTTAAGCTCCGGCAGACTTTCCGGCGGCCCGACCCTTTGAACCCGGACAGTTCTGCTCGAAGGCTTGGCGCCAAGAGTTCCCCTTGGAGGCGCCTGAAATTGGGGCGGGCGTCTTCGTTGGCGTTTCCTCGGTGCGGAGGGCGGGAGGTGTTTCGGGTTCTTCGTTTTTTTTGGAGGTGGCCTTTGTTGAAGCAGCTCGGATTTTCCGACGAGGTTTTTCAGTGGTGCCCTTTTACCAACTTTTTGGGGGGGAGGGTTCCCCTGCTAAAAGAGACCAGAGAAAAAAAGGTACCCTTATTCCAACCTCTCTACTGGAGGACTAGCCGAATTGGAGCCACGAGTCAAAGACTTTTTGAGGGGTCAACAGCGACCAAGAGTTGGTGTTGTTTTAAAGCTATCCAAAGGCACCCTTAAAACAGAGACACCCAGCAGAGGGTGAGTTTGAGGACGTCGCTTTAATGGATCCGAAGCAAGCTTGGCTGATTTTATGTCACTCCAAAAGATCCTCCAATATGTTTCTTGGCTCTTTCTAGCCCTCAAAACTTAAGGATCACTTTCGAGGATGTAGGGTTTTTGGGAACAGACCGCGGTTTAGGCAATTGCACAAGGCTGGTGTTGGTTTGTGTCCTTTGATAGAGGTTGCCCTTTGGTACCCCCCCCCCCCCGCCCGCTCGCTGTAGCCGAGCGTCCGAAGTAGCTGATCAGACTGGGTTCTTGATCCTGAAATATGAAGCTTCGAGAAATTGATTCCCTAAGCTTGAAAACTCTGCTTGAATCCTCGCCCGGGAAAAAAGTCCACAGTTTGTATGAGGTCTCCCTTGGGTGAAACCCGCACTTACTCCTGCATCACGAGTGGGCGTTGAGGTGTTGAGGTCCCTTGGTGCGGTGCTTTAAACCTAAGAGGTACATGCATAGGCCTCCTTGTTAGGTTGGCTTGGTTAAAGATAGATGGCACTGGTTTAGATGGGGTTTGTTCCATTTAATTACCAGGGCCATTTATGTTTCCAAAAGGCCACCTATGAGTACATGGGTCACTGATGCTGTTGGTTCTCATTCTACCGGTCTGAGAAGGACATGGGGAAATACCCAAGTCTCCCCGTGTCCTGTTCAGGAAACAATATTTGTTTGTTGGCTCATACAAGGGTTGCTCCAAACCTAAAGATCAATCAAGCAACAGAAGAATGGCCTTGCACAGCCTAGCACATGATGACCGTGACAAAAAGCAGGTGTTTGCCGTTTTGCAGGGTACGCTGTGTAAGCTCGGTTGAAAGGGGAGATCAAAAGAGGTTTGGTTAACGTGTCCAGGATGATCCATTTGGGAGGCACGAGGGGGGAACTCCCCAAAATCTCCCACCAGCAAAAATCCGTGCACGCAATCTAGTTTTCTTATATCTCAGAAGCCTGTGTGCCTCTGACCGCTACCTACGAAAGGGCCTCCTAGCAAAAGATCATCCTAGCACCGTGGCAAAGTATCCCAGCATGGTGGCAAGCAAGCCTAGCACAGTGGCAAGGGATGACCCTAGCACGATGGCAAAGGAAGGATCCTAGCACAGTGGAAACAGGTCTGTAGGGATCCTAGAACGGTGGCAAGGGATCATGCTGGGACAGGGGGAACTCCCTAAATCTCCCTCAAAACCAGAGGGCGAAATCTAAGTTGGCAATGTTTGGGGTGAGTCTTTTGCCGCTACCCTTCCCTGGTTTGTTCACTGGAGACCAAAGGGACAACCACAACACAACTTGGGGCATTATAAAAACAACCCCAAGTCCACCGTCTCCCCGATGTAGTGAAAACCGTTTAAAAAAAAAAAAAAAGCAATTGGGGGGCAGTGGAGACAACCCCAAGTTAGGGAAGCCGTGGCTACTTGTGGGGCTGGAAAGGAAGTCCAGGTCTCCCCCAACAAACCCCGGAACCCGCAGGAACCGAATCTGTTGAAAAGAATCTCCCTGAAAGCTGCTCCAAACCACTCCTTATGAATCGGCTTTCTGAGCGGAGACGCGACCAAACCACGGCCGAAAACGGGACACCGCCGAACCCCCCAAGCCAAAAAACGGGAAACGCCGCGAAGCCGCGGCGAGGTGCTCAACCAGCTCACTGCGGCCTTCGAGACCTGGCGCGAGGAGGACTCGCGGCGGAGCGCCAGCCTGCGCTCCATGAACCACGCCCCTCGGCCTCTCGCTCGCTCCGAACGCGTCGCACGGCGCGTCGTTTGTTCGGCGCGGACGGCGCGGGAAAAATGGCGAGGATGCGGGGGGGAGGGGGGGAAGGTGGGAAGGTGGGAAGGTGGGAAGGTGGGAAGGTGGGAAGGTTTTTCGGAGCCTCGCGCCGAACCATAGCATCCTTTTGATCGGTTAGTTTGGTTAAAAGCGATTTTTAACCAGAAGGCCACCTATGCTCCGAACGCGACTCGAACGCCTCGGCGGCGCGGGAAAACATGGCGAGGATGCGGGGGGTGTGGGGGAAGGTGGGAAGGTGGGAAGGTGAAAAGGTGGGAAGGTGGGAAGGTGGGAAGGTGGGTGGCTTTTTTGGGAGCCTCGATCTCCCCGGGTTTTTGTTGGGGGGTTGGTGGGTTTGTTGTTGAATTCATGTTAGTACTAGGTCGGTATGGATGGTGGCGCCGATGTTTTTTTAGGCGATAAGGGGTTCTTTGGGTTGGGGCAGCTTTCAGGAAGGGCTCTCAAGGAGGTTTCCAAACGTTTCGGGGGATACCACCTGTTTTTTGTTGTTTTTGCTGAGCGCCGATGTGCTTTTTTTCTCCAGGCGATAAGGGGTGGTTTGGGGCAGCTTTCAGGGAGGGTTCAAAAGGAGATTCGGTTCCAGAGGGATCGCCTTTTTTTGGGTTGACCCACTTCCAGAGTTGAACTTGAGTCACTGGTTGGTGCGACCATGTTAGTGGGAAACAACAAGGTTCTTTACATGTTTGGCCAACCCACTCCGGAAGTGAGTTGATTTAGTGGGGTGGTCACAATGGGAAGTCGGCAAAAACAAGAAAAAGACACAAAACTAGACTAGAACCTGCGGTCCAACACCCCCCGGGTCCACCCCAAGCAAAAACGCAGGTAGTTCTGTCTGGTGCTCAGCAGGGAATGAGGGAATGACCCTGATAAACCATCCAACTGGTGATTTGCCTTGCTCAGGGACCAAAGCCTGGGTTCATCCCATTTCACATTCCCTACCTATCGCACCAGCAAGACAAAATGAACCACAGCAACCACCAAAGTTCCGTCTTTCATTTCTGAAGAACAAGCAATGGCAATGGACATGCCCGCATTCCCTACCTAACGCACCCAACTGGGTTGCTTTTTCGGGGACCAAAGCCTGGAGTCATTCCGAAGACTCGCTATCGCGCCAGCAAGACACCCTTTCACTTAGGGTTGTGAGGGATGATCATCCGCCTGGTAGTGGTTTTGTTTCTTTTTTAAGACATTACAACTAGGTCCCCCAGTAGTGCCCTTTCTAACCCCTTTTTGGCTTGGGAGGGTATTTCCCTAAAATAGACAAACCAGGTTCCAACTTATTCGAACCTCTCAAATTTGGAGGACCTAGACATCATTAGACATCTCTTGTTTTTTTTGCTTGGCGTGTCTTGAAATGCGGGCCCCAAAAAAGAACATGATGATTCCTATGGGAGCCACGCAGGTCTCGCAGGTGTTGGGAGCTCTCAGGGCCTTGATTCGCCTCAGGTACTGCGGTACCTTCTGGGCTGGCCGCCCTCAGTCTTGCAGCAGGTTTTGGAGGCCTCCAAACCGAGGGAGGGGTTACGGCTGAGGGGTGGGTTCGGCTAAAAGTCTGCCCCGAAAAGTGTTTTTTTGTTTTGTTTTTTTTGTTGGGGGGGGGGGGGCGGAAGACTGGCTCTACTGAATACTGATGGACAAAATTCCATTTCGAAAGCAGTTGTTGGTAAGTAGCCATATATGCACTTATGTGAAAGCAACATATTAAGCTAATGTTGACCCCATATGAATATACCCCAGTTTATTAATCGGGGGCTGCTTTTCTTGGGTGAAATTCGGGGAATCAGACCACTTTTGGAGGCAACACGTCCCTATTAATAAACTGGGGTTGATTAGTATGGGGTCAACATTACTGAGTACTGATGGACAAAAGTCAATTTCGCACCAGGTAAGCAGTTTATCCCGGTATCAACCGTGCGGGTTTGGTCCATCCCCACTGGTGCAGGCTTTGAAGCAATTCAACAGTATGGACCAAGACTGAAGATGGATATTGTGCCCTCAGTGACCCAAGTTACCCAGGCTCCCACTTGAGTTTCGGTTTTGTCACCCGCATGTCCAGTGTTTGTTCTTTAGAAGTTTAAGACAGAACTTCGTTGTCAGAGTTTCTGCGGTTCATTTCTCACTTCCCGAGTTCCTCGACTTGAAACTTGGAAGTATAAAAACAAAGAAAATGACTTTTTGGGGCCAGCCCACTTAGGAAGTGAGATTTTATTGGTTCAACGAGCTAGTCTTCCGCAAAGGGCACTGGCACCTTCGCTTTTGGTTGGTGAGCGGGCTAAGGGCGCCTTTGGGTGCCTGGCCAAGGGTTGGATTGCCCTCTTTCGCGTTTGAAATGAGAAGGTCACTTGACGAGTTCCTATACTTTTTGGGTTTGGACCATTCTAGTGGTAAACAACACGTTTGGTGACTTTGTTTGGCCAACCCAGGCCCACTCGATGTGAAGTGAGGAAAATTTGGTGGATTTTCCTCTGGTTTTAGAGGGTTTCGTTTTATTTCCAGGGGACTTGAGGAAGCCTTGGACAGAGTTCACAAGGATCACAAGCAACCCGTTCTCATGCCGCATTTCCAAAATTGCTGGGTGCTGTGGGCTACAAGCTGATTGGCACGTTCTTCGTCCATTTGGGGATGCGTCGAGTCAAAACTAGAGACAACCCGTCAGCAAAACGGAAAGCCTTCTGCGCTCCGTCTGACAGGTGTGCTCAGGCGGCCTTGTCCACTTGAAGGCCTGGCCAAATCACCCGCGGAGTGGCTGCGCCAAGCGCTTCTCATCGAGAAGATCGAGAAATTGCGCGCAGAGCGTCGAGATGAGGCTGAGCTGGCAGCGCGTTGCCAGCTGGATGCTCTCTTCGCGCCGCTGGAACTGTTGAGAGCTTCATTGAACCACGAGGAGCTGGTCCAGCTCGCTTCGATGCAAGGCCATCGTTGCTGCCACAGACTGTAGAGTTCGACAAGCATGAATTCTGGGCAAATGATTTCAAGCTCACTGTATCGTATAGAAGAGGTCGCTCATTAAGGGCCCAGGCTCCCTTGACATCTTGCTTAGTGGTTTCAATCCACTGGTTACATCTCCTTGCTACCCACGAAGCTAACTTATGGATAAACTAACCACGGAAGCTACTAGGCACTTGTCATTATCCATGGCATCGCATTCCGAGATGGTTTTATTTGCAGTTCCTTGAGTCCCCACCTCATACCCGCCACTAAGCTACCCAATTGGCCATTCCTGGGCCGAGATTGTGGGGCGCAAAGGGCCGAAAAAAAAGAGTGGGTACGAGGCTTTTGGGTAGGTGGCTCTACCCAGTTTTATCAGTGACAGGTTGTTGTGTTTTGTAATGCAAAAGCCCCAAGTGGCCTAGAACGAAGAGCTCACAGGCTTCATCCCAAATAGATCTGCTGTGGATATTTACCAGCAGGCCTTGCAGCCAGCCGCAACTGGTCAAAGGTCCTCATGTGGTGGTGACTGAGACACAACAGCAAGAGATGCGACTTCTGGAGGCGGCATGTATTTAGACCACAGGTACCGCCTTTTTCAAAGGAAGCTAGGCTATGAAAACTGTACTCAAAACAGGCTAGAGCCGCACAGTTGCAGAGTCGTATAGGCATGGACTTGTGTGGGCAGATAGCAAACAAGACAATATTGTGTTGTTCCTCCCAAACGCAGCGGAATTGTCGTTCAAGTGCTCGGGGCCAAAGACGCTGAACCCCCACTGCAGGAAAACACCCCTAATGTTGACCCCAGATTAATCAATCCCAGTTTTATTAATATGGGGGGAATCCTCCCCTCCAAAAGTGGCGAATTCCACTAACCCAGGGACAACCCCCCGATGAAGAATTACTAAGAAGGGCTTGTTAATTCGGGGTCAACATTTGTGCAACTCTATTATGTTCAGTGGAGGTATATCTATAAAGAGTTGCAAAGCCTGAGCAGAAGTCAGATCTTCCGCAATATGTGAAAAAACAGGAGGCCCTATTAATCAACCAGAGTCGGTTTCTTTGCATGTCGCTTGGATGTTAGGACTTGAACTTTTTGCCAACTAATGGGTTTTCCGTATTAAACCACTAAACGTGATTCACGTTTAGCCGGGGAGCAGACACCAACCTAGTTTCTCAATCACGAGTTCCCTTCGCACCTCGGTGCGCCAGGATCCAGACGCTGATCGCCTCACCTTTGCCTCGCTGAGTGATTTTCTGGCCAGCCAGTGAGTTACGTTCGCCGTGGACAAATTGGAACCTGTGGCCTGTGTTTGCCATGTTTGTTTGCAAATCACGTAGCAAGTGTTGTGCGTTTCTACTCAAGTAGGTACAGGAAGTTCAGGAAATCCCGGTGTTTGGGTGGGTATTGGATCAATTTTCTGCAGAAGCTCCTGTTGCGCGCTTCTATGATAGACAAACTATGCCACCTTGTTTGCCTGGATGCTCCATTCCGGCCAAGCAATGCGAGGGTTTGCTTACTTCGCAGCGGAGCAATGTCGCGGGTGTCCAATTCCATGCAACACCCCGAGGCAAAATGCTGCAAACACACTTTCTATACGGCAGCCCCGACTTGCCCTCGGGTCGGAAGCGGGATCTGATGGAAGGTCTGCCCTATGTTTGCCATATGGGTCGGTCTTTTTCCAGGGTACGCTTTTGTGTGTGTTTTAAAGGGAAGCCGAGGCTTTTTGGAGGGTTCCAAGACAAATCCTTATTATAGATTCCAGTCACATACAACATGACTGGGGTTGGTATGGTAGTGTGCTATAACCAACACGGCAGGCCCCCCCATATTCGTCAACCTGCGGGTTTATATCAATGCGAAAAACGATTCCCAGATGGGTGGACACTTCGCGGTGATCCGGATCATCCTTTTCAGATGCAGTGCTTTGCCTGGGGGGACACTAAATTTCACCGCAAAGACCAGGGGGCAGTACCATAATGTTCCAAAGTCCTTTTGGGATTCCGGCCTCAAAGCTTTCCCTACCCTCATGTTCGCGGATAGGAATCTGTAATTGACGAATCCCCAAAAGTCCAAAATCCGTATGACACACATGGGCGACTTGGACCCCCCAAGATCCCCACCCCCCGAAAGAACCTTCGGCTACTCCAGAAGCTGGTGAAGCACGCGCTGGAGGAGGCAGAGATGGTCGAGCCGGACGCGGGCACCCCAACGGGCGAATGGGAAATTGGGGTGCAAACGGGTGCTAAACGAATGTCGACCCCTGAAAAAAAAAAAACGAAGTAGGAATCAGGGGCGTTTTCCTGGAAAGGCTTCACTACAAAGGGACCTTCGCCCCCTGAACTAAGAGTGGGGGGTTATTAATCAGCCAGGCTTAATGTTGACCCCGGATCTAGGGGTTCTATTGAGGGAATGGGGGACCCCGCAAAAGTGATGATCCCCCGCTAAACCCAGGGACCTCCCCTATGAATAAGCAGGGGTTGATTCATCCGGGGTTAACATCAAGGAGGACCACCACACTCACTTGTCCAATGTCGACCTTCCGACCTTTGCGGTTTTTCCCCTTTGGTCTACGTTTAGTCAGGGCTGAAAGGAAAGCCTTTGTTTCCAGGCCGGGCGGAACTGTGTTTGGTCGGCGTCTACACTGTCAGCATCTCCGTTTTGTCCAAAAGGGAGCTGTGTTTGTTGGGATTTGAACAGGAACTAAAGGAACCGTTGCCGTTTTAGGAATTGGACCCCCTTTTGGTTTGCCTTTAAAACCATCCAACAAGGATACCCTCAAAAACAGAGACACCTAAAATATGTCGGCGAGCAATGAGTTCAACTCCTTTTCGAGACACGATGTGACCAGATGAGGCTTGGTCCAAGCTATTGGTAGTGTATGGTTCGTTTGGGAGGTACATTGATCAGGCTGGCCGCATTTCCCGCAAATTGTCACGCAACTCCCAATTTGTCCAATGTGCTATCACGTTGCTTAAGAGTGCCAAATGTATAAATATATATATATATATATACATATTGTAGTTTCACAAGTTTGACATCGCCGTGTGCGAAATACTTCGGAGAGGCGAGTCGTATGAATCTCCCCAGCTCTTCAGTTCTCCACTAATTGGTGATTTGGATTGGTGCTTTCGTCAGAGGCCCATTTACCCTCTGCAAAAAGCAAAAGCCAGGGGTTCAAATCCCCAAACCACAAATCCACACCACCAACTAGCCTTGATCTTCCAGGACCCTGACAAATCGGGCCTTTGCCCGAGTTTCCTTCTTCAAGAGCAACATATCAGGAAGGGCCCTGCTTTCGCGGGCAGGTTTCCGGGCCCGGCTTCCTTCTGCTTACTTATTTTTATTGTCCCTTGCTGGCTTTGCAGGGAATTGATCACTACTGAAAAAAAAGAAAACATATCTTCTTTTTCTTCCAGGTGTATTTCTTCCAGGGGGCCTCTCAGCAAAAAGACGGGCTATCTCCCAGGTCCTGTGGTCAGACTGGGATCTGCACCTCGTGCGCGAGAGCTTCAGGATCCATTTCGCGGCGCCGTTCGGAAAATTTCGGTTTCTCAGGGGCCCAGCGAGGTATTTCCCTTTTGGGTGGTTTTAAACCTCACCTTTTTGGGCCATGAAAGGTGAGGGTTTTTTTTGGTGGGTGATGTTCAGAAACCCAAAACCGAGCCACGTGCAATCAACACCTGGAGAATTGGAGGGTAAGGGAGAATCCCCTTGCCATAAATAGCTGCGGATATCCGCCTTCTTAATTCTTGAAGCATGGTTCTGGGTCGACCATTTTTGTACCAGGTTTTGATTTTGACTCGTTTCGGTTTCTGATTCCCTAACGCAAACACCAAGCCTTGTGGTTTCAACCATGGTTTCATTTCGTGCAGGATTTTGCCCATCCACAGTAGGGGTTCCCTTTAAGGAAACCAGTTGGATGGTTTATTTGGGGGTCATTCCATTTCTCATTCGCTGCCTCTCGCACCAGCAAGCTATGTGGAAGTGATTAGTTGATAAACGGGCAGCCCTATAGGCAGCTTACGAAATCTTGAGAAGATCTGGCCGAAGAATTTGCATCAGTGAAAGTGTTTCTGATTACTTGGGCTTGGGCGTCAGTGGGGAATCAAGCAGCCTTGCTCATATGTAGGCTGCACTGGCAGGGGAATCATACTTTGTACTGGGGCCATACACATCAAGAAACGCGCAGCTACGTGGCACGGTATAGAACTACCTCAGGAAGTCCTGGGGATGGTGCCAGCTAGGTCACAGCTCATTCCTGTGGGGCTCCCCAAACGTCGTGCAGGAAGTACTCGGTGAAGACCAGCAACACTATGCCTGTGGTGCACCTGTTCCAGGCCCGGGAGCCGCCATGTGGAAGTCTCCCAAAATCCGGACAGTCCCACCGAAAGATGTCGGGTCCCCAACTCAAAAAGCATGGCAGTCTCAACCCTGACAAGGCATCACCCGAAAAGGGGTGGCCCATCATGACTCCAGGTACCCATCATGAACTAGGTCCCCAGCTAGGTGCCCTTTTTGACCCCCTTTTTGGGGGAGGGTTCCCCTACTAAAATAGACTACCGAGAAAAAAGGAGAAAAACAAGGAAAGGTACCCTTATGCTAACCTCAAATCTGGAGGACCTCGTTGATTTGTCTTCCTTTTACTTCGAGGGGGCTATAGGTCGATCATGGGATCTGGGCATTCGGCTGAGCTCACCGAGCATTTGGCATTTGGCTTTCATGAGCTAATGGTGAAAGTCCGGGCCTGCGCATGTCCCTCACTTGCTGAGTTCCTGGGACTTTGTCTGGCCAACCCGCTCAGTATGCAGATTGGATGCAAAAAAAAGCGTGTTGTTGAACCCATGAGGCTTTGGGTTGGGTGTTTGTTGGCTTTGTGAGGAGTGTATTTGTGCTGACGGATATTGGAAACCATGTAACAAGGTGACCTGAGGACCAGGAATGAAGCATTCGAAGAATGCGAGGAATGCATTGACCCTGCATGACTGGGTCCCCGCCCAAGGGGACTCTAGTGTTGATTCATAACCTCACATGGTAAAGATTGTGGATAGCGATCACACAACCTGAACCATGTTCGGACATGGGTGCTACATGGGCCTAAGTTTAATTTACCAGAGAGACCAGTCGGCATTCAAGTCATTAGTTGTTCCAGACCACGTAGCACGCTTGCAAGGCCACAAGCCACCTTGGGTGCTTTCTTTTTGCAGTGGACATCACTTGGGCCAATGTTTGAGAGGAAGATGGGTGATGAGCAGGTACGACTCCCCAAAGGTATTTTTTTCATGTTTTCTTGCCCCTTCAAGGCAACCTTCATTTCCAGAGCTTGCCGAACCGTCTTTCTGGCCGGGTCATATCTTAAGGCTTCACCAGCCCCTGGCCCACATGAAAGGCAAGGTTCAAGCCGACATTATTTTTACGGCCACTGGCCAGGTTTGGTGAGCAGAATTGGAGCTGGAAGCCATTGGGCTTGCTCCCAGCCATCCGGTTTCTAGCCTTTTAGCCTGTTAGTGTTTAGTGGTAGCTTCCATGTAACGCACTAAACTTCCCCAGAATTAGTTCCCCCTTGTATTTTGTTTTGCTTTGTTGGGGTCCCCTTTTGTTGCTTCCATTTCACCCACTAAAAGTGAGACTCACTGTTAGCGGAACATCCGAACACGGGCAGCGAAGCCAGTGGGGATCTAGATCTGTAACTTTCGTCGCCCCAGTCGCGGGGTCCCAAGTCTGCAACATGGCTCGGCCTTTTGAGAAGCGGCTTCGGGTTTCGACGGGCAAAATACGACTTCCAGTTGCTAAAATGAAGAAGTTTTTGTGTTTTTCCCCTGGTGGTTTTAAAGGGAATCTATCACTACTGGGAATGTGTTTTTAGGGAATCTATCACTACTGGAAATGTTTGTTTTTTCCCCTGGTGGTGTAGGGACTCTATCACTACTGGAAATATATATATATATATATATTTCTAGTGGACAAAGGGAGGGAATAACAAAACATCGTGAGCCGTGCATCCTAGTTGACATTGGAAGTCTACCTGCCACGGGAGTCCCTCACTCCCCAATGATGGGATGCGTGTCTGGTTTCTCACCGCTCAGTTGTCCAAGGCAAAGGACCTTTTAACTTTTTTGTCCCGCTTTTGGCCCATTTTTGGTAAAGGTCCAAAAATGGGTCCATTTTTAGCACATGTCCTTTTGGTTTCACCTTTTGGTTTCCCCTTCCGCTTTTGGTCCATATTTAGCACATGTCCCCATTTTTTCTCTGGGGCAACTGCGGGGTTTGAGGGTCCAGGTTTCTCTCACCCTCTGGACGGTGTGTCAACAGATGTTTTTTTTTTTGGGGGTGCCCACTTCTTTTGGGGATTTACAGGGACACCAGACAATCAAAGGGGTCCCCCTGCCATGACCCCATTGGGTTGCAAAAGCTTGGAGTCAGCTTGCCCTGACAAATCCCTTCCCACTCGTTCTATTTGTTATATTACATTTTTTGTTGGTGAAAGGTGAATTCCCTCTTTCCCCGGCTTCTTCCTCCCCCCCCCTCCTCCCCCCCCCTTCAAAGCAAAAAGCATGACCCTTGCAAAGAAGAAACAAAGCAGCCCTATAACCCCCCCCCCCCCCCCGTATACCCCCCCCGTATACCCCCCCTTTCCCGTTTCGGTTTGGAGCGTGTTCGGTTTGTCCCGGGCGCTTTTCTTGGTCGCTTCTTCTTCTTCCCGGGCGATTTTCTCGCATCCGCGCGCGCCACTCTCGGCGTCTCACGCGTGTCTGGCGGGCGGCAGGCGGTGGCGGCGCTGGGCTTCGAGGAGCTGCACTTGGAGGACTCCGAGCGGCCGGGGGCCCAGCGGAGGCGCAGGCGGAGCGAGCCGCGCGGTTCGCGCGGTTTTGCGGCGGAGCCCGAGCCTTTGGGGCGGGCGGGGCGGCTCGGCGCGCGAAGGACTTTTGGAGGCGGAAGTGTGGGAAGTCGGAAGTTTTGCGGGGGGAATTTCCAGAATTCGGGAAGGAATTCCGGAGAAGAGTTTTTAGAAAGGCGTTGGGTTAGGGGAAATGTTCAGGAGATCCAAGAACAAGGTGTTCATGCAGAATGTCCTACCCAACCCTCTGATGGTTGAAAGGTTTGGGTTTGAGCCTGGGTTTGACAAGAAAGATGTCTATGATTGTCTCCAGATTGACTCACTTCCTGAGTCTCGTCTTGAACTTGAGTCACTTTTTGGTACCAGTTAAGTGGCAAACACAAAGATACAAACATTTTGTTGCTTACTTTCTTTTGGCGAACCCACTCAGAAAGTGAGGTTTAAACCCTTGGGTTGAAACTGTTGGGTTTAAGACGATTTCCATGAATTTTGCAAAGTTTAAAGCTTGGTGGCTATCATTTTGAACCTGGTTTCCCGAACCCCAGAAAGGTAGGCCTGCGCCATGTGCGAAGATAGTTCCAGTAGTCATTAGTGCCCTTTAAGATCAAGGGAGATACTATCATAATGACATTGACAGTACAAACGTGCTCCAAAACAGAAATGGGTTCACAACCATCTGGCAGGATTAGGGATTGCCTGAATCCAGTTCACATTTTAAGCGCTTTTCATCCCGGGGTCCCATTTGTTTTTGTGGGTGGCTCGTTAACAGGGAGAGCGCTGAACAGACGAGCGTCACGTGTTTTGGGATCTTCTCTCGGGACCACCGCCAGCTATGACTGTTTCTCCACCTTCCCTGTTGAAGATTCGTAGGCTCATGGCTGTTCTGGCCAAGTTTGGCACTGACTTGTCACCGACCACCTTGAAACCAAGTGCCCTTCAGTCGGGGCCCTTGGCCGATGCCCGCAGTTGGAGTTTTTTTCTTTCTTTTTTCAATCGTCAAAGGCGTTCCTCGTTTTCCTACGCTGGTGCTCGCTTGCCCCAAAGCGAACCGATTTCATGAGTTTTTCCATATTGGGCCATTTTGCTTAGTCGAGATGCCAAAAGGTTAACCTTTTATTTGTTTGGGTCGTTTGGGTAACTGAGGCGGTGTGGATGTTGTTTGCGCAGCTTGTGAGAGCTTGTGTATACAACCCTACCCCCAATCCAGGGACTTTGTGAGGTATTCCCTTATATTATCTTCCCCAGAATTAGTTCTTTTATTAGTTTTTGCTTTTTTGGGGTTTTCTTGGTTTTCCACTAACCAGGCAACAAATATATTTTTTTGCTGGGGTCCTAATTCCAGCCACGTGATATAACCTCGCCTCCAAAACCCATTGATATATTGGCAATGGGCCTCGGAGAGCGGCTTCACTACTTCGGCGGCTTATCTTCACAATGTGATGCAATGGTCCAGCCTCAAACCCCCCCCCCAAAAAAAAAAATCAAAAGAAGAATATATATGTATATATATTTATAAACAAGTAAGAAAAGATTGGTATGCCCCAAGAAGGTGATTTCAAACGTGATTGAATACAGGGTCCAGGTTTGTGTGTTTCTTATCCTTCGGTTTGGAGGGAGAAGGCAGATTGTCCGAGCTCGGTTGAAACTCTCAGACAGAATCCTGATTCAGTCCAGAGGCAAACATTGAGGGTGGAAGGTGAACATCCAACACCTGCCAAGTTGCAGAGAATGGTAACACACGCGCATCTTGTTTGTTTTAGCACGATGTTGCACTTCTATCTACAAAGGTACACTTGTTCGTTTCGCACGAGGTGTTTGTGCATGTCCCCTTTCGCATGTCTTAACTAGTTGGGTATGCGTGACTAAACCACCCTGAACTTTGGACTTTTGTTGGTTTGTTGCCAGGCTGGCGCAGACAGCCACAACTCCCACCTGAATCGATTTCTTTGGATTGGCCATGCTGTGGGTTTACAGAATCCCCGCCCCATTTCCGACTCAAGCCCCTGAAATAGGCTGGCAGCGCGCGCAGTGTGTCTACCCATGGTAGCACTACGCATTGCTGGCACAAGTCCCACCGCCTGTTCCCAAAGACCTCACTGCTGCTAAGTGCGGTGCAGGTTCTTTAATCAGGCTAGCACTGGCTCTTGGTCGTGCTCCGTCATCCCTTTCCTGTGCCAGGATGGGGATTTCCTACAGCGCGAGGACAGGGGGTCCCGCAGGATGACTGCGACAGTGAGGAAACTGCGGAGGATGTTTTGCAAAAAGCATTGCAAGCGCGCAGGCCTGCGTTTGTGAGCAGTCGAGAAGTGTGTTGTAGTGCAGTGGAGCGAGTTGCACTGATGAGGAGCATAAAGTCCCACCGCCTGTTCCCAAAGACCTCACTGCTGCTAAGTGCGGTGCAGGTTCTTTAATCAGGCTAGCACTGGCTCTTGGTCGTGCTCCGTCATCCCTTTCCTTTGCAAGGATTGGGATTTCCTACAGCACGAGGACAGGGGGTCCCGCAGGATGACTGCGACAGTGAGGAAACTGCGGAGGATGTTTTGCAAAAAGCATTGCAAGCGCGCAGGCCTGCGTTTGTGAGCAGTCGAGAAGTGTCTTGTAGTGCAGTGGAGCGAGTTGCACTGATGAGGATCATAAAGTCCCACCGCCTGTTCCCAAAGACCGCACTGCTGCTAAGTGCGGTGCAGGTTCTTTAATCAGGCTAGCACTGGCTCTTGGTCGTGCTCCGCCATCCCTTTCCTTTGCCAGGATGGGGATTTTCTACAGCACGAGGACAGGGGGTCCCGCAGGATGACTGCGACAGTGAGGAAACTGCGGAGGATGTTTTGCAAACAGCAATGCAAGCGCGCAGGCCTGCGCTTGTGAGCAGTCGAGAAGTGTCTTGTAGTGCAGTGGAGCGAGTTGCACTGATGAGGAGCATAAAGTCCCACCGCCTGTTCCCAAAGACCTCACTGCTGCTAAGTGCGGTGCAGGTTCTTTAATCAGGCTAGCACTGGCTCTTGGTCGTGCTCCGTCATCCCTTTCCTTTGCAAGGATTGGGATTTCCTACAGCGCGAGGACAGGGGGTCCCGAAGGATGACTGCGACAGTGAGGAAACTGCGGTGGATGTTTTGCAAAAAGCATTGCAAGCGCGCAGGCCTGCGTTTGTGAGCAGTCGAGAAGTGTGTTGTAGTGCAGTGGAGCGAGTTGCACTGATGAGGAGCATAAAGTCCCACCGCCTGTTCCCAAAGACCTCACTGCTGCTAAGTGCGGTGCAGGTTCTTTAATCAGGCTAGCACTGGCTCTTGGTCGTGCTCCGTCATCCCTTTCCTTTGCAAGGATTGGGATTTCCTACAGCGCGAGGACAGGGGGTCCCGCAGGATGACTGCGACAGTGAGGAAACTGCGGAGGATGTTTTGCAAAAAGCATTGCAAGCGCGCAGGCCTGCGTTTGTGAGCAGTCGAGAAGTGTCTTGTAGTGCAGTGGAGCGAGTTGCACTGATGAGGATCATAAAGTCCCACCGCCTGTTCCCAAAGACCGCACTGCTGCTAAGTGCGGTGCAGGTTCTTTAATCAGGCTAGCACTGGCTCTTGGTCGTGCTCCGTCATCCCTTTCCTTTGCAAGGATTGGGATTTCCTACAGCGCGAGGACAGGGGGTCCCGAAGGATGACTGCGACAGTGAGGAAACTGCGGTGGATGTTTTGCAAAAAGCATTGCAAGCGCGCAGGCCCAGTTGAGAAGCGTCTTGTAGTGCAGTGGAGCGAGTTGCACTCATGAGAAACATAAAGTCCCACCGCCTGTTCCCAAAGACCTCACTGCTGCTAAGTGCGGTGCAGGTTCTTTAACCAGGCTAGCACTGACTTGTGCTCGTGCTCCGTCATCCCTTTCCTGTGCCAGGATGGGGATTTCCTACAGCACGAGGACAGGGGGTCCCGCAGGTTGACTGTCACAGTGTGGAAACTGCGGTGGATGTTTTGCAAAAAGCATTGCAAGTGCGCAGGCGTGCGTTTGTGAGCAGTTGAGAAGCGTCTTGTAGTGCAGTGGAGCGAGTTGCACTGATGAGGAGCATAAAGTCCCACCGCCTGTTCCCAAAGACCTCACTGCTGCTA
>CAUJNA010003359.1:476983-509483 GCA_963377175.1 Effrenium voratum
GTGCAGGGACCCGGGAATCGGGACCCACCGAATTTTGAGGTCCGTTTCGAGTCCCCAATCAAAATTCCCATGGCCTGAAGTCAAGCCTGAAGCGCTAAGGAGTTGAGCCTATGTTGCATCAGGCGTCCATCAAATCACTTCTTGGTTTATGCAGCAACTTGGATTTGGTGGTTCACGACATGTAAAGTCCAGTTCTTGTGCAGTATTGGCCTGAAGCGCTCAAGGCATGAAGCACTCAAGCAAAAAGAGAAAATACGAGCTGCAACGAGCCATGCGTTCACCAGTTTGGTTTGTTCATGCGAAGTTGATACAGAGTGAATGCTCTTGTTACTTGCTCTTCTCTACGCTGGCTTGAACCTATAATTTGTTTATATATATATATATATATGCTTGACCATTCCTCAAATGGAAGGATGTTTCAATGCAAGAGAATCCGGTAGCTAGCTTTGCAACAGCATTATGGATAGGTGTGCTTGTGCATTCCTTTGTGAAGCACTTTCTTCCATGGTTCTAAACAAGCATGGCAATCTTGATCAGTTGCTTACTTTGGTCCGCTCAGCAGAGTCAGTCGGGAGTCATGGACGTTTCAAGGCCGCTGTTTAGTTGAGACGTTCAATGACCCCACACGTTGAGGTGGGTGTTGGGGGGTTTGCTCAGGCTGTAGGGTGAAAGGGAAATCTTCGCCCGTCCCCTTTGAACCTTGTAATGGTAACCCCGGATTAATAAACCCCTGGTTGATTAATAGGGGGGTGTCCCCTTTTAGTGGGGATTCGTCACTTTTGGAGGGACCACCCCCCAATAGTGGGACGGGTTTATTAATCCTGGGTCAACATTATGATCGATCCACCATGCAGATACCCCACCAATTCCAGGGCAAGGAGCCTTTCGATGCCAGCAGCCCCCAGGTCTTGGAGCTTCCAGACTTCCAGCTTCCACCTAGGTCCCCCAGCGATCGGTGCCCCTTCTCTCCCCTTTTTTGGGTGGGGAGGGTTTCCCCCTACTAAAATAGACCGCAGAAAAACGGGGGCCCTGATTCTAACCTCTCTACTGGAGGACCTAGCCACCCTTGTTCCCTCAAGACCATGGGAGTGGGTGTGGCTGCGAACGCCACAGATCGACTGCGGTTGATTCCATATTGATAGCGCTTTGAGCCAATCATGGTTTGCTCATGCTAAGATCTCGACTGCAATTCCGTGTGGTTGTGTAGGGGAGCCTTTTTGAGGGTGGTTGAAAGAGATATTCAAGGGAACCTACCCATTTTGAGGGTTCCCGGATTGAAAGGCAAACCCACCAGACCCTTTGACCAGTTGTTTCTGGCAAGGTCAGAAACTGTAACATATAGTAGGGTCAGTGGAAGACCACAAGCGCGGGGCGGAATCTTCCGGACGCCCCAGTGGTTGTCTTGGTGTTTGAACCTGGGTCGCGCCAGGATCGTTCATTGCTGCGAACTGGGAGAAACCCTCGTGAGAAGCAGATTCAGCTTCCTCCTGGTTGGGGGTTGCAGCCTGGTTTGGTGGTTTGGTGGTTTGGTTCTCGGGTGGTTCCCCTTGTACAAGAAACCAGGGTCAAATCCCAAAACCACCAATCCAAACCACCAATCAAGGGTTGCTGGATAACACCCAGGATTTGGGGATTTGGGTACGGTTGTTGGTTGTGAATACGTCGGGTTGGGGGGGGGAAGGTCTAAGTACCTCAAGTGCCCACCACAGATGCTCAGTGTTCATTTTCAGCATGACAACCGGGTCAGCGATTCAATGCGTTTCAGAGCGTTGCTGGGGAAGCATGTCAGTTTCCCCACAGAGTCAGCACCAAAGCCATTGCCGTGTACACGGCAAACAGCGAAGGGCTAGCTACTGATTCACGAAATCCTGCACCACCCCAAAACACCCTGGAATGATGATTCTGTAAAACACCCAACGAACAATTTAGGGTCCAATGGCTTCAAAGCGGCGGGAACGGAGTTTGCCCATCCGCAGCCTGGCGGGTTGTCCGAACGACTCCGCGGAGAATCGAGGCATCGCCAGCCGCGCGCTGCGGGAGTCGGAGAAGGAGCACCGCGCGGAGGAGTTCCAGGAGGAGTGTAAGGCCGGCGGGTCGGCGGGTGGGAGTGACAAAAGGTAAGTGGTGAGCCACCTGGGTGTGTTCAGGTAGGTGGTTAGCCACCTGGGTGTGTTCAGGTAGGTGGTTAGCCACCTGGGTGTGTTCAGGTAGGTGGTTAGCCACCTGGGTGTGTTCAGGTAATTCGGTGGTTGTTTAGGTAAGGCTAGGTGGGTTGTCCACCTGGGTGTGTTCAGGTAAGGTTATTTGGGTAGCCACCTGGATTAAGGCATTAATTGGTGGGAGGGTACTTGGATCTTCAGCCAAGTTGTTTGCCGCCTTAGAACCCAATGTCAGGGTTATCTCCACTCAGGACCCTGTGGGTTGTAGCCCAGGTTACCAAGAACTTCCGTCAGCCGAACACCCAAGTCAGGTAGCCCTTGATTGGTTTGGATTGGGCCGCGGGGTCGCTTGTGACCTGTTTTTTTGGTCGCTTGTGACCGCAGTGACCCCACAGCCTTGGGATTGGTGGCCATAGTTATTGTAGAGGGTTTTTCGGTTGCCAAGGGATGTGAGGACTTTAACTTTTTGCCAACTAATGGATTTCCGAATTAAACCACTAAAAGTTTAACTTTTAGCAGGGGAGCAGAAAGCAACCGAGTATGTGTCTGCTGTGTGGAGACCGGCCATCTCGAATCATGTACCTGGCAACCTGCTCTTTACGCTTTGCACAGGGTGTTTGTGGTGCATGCGTGCTCTCTTGGCTCAGCGGGTACCCTTTTGTGAGCTTCGGAAAGGGGCGCCAAAAGGGAAAGCCCGTGGGCCAATTCGAGTCTGTGCCACCAACCGAGCAACACAAGCACACCGCGGTGCATCCGAAGGCTCGATCGTTTTTAAACTCGACCAACCAAAAAAGGATGCTCTTTGCCCAAGGAAATCCACTAAGGCGATCATTTTGTGTTTTCCCTTATCCGCTGGTCGTCCCAGTAACCCAGTGGTTTTTTACTCGCGGTTTTGTCCTATTCGTTTAGTTGTGGTCATTTTGATGGCCAGCTAGTGTTGACCATGCTACGTTTGGGTTGAAGCCACCCTTCAAATCAGGGCTGTGGGAAATGACCACTTCTGTGACAGAAGCAGAGGGTGACTTCTGTGTCACCTTCTATGACTTCTGCGTATTGCCGCATCCCATCATCGCTTTGCGATTTGGGATGTGCCCAGTGACTGCTGCGACGTCACACTTGCAGGGAGCATGACATGCCACGGAGTTCGGGCGAGGGGGCGCTTTGGAGGCCTTCCTCGCAAGCCGTATTTTGCAAACCTCCCCCTGTTGTCCGGGGCGTGTTCCTGTTGTCCGGTTTACTTTGATTGGCCTACCTAGAGTCTCCATGACCCTTTAAAAATGGGTCATTGACCCCATTACTTTGGGTAATGACCAACCATTTTTTAAGGGTCAGAAGGAGACTCCAGGTACCTGAGTCTTTCCAGGAAAACCGACCGGACCGCCGCGAAAGCGGGGGGTCGGAGAACATCTCAGCATCGTGTCCAGGCCATCCAAGCCTTGAACTATGGGCTGCTGGAGGTGGAGGAGCCCACGGTCAGCGGAAACAAACAAAAAAATCGCGGGGAGTACGGGGAGTTGGGGATTTCGGGAGAAGCGAAGCCTCGACGGGCCCAACAGGATGCAGGGGGGCCATGAAGTTCGCTCTACTTAAGCTCAAGTCTGAGAATGGGATCGGTGCTTTCGTTGCAGATGGCTATTTTTGCTCAAGTCTGGGAATCGGAGCGGTTGCAGGCGATTAAAGCTTGGTTGTCCTACTGTAGATGGACGAAATCCTGCACCACCTGGGAATAATACGATTCCCCCTGCAAATACCAGCAAACAATGGTTTCCCATCGTTTGAAAGTGGCGCGAAATGGATTTCGTCCATCCACAGTAGCAATATGGATGTTGATGATGCTGCGGCTGCTGCTGCGGGTGCAGCTGTGAAATCCGCCCCGCCGCCCAGCCGCTACCGATGATGACGATGATTCGATGATGACGATGGTGGTGGTGTCGGCGGTGGAGGTGGCTGCGGCGGCGGTTGTGGTGATGACAATGACGATCCGATCATGAGGGAGATGATCATGAGCATGATGGCAGTGATCGTGACGGTGGTGATGGTGGTGATGGTGGTGATGGTGGTGATGGTGGTGATGGTGGTGATGGTGGTGATGCTGGTGATGGTGGTGATGGTGGTGATGGTGGTGGTGATGGTGATGGTGGTAATGGGCTCATGAGTCGTGATGACCGTGGTTATGGTGAAGATGGTGATGATGCTAGTGGTGGTGATTGTGGTGACGGTGGTGATGATGGTGATGGGGATGGTGGTGATGGTTCTGGTGGTGGTGGTGGTGGTGGTGGTGGTGGTGGTGGTGGTGGTGAAGTTGGTGACAATGGCATGGCGGTGGTCGGGTTGATGAGGGTTCGCAGGATGTTGCTGAAAACGCTGGAGATACACAGATGAAGCTCTTGGTGATGCTGGTGTGGCTTATGTGGGCAATTCATGATGGTCATGGCATGATCGTGAGAATGGCGCTTAGCAACGTCTCCAATTCCGTGATCCTTCGAAGCCTCGGC
Organism: Effrenium voratum; assembly: GCA_963377175.1. NCBI lineage: Eukaryota > Dinophyceae > Suessiales > Symbiodiniaceae > Effrenium > Effrenium voratum. The sequence continues at coordinate 481,638 of CAUJNA010003359.1, forward strand.
TATCACGTTCTTGTTTGGGCCCATGTAGGAACAAAATGCAATCGTTGCCCAGACGGTTGCAGCTTTTTCTTTTTTTGAATTCTGCTATAAATGGCTAAGACTCATACGGCTCATACGGCCTTCAAAGCCTTTTTGGGGCCGGATGTCAAGTTCGCATGACATGTTGTTGCACCCTTCAAAATCTTCCGATCTGCAATGTCTCATTCCAGGACATGCGCGAGCTGCACGGGACATTTTGCGCGATTCGGTCATCCATGAACGGCGTTGGTGGCAAGGCCTTGCCAACGGGAGATTTGCGGCGAATTTCGGCTCGGCGGGAAACGGGAAACGCACCTTCTGGTTTCTTTCTCGGGCTACGTCACGACGGATGCCCTAGGATGCCCTAAATATACCAACCACACCCACTCACCAAACACCATTGGAAATTACACTAAATTGGGGAGGTCCCTTGTTCCCCTAGTTGCAATATTTAGGGCATCCACCGTACTTGGGTGTTCGGCTAATTTAGTAAGTTGGTAACCTGGGTTATAACCTACTTACAGGTTCCCCTAAGTGGAGTTAACCCTGTCATTGGTGGGGTATAACCCAGTTGGCTAATCACCTACTAGCTTGGCTGAACATCGAAGTAGGCTTGTCCCGGCGTACCGTGGGTAGTACCTTCTTTTCAATCGTTCTTTCCAATGTCCAATCTTCAAGAACGTGGGCAGATAGTTTGGCGGTTGATTCCCCATTGTACATACGGTGCATAGTGGTTTTCAGACACCACCGTTTTTTTTGCAAGAGGGGCGTTGCTTATCTTCTGAAGAGAATCCTGAAGTGGGGAGGGCTTGAAGAATGCCTTGGCAAGTATCAGGCTCAGTCAATCGCCAATCTGGCGGCAAGGCGGTGGTTCCTAAAAAAAGGTCCCCCAGTAGTCGTGCCCTTTTTAGCCGTTCCTTTTTTGGTTGGGAGGGTTCCCCTACTACAAAAGACTACAGAAAAAGAATCGGGTACGCTTATTCTAACATCTCTACTGGAGGACCTAGGTCAAAAGATGTCCCCGACATGACGCACTGTAAGTAATCCGTCAAGATCGTTTTGAGTCCTGCACTCAGAGAGGCATTGGTGGCAGGGGGAGTGTTTGATCGTGACATTGGTAGCCTCAATGAAGCTGCTATTTGCTAAAACAAATGCTAGGTTTTCCAGAAGTCGTGCCCTTTTACCCTGTTTTGGGGAGAGCGGGGCGCGAGGGGGGGAGTTATGAAACTGTGTAAACGTGTCATTTTTTGGTGTTTCAAGCATGATCATATGAAGCAGGCTGCATTGAGGCTTGTTTTGACCTGTCCAGATCGGTCATAGGGTGAGTATTCTCTTAGTAGTTTCTTGGTACTCCCTCTAGTATTCCCTCAGTGTTCCCCTAGTAGTCCCTCAGTATTCCCCTTCTTAGTAATTCCCTAGTATTCTCCTAGTATTCACCCTTAGTATTCCCCTAGTATTCCCCTAGCATTCCCCTAGTAGTCCCTGTTATCCCCTCGGTATTCCCTAGTATTCTCTTGGCATACCCTCTAGTATTCCCGTCATGTTCGCTCAGTATCCCCTTAATATTCCTCAAGTATTCTCTCAGTATTATCCTACTGCTTTCCTAGCATTCACCCTTAGTACTTCCCTTAGTATTCCCTTCAGACGTCCTTAGTATTCCATTTAGTATTCCTTCAACATTCCCATATTCCTTTAGACTTTCTCTTACCCTTAGTAATCCCTCAGTAGTTCCCCAGTATTCTCCTAGTATTCCCCTAATATTGCCTTACTATTCCTTAGTATTTTCTTGGTATACCCCTAGTTTTCTCCCAGTATTCCCCTATCCCTAGTATGATCCTAGCACTCTTACCCCTAGGGTTCCCTCAGTTTCCTAGCGTTCACCCCTAGTACTTCCCTGGTATTCCCTTGATGCTTCCTTTGTATTTTCGTTCCCCTTAGTATTCCTTTAGCATTTCCCTATTCCTTGAGTATTCTCTTACCCTTAGTATTCCCGCTGTACTTCCCTAGTATTCTCCTAGTATTTCCCTAATATTGCCCTAGTACGTAGTCCTTAGTATTTTCTTGATATACCCCTAGTGTTATCCCAGTATTCCCCTAGTATGCTCCAGCATTCCCCTTTGCATTCCCCTAGTATTTCCCTATTATCCCCTTGGCGTTTCCCTAGTATTCCTTTAGTATTGTCACTGTATTCTGTTGGTACTACTCCGGTAGTATTCCCTTCTATTCCCTGAGAATGCACCAGTGTTCCCATTCCCCTATTCCTTTAGTATTTTCTTACCCCTAGGGTTCCCTCAGCACTCCCGCCCCAAGTATTTTCTCAATATTTCCCTAGTAAAATGTTAGTATAATTTGATAAATCTATCAAATACTAATATGTCATAAGGAAATAACTCAGAGCCATGTTGATTTTTTGTTGAACATTGTGTTTAAATGCTCACTGATGTGTAAATACAAGTCTATTGGACATGACATCCTGTGTAACATTTAAATTGAAATAGAATAATCACTACTATTGAAATATAATAATCACTACTTAAATTCTAATTTAACATGGCAATTGTGATTGGATTATGTCCTTATAACATCATGTTCAATTTCAGTTAGAAATCGAGTATAGTTGGCTAAATGTATCCAGTAGAGTTCATAAGGATTGCTGAATGCTGAATGCTTAGCCAGACCTTACTTGGGGGTGAATTTCAGAAAAACAATCTTGGGGCCTGGAGTTGTTTTTGAAACCTCAAGTTTATGTTGTTGTTTTGGAACAGTGAGAAAAACCTCGAGTTTTCCAAACAACTCAGACCCCATGCCCCAGATCCTGGAGACACCCCCCGTGGGGCCTGGTTTTTTTTTTTTTTTTTTTTTTTGAAAACTCGCGTTTTGTTGTTTTTCAAAAAAAAACAACTCAGACCCCATGCCCCAAATCCTAAAGACACCCCCCGTGGGGCCTGGAGTTTTTTTTTGTGGAAATCTCGTTTTTTTTCCTTTTCTTTTTTTTGGTTTTTTCAAAAAAAAAACTCAGACCCCATGCCCCAGATCCTGGAGACACCCCCCGTCGGGCCTGGAGTTTTTTTTTGTTTAAACTCGAGGTTTTTGGTTTTTTGACTAGGTTGCTTGATGAGTGCAGATCATTGGACAAGTTTGCTTAAGGAGTGCGACACATAATTGATGTCATTTGGTAGTTGAATGCGGATGCAGAATTGATATGTTAGAGCAATTGTATGAAAACATGCTCTTTTCACAACTCCGCCCCCCATGGCGCCCCCTTCTGTTTTTGGGGGAGGGTTCAGCTACTAAAATAGACTACAAAAAAAACAAGGTACCCTTGTTCTATCCTCTCCACTGGAGGACCTAGAATGGGTGCTGAATCTCCGGTGATGTTGACTTCCAACGGAAGCCGGGCACGGCTGATTTTTCATGCTTCAGGCTCTGCCCTGTTATCCCCAGCCCGCGTTTGCCGAGGGGGCACGGGTACAGCATGGTGACCAGACCAGGCATTTGTTTACGCGAATTGGACGTTCGCGATTTGGCGGTTTCCAGACCGGTGGCGGGCTGCAATATGTTTTTTTTACCCCATGTCAAGTCGTCAGGTGAATATGTCGATCGTGTTCGATTCTGGGGGCCATGGACGATCTTGCGGAAAATGTCCCAGTTATGATAAAACGAGAGAGCGTCTATACACCTGGACTTTCAAGATTCCCACTTTAAAGTGGTGTTTATAGGTCCCCTCACGCTCTTGTGTTGATCGTCGACGAATGAGCTGATGCGGGCAGGGCAACCTCGACGCGATGCAGGACGGGACCCGTTATCCGGAGATTCATCCAACGATCCAAGGCAATAAGGTCAAGTAGCGAAGGGGCCAAACATAGGCAGGGCTCCTTAAAAGATACATGTTGCAACCATTTGAAACATGGACATTTCAACACCATAATAAAGGGAAACGTATAATGTAAGGATCCCTGATAGGGCAACCTTCAAAGATGGGGTTGCCCGGGTAAATGGAGGGAGCCAAGGATCCTTTGGAATCTGCGGTCGGTGGCGTTGTTTTGTTTTTGTTGTTTTTTGACCAAATATCCAAGTGAAGCGTTTCAATCTTACCGGTCTGGTGTTTTTGTTTTTGTTTGTTGTGTATGTTTTTTTAAAACCCATGCCCAAGTGAAGCAGCTTGTTTTGGAGCAGCTTCTTAGATCATGCAGCAGATTCCCTCCTGGCTACGAGGGAGATGGATGCCTCCAAGGGAAACCAGTGCGACTCATGTTGGATTGTTTTCCTGCGAAACGAAGCGCAAGTCTGGGGACCGTGCTGCAACTCATGTGTTTCGCAGCTTGAGTTACGTTCAAGGACGAGATCTGTGTTTTGTTTTTGTACCTTTCGAGGTTGAAAGGGAGACCAAAGAGAGAGCCGCCATTTTTTTGGGGTGTCCTAGATTTGTTTCAGGCACACTGGTTTGTATTTCATGTCTTTTTTCCTTTTGGTTGATTGCTAAAATGTCATGTTCTGGGGGAGTCTTGTATTGATGGCAATTACCCTTCTTGGGGGTGGTTGAAAATTGAAACCGCCAGGAAGCCCATCGTTTTTGGGCCCTTTTGTATAGAAGACACGCGTTTTTCGCAGCTCCCACTTCAAGTTGTGGAGGCGAGGCTCGTTGTCTCCGGGAAGTCTTCTAGGTTTTTGCAGCAATAGGTGCGCATGTTGACCCACTTTGTTGGTGAGGGTTCCGCTACTAAAGTAGACTACAGAGAAAAGCTGGTGCCCTAAACCCTAACCTCTCTACTGGAGGACCTAGTCTTTTGCACAATCAGGCCATTTGGTCCGGAGAGTTTTGTTCTTTTGGCACAAGGAGCAGCCCAATGGGTTATGTGTGTCGAAATAGGGGACCCCGAGATTATGGTTTGACTTTCGGTTTCTTGTTAAAAGCCCAAAAGGGTATGGCGAGCCACAAAAACAAATATGAGCGTCGGGCCAAAACGCATGGAACCCCCGCAATGAAAACAGCGAATGGCTTCAAGGAAACCTTGCTGCAATCAGCTCTACAAATTGTTCATGGAACCTCCCCAAAAAAGGGGCCCGGCCCCCCAAAAGGAGATTCCTCGAATGAACTGATGGTGGGGTTCCACGTGAATAAAAATAATACCTGGATCCTCCAAGGTGTGCTTTTTTTGCGCTCTTTCAAAAAAAAGTGCTTTTTGGCTGAAAAAGCGCTTTTGCTTGATGCGGGCTTTTCCCAGTGATGCATGTTTTTCTTGCTTGGGCTTGTGCTGAAAAAGCGCTTTTCCTCGGTCAAAAAGCGCTTTTACCCGGCCAAAACGCGCTTTTTCTGACACGCTTCGCGGCAATCTTGAAAAAGAGCAGTTGTTGGGTCAAGAAGCGCTTTTTGAACGAAACAGCGGAAATTATTGCTTTTTCGCCAAACGGCGGAAATTTTGCACACCCGGAGTGCCCAGGTATGTACGGCGTCATGTTTGTGGGTCAAAACCCTATGTCCTGGCATGTTTCTTGGGTCCAAGGGGCTCCTGAAGTTCACAATCTCAGGCTACCCGTGGTTGGTTTCGATGAGTGGTTTGGCGAATTGAATGAACCCTTGCTTCTTGTTACACGGGACACGGATGGGACACCCATGCTTGATCTTCAAACTCCAAACCACCATCTGATTTCTGTGGGTGTCAAAAAACCTTTTGAAATCGATCCCATGTTGGGGTAGGTGAATTCACCAGCCATGTTAGGTTTCCTAGTTTAGTGCTTGGATTGGGATGTTCACTGGGGGTATGGGATTGTTGGGATTGGTGAATTCACCAGCCATTTTAGGTTTCCTAGTTGAGTGGTTGGATTGGGATGGTTTTAGCTGGGGGGTACGGAATTTTGGATTTTGAGCCATGGCCAGTTGAGTTCCAAAGAGGCAATCGCCGGAGGAGCTGCTGCGGCGGTGCGGGGTGCATGCGGATCCACTGGAGCTGCCGAAGCTCCGTGCCTTGGCCGAGAGCGAGAGGACGGCTGGGGGTGTTTGCTTGAAGCAAAAAAACATCTGGGTGTGGCTCAAAATTAAACAGGAGGGGTCTAACCGCAGGTTTTGGTCCATGTGTCCACTTACCAAGGTTCCATTTTGGAATTCCGGTTTTTTGAGCCACAGCCATCTGAGTCGGATCTGCTAGGTCCTAGGGGAATGTTTGATCGTGGCAGTGGCATTGGTACCCTTAATGAAGCTGCGATTTACTAAAACCAATGCTAGTTCCCCCAGCTAGGTGCCCTTTTTGACCCATTTTTTTGGTTGGGAGGGTTCCCCTACTAAAATCGACTACCTAAAAAAGTTGGTACCCTTATTCTAACCTCTCTACTGGAGGACCTAGCCTTTTGTGGCAGTTCGTTCTCGGGGCTTGCCCCTTGCCATCCTTGCCTGGATGATCCTGGATGCATGATGGTGTCGGCCAAGGCAGCGTGCTGAAGATCAAGGGCAAAGAGAAGGTCCTGGCGCAGGCGCGGTTTTTTCGTTTTTGTGCCGCCGGAGTTCTGCGTTCGCCTCACGTCGTGCGTTCCGGCGGCCCGATTTGGCAGAACTTCTGACCTTGGAGATGGTGTGAGGCTGACTTGGAGCCAAGCCTAGGCTTCAAGTTGGCAGATTGGCATGTGGGAGTTGATCAAAAGGTGCTATACATGGGACCATTCAATCAGAACGTAGGGTTTCCACCGCAAAGAGTTAGAGTTGATTTCTCCATGGGAAACAATCATTAGGGACGCCACAAAGAGTTGATTTTTAATGAGCAAACAACAGTCCTGTCACTTGCCAGAAGATTCTGAAGTGGATCTGCGGTGATTCCAACCTGGGGGGGGGGGGGAAAAGGCCCTCAGAGCATTGCCGGTGAGAGCCTCGTCAGGAAGGGGAGCCTGTGTCCTTCATGACTTTCCTGCGCCCGGACTCCTGGACTTCCGGGCCCTCGCGGAAGTCGGAGGGCCCTGAGGAATGGCCAGTCCTTGTCTGAAGCGAAAAACCTCCCACTGAGAAACACGAAGAAAATGCAGTGCTGGTCATTATTTTGACGGTTTCCGGGGGTTTAAGGTCCTGGATCGCCAGCTGCGATCGCTTTTGTCCATCCACTTTACCATCCAAAAACCATAGCTAACAAAAAGCAGGAACTTGGCGATCTAGATCGTCTCCTTTCCAATCAAAGCTTGGCTCCATCACAACCAAGAACACCTAACTGTTCTCACCCGCTTTGTTCCTTTGGTGTTCCATGTTCCAAAAAAAGCTTGCTATTTGTGATTATCTCATGACCTCGGCAAGATCGGCGTTTGACGCCCAGCCCTATTGGGAAGCCATATGTTGCGACTCCCTGCTACCGTTCTTGAAAGGGCCCTTCAATTGGAGAAACGTGGCCCCAGGTTTACGCTTGGAGACCCCCATGTTTGTTTTGTAGTTGGGGTTCTCGCTTCCGGAAGGTTTCAACAGGTTTGTGATGTTCACAATGCGCTCACCTGGGTAGCTCGCCCATGAAGGTCCCTTTGTGAGAAAAGAGGAGCTTGCCCTGGCGATGTGCAAGGCGCCGCTTGCCTATTTTAAATTATCATCGGATATATACTGTAGTGGGCCTGCCTTGTAGGTTCGGTCGACTTGGCTTAAACAACCATCTGAGTGTCACTTGTTAGGTTTGAACCATTTTAGTGGTGAACAAGAAGTTTGGACCTTTCTGGCCAACCCACTCAGGAAGTGAGCTTCTGGGTCTGTCAACGAGATCTCAAGCATGTTTCAACAGGAGACCCACCGCAGCGTCAGCATCGCAGATGCGAGAACATGCATGCAGCATCACATGTTTTTTGCCATCGCGAGGAATAAAGGCAGCAAGCAAGAAGCCAAGCGTTGGGAGGGTCCAGAGGGGTTTGACAGATTCCCAGACATGAGGTCTTGGCACGTTTTGCTTCGGTTTGACAATCCTGCAATCTATCGTAAATATGGGAACACCAGAGGGCATTTGTTCCCGACAGAAACAGAGGGACTCTATCATCCCATGTCCTCTGAAGGCAGTTGACTTGTATTCTGATCGCGACCCGTAGTTTGGCAAGCCTTTAGTTCAAAGGATTAACAGGAAGATCTACAGGAAACGGCCACGAAACACCCCAATTTAGCTGTTTTCCCTTAGAATTTCCTGCAACCCAACCCTTGGATGAGTGGCAAATTCAGCTCTTGGCATTCAGAAAGCGCCCAGAGCAAAGGCAATTGCCCTGGAGCCCTCGTCAACTGCCTTTGGCTTCACTTCACCCAAGCGTGCCCTAGCGTCCCCCTTTTTTTTCTTACTTTGCTAGGTCCCCCAGTAGTGCCCTTTTACCCTTTTTTGGGGGGCGGGTTCCCCTACTAAAATAGACCACAGAAAAAAATCGGGTACCCTTATGCTAACCTCTCCACTGGAGGACCTAGTCTGAGACTACCACCGTTCTCGCACTTTGTTTCAGATCTGGAGTGCTGGCAGTTCGGCCGCCGAATTTCAGATGAATTGCTCGCCTTGCTCAGAAGGGACTGACCGAGCCCGGGTGGGATTAAACAAGTCGGTCTTTCTGTTGGGCGGGTCAAAAAAATCACCAACAGGACTTGGGCCCGTTTGGTTGTCCAAGTCTCCATTTACCAGGGCAACCCACTCTGGGGGTTACCCTATTTTTTTAGCCCACCGCCTGGGAAACCACCGGGCCTGTGGTTCGGGCTTCCATTTCTCAGGGCCCCAAGAGCGCCGACGCACCGCAGCCGCATCGCTCGAAGCGATGCCGCGGGAAATTCGGAAATATCCCAGGCTGGATGCGAGACATCCGGGACCTCGGGCTTGAAGGCGTGGAGCCGAGCTTCGATCTTCGTGTCAGCTCGATGGTTTTTTTTTGGTTGGTTTTGTTCCCCCTAATATAGGCTTTGGTGGTTTGGGGATAGATGTGCGTTTGTGTTTTTTTAAGCCCCTGAGAGAGGCAATTTGGTGGTTTGGGGATCGATGTTTGTTTTTTTTTTGTGTTTTTCCCCCTTTTGTGGGCTTTAAAAGGGAATCTATTGGTGGTAAATGGAGATGAATTGTTTGTTTCCCTTTTATAGGCTTTAAACTTAATCTATCACTCAGGTACCCTTTAGTTGGTGGTTTGGATTGGTGGTTGGGGATTTGAGCCCCTGGTTCTTGTAGACCAATCCAAACCACCAATTAGAGGGAAGCAAGCACCATACTGGAAATATGTGTTGTTTTCTCCAGGGGACCTAGGAAATGCAAGACATGTGTTTGGAAATTGGCATGTGATTGGGGCAGATATGTAATAGGCGTGTGCTTTTCCCTCGTACCTGTTTCCCGTGCAAGTGCTTCATGTCATTTCTGTTAGATTGCATGGTGCTTGAACATGATGACGGTTGTCGTGGCACTTGTATTTCCTAGTGTAGTGAGGTAGTGAGTACAAGACACTAAGCCTCGTCTCAGGATCGCGGGAAACACCCATCAACGAAGGTCCCGAGAGTACGCATTGCTTCATATGTGGATTGTTCGATTCGCCCTGCATTCTGCAACCAGTACCATGGACCCCCTCTTTTTGGCCCTTTCGATTTCTCAAGGTTGCTCCGAATGACCCGTCCCTGTGAGGATCTTCTCTCGGGCGCTTTGTTTTTTCCAATCTCTTGTTGTCTCGCAAGGCTGGGAAGCCTCCCGGAACACTCCAAACCAATTCAACCCAAAACGGAAGAGGATCTTGGCTTCTAGGTCCCCCCAGGTGCCCTCTCATCCTTTTTTGGGGGAGGGTTCCCCTACTAAAAAAGACTAAAAGAGAAAAGTTGGTACCCTAAACCCGAACCTCTCCACTGAGCCTTTCTAACCTCCAAAACTGGGGGACCTAGAAGCGGATTCAACCCAAGGAAGATGAGCTTGGCTCGTTCCCGCGGACTGCAAGGCTCAGCTGGCCTGCGGACTGGCAAGGACATCACCATGGAGGCAAGCCAGAAGGCTTTGAATTTGTTTTGGTTACTGTGTGGGAACCCCCGCCCCATTTTTCAGGTGTCTTTCTTTAAAATTTCCCCCCCCCCCCCAATTTGTGTTTTCAGGTATCCAGGTATCCCCTATATTGGTGGTTTGGGATTGGATTTGAACACTTGGGTTCTTGTAGACGGTAAAATGGGAGAGTGTCCTTGACCAGCAAACCACCGATTCGGCTCCAAGCCGCCAATTGGAGGGAAACCTACATACTTTTTGCTTGGGTTCAAAAAAAAAACAAGGAAGTCGAAGCCGCGCCCGAAGTCCAACTAAAACCGAAGTCCAATTTTAGTTCTTCCAGAGACTTTGAGGCCAGACACATGAAAAGGGTTGTTCTTTTCAACATCTGGAGATCGAAGCAGGCAAAGCCAGTCCATGCGGTTCTGCCAGCATTCCTTCGAAGTGCGGGCGCGGGAGGTTTTTTTTTTTTTTGGGGGGGGGGTGGGCTCTAAAGGAGGACCCACATCGTGGGCGGCAAGAAAAATCACGTTTTTGGCGGGGGGGGGGGGGGGGCAGGGTGGGCTCTAAAGGCCCAGAAGAATCACTTGCCGGAGGATCCACGATACTTAGATTGACACTTAGTTTCCTCAGTCTTAAGACGCTGCCGGAAAGCCGATTCATGCTTGGGTCTCAAGGGGTCGCTCCAAAAGCTTGCAACCCAATATTTTGGTTCTTCTTGTGCGCCTCTAATTTGCACAGGGACCTTTCCGGTTCAAGTGGATCCCGCCGCCACTTCCGTGGGGGACTCTGCCTTTCACAAGCAGGTAAGCCGCAACGCAATGTGAGGTTCCATGTACTGTTCGAACTTGTACGGAACTCTTTAGACGGATCAACTAGGTCCCCCAGTAGTGCCCTTTCTCCCCTTATTTTTGGGAGGGTTCCCCTACTAAAATAGGCTACCGAAAAAAGTTGGTACCCTTATTCTAACCTCTCCACTGGATGACCTGGGTAAAGTTTGTGACCGATCCTGCTCATGACCCGTGCGCCAAAGGAAGGTTGATGCATCTTTCTACCAAAAAAAAGCGACAACACACCAACTAAAACACGTTGAAGGGGACTGCACGTAACATTTTCTTTGGACGCCACGTGCTCTTTTTTGTTTCTCATATTCATTCCCATGCGGAGGAGCTGGAGAAACGCCGGGGCTTCCACACGGGGATGCTCAAGGAGTTGCAGGGGCCCGAGCCAACGGAGGGAGAGGGAGAAATGCGCGCAGACAACTTCTTCCATTTGCCGAGCTTTCACCGGTTCTTGGATATCAAGCGGCTTTTTTTTTGTTGGTTTGGTTCTGCCCTTTTGTTTAGACTGCAAAATAAACACAAAGGTGTTTTTGTTGGCAACCACGGCAAGGGTTGGGAAGACTCTTGTTGTGTATATGTTCCCCTCCTGGCTTTAAAGGGAATACATGTTCTCAGTTTGTTTTTTTTCCAGGGGGACTAGGCAACTGGAAGAGCTCCAAGTTGGGATGGCGTTTCTTTTTTTTGGCACAGGTTACGAGCTCGAAGACCTACAGTTGCAAGTCGATTTGATGCGGAAGCGGACGCACGCCGCTTTCCAGGCATGTAAGAAACTCAGTTGTTCAGTGGCACCCTTTTCCCTGTTTTTTGGGGGCTGCCCCACTAAAATCGGTCTTCCCCAAAAAGGGATCCCTTTTTTTTCCAGGGTCACTGAACAACTGGGGAAATTGCAAGCAGTCGATGTTGACTTAGTTGGCTGTGGTTTCAAGCATACTGAAAGCGTTCGCCGGGTTTTGCACCTGACACCTGGGTAAATGTTGTTGGACTCCTTGCCCTGCCGCATTTTGGTTGCACACGTTGCAACCCGATTTTACATGAGACACACCTCCAGTGGCTTAAGAATATGCTTGTGTGTTTTTTCTGTCGGTTTTATTCGGAATCAATCACTATATACTTGACATACGGAAATATATCCCTTTTTGTTCCGGTGGACTCAACTCAATGGCAGAATGCATGCAAGACGTAGCCTCGGGAAAAACACGCCACGGGCCTCTTAGAGTAAGAACTGCGAATGCCCGTCGGCAAGTGGTTTGCACACTGGAAACCTCAACATGCATGATGCTTCCACTCGCACATGATGCTCTCGCTCAAACGCCCAAGCAGCCCCAAAGTCTCACTTCCCGAGTTCATGGACTTTAGTCACCTTTTTGGGAAGACCGGGTTAGATGGTTTTAGCGGGAATCAACGAGTTTGGACTTGTTTGGCCACTCCTCTCAGGAAGTGAGAAAGGAGATTCCAAGCTCACAACAATGCGCGTACCAGGTTAATCTGGAGTGTAGCATCTCATTACGCCGAAGAAATGAGAGGCGATTCCCCAGCACTTTCGTGCCTCAAAGACGAAGGTCAGCTCATGTCCCGCAAAAAAATTGCAATGCAGATGTGTGTGTTTTTTTTGTGGGGGGGGCCTACGGGAATGGATCTCTGGACATGCCGTTGGGCTTCAGGAAACGAAGGCTTCACGACAGATGTCCTCCCCCTCGCCTTGAGCCCCGGAGATTAATTCGCGCCTGGAAGCCTGCGTGCAAGGCTTGCAGAGTTTGACGCAGGCGGGGGAAGTTGGCATGTCTTTGACTTGCGCCGGGCTCGAAATGGACTTTTGACCCCCGTGCATAAGTGGGTTGCTGGTGTTTTGACCCCCAACATGGGTGGCTTGCTGTTGTGTTCGTTTCGAACCAGCCCTCAACATTGGAGGTGTCCCTTTGGCTGAAGACACCCCTCACAAGATACCTCCAAATCAGACACATTTCTAGTCCGCCTTGATCTGCCTTGATCCGCCTTGCATGCTTTGTTGAAGACCAGGATGGGCGTCCATCCGCTCTTTTTCGCTTTTCCATTCGCTCTTTGCTGAGGTCAAATGGGCCTTTGCTCCATGGGGATCCTTTCCTGGGGGGGGGGTGTTTGTTTGGTGGCTGTGAATGTTAACCAGGTCCCCCTTCCCCTGCTAAAAAAAGGCGACAGAAGCAAACAAAAATCGGGGGCCGTTCTCCTAACCTCTCTGGAGGACCTGGGCTAATATGGGTGTGGCTCAAAATTAAAGAGCTAGGGCAAACCGCAGGTTTTAGTCTTCCATTTACCAAGGTACCACTTTTTTGGGCCACAGCCATAGCGCCACCTCGAAGTCGCTGGACATGCGCGTGGTCCCTGGCCCGTGGCCGTGGAACGACAAACATGTGCTCTCCTCAAGATGGAAGGCTCAAGTTAAATATGTTTTCCTTTTGTTTCTCTTCTTTTTTCCAAACCCGAGATTTGTTTACAACATCTGAAAATTAGGTTTCTTTTTTTGTCTGTCTTTCCAGCTGGTCACTTCGAGGCTCTGCATTGTGATTCTCATTCCGTGTTGGTGTTTCGCTGGACAGACAACACAAGTGGCAGCTTCGTGTTTGAAAATCGAGTTCAGCCCAAAACCTGCTTCGCTGTGGTTGGCATTTTGCTTTAGTTTTTTTAGGTTGTTTGGTTCTGTTCCTGTTTCAAGGTCCCCCAGTAGTGCCCTTGTCCCCTTTTTTGGGGGGAGGGTCCCCTACTAAAATAGACTACAGAAACAAGTTGGTACCCTTCCATTCCAACTCTCTACTGGAGGACCTAGAAAAGGAAAATGGGCCAAACCAGGCCCCCGAAACGTCAGCTTCCATGCCAAGTGGGTCCCTCAGGAGTTCCTAACTCAAGATCCCCCAGTAGTGCCGACGTTGTTCTAGCCTGTCAACTGGAGGACCTAGTGTTTAGTCGGGGGGGCTGCAAGAAACAACGTTTTTTGGCTATCATACCAAGGTTTTTCAACCGGTTGGACCCTGATTTATTTCGCTGGCGCTAGGCCTGGCGTGAGCCGTGGAGGCAGGAACCGGATGGGGGCCCCCAGCTAAGGGCCAACTTTTACCAGCTTTTTTGGTTGGGAGCCCTTACCAAAAAAAGACAACAGAAAAACAGGTTGGTACCCTTATTCTAACCCTCTCTACTGGAGGACCTAGTGGTGCCGGCTTGCACATGTCCTTAAGGGAAACAAGCGTGGCATGCAACACCTCAGGTTAGCAGCGATGGGAACTCGTCATTGGACGGCTTTCCAGTGATACGACCCTGGCCGAATGGTGGAGATCCCGACGATCGACCCAACTAGAATCCGGGATTGGCATCGATCCTTGCAATGTGGGAGCTTCTCAAAATGGGGGAAGAGCCCTTTTTGGTTGGCACTCAAAGGGAAACAAAGGACACCAGTATCTAAGTATCTACCATTGTAGGGGACCACTACTGTGGATGGATGAAATCCTGCACCACGAAATGCAACCATGGTTGCCTCCATGTTTTTTTTAGACATTGGGGGATCGAATCACAAGCCAGGGATTTGTTTTTTGCGAACTGGATTTCGTCCATCCAATTGTCAAAATGGGGAGAAGCTCCATTTGGTTAGGATCTCATGGGGGCTGGGGGAGAGGAAGGGGGGTAAGCGCTTTTGCTGGGCTCCCCCCCCCCTATGCAAAGGGAAACAAAAGGAAACCACCACCTAATGTTCGAAATGGGGGGAAAGCTCCATGTGGTTAGTATTTAAAGGGAAGCAAAGGAAACACTGGTACCATTTTTAGACTAGGTCCCCCAGCTACGTGCCCTGATTCTCTACCCTTTTTTGGTTGGGGTTTTGGGTTCCCCTAAATTGACTGCAGAAAAAATCGGGTCGCCTTAGAAAAAACGAGACTGGACTAGATGTGGTTAGCATCCAAAAAAAAGCAAAGGGAACCACCGGAACCGTTTTTCTAGGGGTTCCTTCCATTTCCATTCTTTCCACTCCGACTCTTTCCAGAGGACCTCCGGAAATTCAGGGGAAAGCGGCTCCGGTTTTCAGAAGTTGGACCCCGTCGACTTGGCCCCAGGCGCTCGCCTCTGAAAACCAGGGGCACGGCCCGGCAGCGGCGGCTGGATCAGAAGCGGAACGGGGGCAACGCCCTAGACCTCCAGCGGAGTCGTTTTTTTTTGCTTTGTTTGGAGGTGGTTTCCTTGAAAGGGTGCTTGGGAGACTAATCGGGGGTACAAAGGAGCCGGGAAATCGCGTGTTTTATGGGACGTCCAGGTCACCGATTTGTCGAGGGGTTCGGGATGTTTCAATGGTTCTGCCTTTATGATGTGGTTGGAGCTCACCACTTCGGTGGTAAACAACATCAAGCCATGGGAAAGATCGTTTATGGGGATCCATTGTTTTTCAGGTTTTGGTAATATGGTAGAATGTGCAAATAGGGTCTATGTCTTGTTCTGAGGGAGACAAGTCGCATTGGGATATCAAAGGCAAATGATGTTCAACCCAAGCAGGTGCCAGCATTGTCCAGCAACTCTTTGCCAAGTCGCTCGCTGTTGAAGCCCTTCCGAAGACGCTTGAGATTGGCCAGATGCCTTGGCATGTTTCCGCTTGACCGAACCAGTGCTGGTTCGTATGTAGCTTAGTGGAATTCAGCGCGGCTTTCGCAGAGCGACGATCCTGACGGCATGTCCAAGAAGATCCAAGGCACTTTCTGGCGGTCTCTCGCCTTCTTCAGCGGATTGCTTTGGACCATGCTGGCAACTGTTTGTTTTGCACATTGTGACATGGGGGTGTCTATTTCAGGGCTCTTCCCAGAAGAGTGTTTTCCTTGTGGTCTTCCTGGAGTCTCCATGACCCTTAAAAAATGGGATCATTACCCAAAATAATGGGGTCAATGACCAATTTTTAAAGGGTCGTGGAGACTCTAGCTTCCTTTAAAACCAGCCAAAAAGCACTTCTCCGTTTCAACCATGTCTCTTTTTTCCTGAATCAGCACATTCAATAACTACCGTCTACCGTCGGCTGAAAACAAGAAACGAAAACCGTTTGGCTTCGCCCTTCGAAGAAAACTTGGCGGACCAAGGAGCGATGTAAGGCCACCTCTCGTGGATCTATATAACCAGGAAAACCCAAACATTAAGGTGTTGTCCTGTTGTTCTTCCTCAAGAAGGCAGACGCCTATGTTAATCTATCTGCTTGGTTTCGTACCTGCGGAAGCCTGGCCGGCGCAACTTCGCCCTGGCCGGCGCGCCGACAAAATGTCGGGCGCTGGGTTCGGGTTTGCAGGTCTGGGCCCCTCTGGCGCCAAAGGCGGCTCTGGGTTCAGATTTGCCAAAGGTCTTTCCGGCCCAGGGATGAGGCAATTGGGGACTTTGGGACACACGTCCCGCAAGCCCTGGTCAACCAGTCTTTTTTGGTCTTCAAATCGGATTCCCTTATTGTTTTTTGGTCGATCCATTCCACGATTCTCGGGAAAAACTCGTTGGCCTGACCATGGCACCTGCTAAAGGGTCCGCAGGCTCGAAGAGAAGTCGCAGATCTTAGACCAATTGGACGGCAGATCTTAGACCTCTCTCTGACCTTTGCATGTGTGAGAGTGGCGATTCGGAAAGAAAAAAATCAAAAACAAAAAAACATGAGAAAAGGGGCGGTGTCCGAGTCAGGTGTGCTTTGACGTGCGACGTCGATCCGAGCCGCGATGCCCGAGAACAGGTATCATGCAATCGACGCAGAAGCTGAAGCTCTTCCGGTCGCAACGCAGCTCGCGTGATGGCAGAACTCGCCATTTTTCTTGACTGCTGTTGGGTTGGATGTTTTGACTTGAACTTTTTGGAAATAACTATGTCTTCCACTAAACTCCCAAAAAGTTAAACTTTTTGCAGGGGGGTCAACAGCAACCAAGATTTGAGCCGGAAGTCAAGCAACCCAAGAAGGCTCTCGCCACGCAACAGGATGGCACGCGACACGATGCCACGCGCAGCACATGCTCATGAGTTGCTGTTGGCCGCGAAACATGGCGACGCGTTTGCCTGGCTCTCGTTTTCGGATGTTTGCTTTGGTGCTCGAGTTGGGTCTTGGCCCGTTGGTGTGAATCTGGTGCTTTGACCTTTGGCTCCAGACTTGCTTCCGGGCGTGTGCGCTTCCGCCCAAGTAACGTCGATGCAAACCGCGCCACGCGCGACGTCGATGCAAACATCGCTCGCAGGGCGCCATAGTGCAGGTTGGCGTCGGTCTAGGAGCAAACCTTCGGGCACCAAACCAATTGGAGGGAGGCTGACATGATGCATTTCGATCTGGCGCGCTTTCTCGTTTTGAAACCTCGTTAAGCTCGCCCTGCGAGGTTTCACTCCTGGCATGAAAACACAGGTACCGGATTGTCCGAGGCCGTGCTGCGAAGGTTCACCACTGACAACACAACTTGGGAAACTGTGGAAGTGGCTAGGAAGCAATCTCATCCACAGGAATGCTTTCCATGCCAACGGAGTTTGCTGAATGCTATGTGAGTCGGGGGGGGGGGAGGACAGCAATATGTTTGCAGCACATGTTCTTACGTTTCAAGACGTCACTGTGTTTGCTGTTCGCTAGCATTGGCAACACAGAGATATATTCGGAGCAACATTTGAGCCATTAGTGGATGGAAGTAGAGTGGCCTCCAGAAAAATACTAACAACATTGCCTTTGTAAGTTTTGCTGCGGACATATTTGAGCTCAGATTTTCTCGCCGTCGCTTACCTCATCTGGCTGCAACTTGCAATCTAGCTTCTGCTCATTGCGTATGCCCCACAGGCGACAATTCCGACAAAGCCAACAGCTTGTTCCTGTTTGTTGCCCACCTTACGGCAGCCAACAAAAGGACGCATCGGAAGGTATTTTTGTTTGAGGAAGGCGAACATAGGATAACACACAATCACCTGCGCTTGGCATAGGCAAGTGATTTGCAGATACGCTACTGGCGAATGCTTGGCCACGTATTGTCAATTAACAATTCATACTCCCCTCCCTCCTATCAAATCTAGCGCTGCCTATACATGTGAGAGTTTGCAAGGCGTGTTGTGCCAGACTGCTGGACCACGGCCAGTCAGCTGCGCGCCTCAGGGCTCCAGTTTTTGAACCGGACTGACTGCTCTTGGTTGGGAGGCTCACGGTGCCCCAGCCCCGCGAAAGCGCAAAGCTAGCCTGCGAGCTAGGAGCTCCGATCACCCGGGTCACAGCGCGCACGTCGCATCCCGGCACCACGCTGACGGCGCTTCTCACGTCCCCCAGCTCGGAGACAAGGATTGGCCCCGAGCTGGCTTCGGGCGAGGCGCCGCTGTCACCACCGTCGGCTGGAGTGAAGCGGGGTGTGCCACACTGTGCCTTGACACGTTTGCCGTGGACGCCGTTATCCCGTGCGATGCTTGCGCGTCCCGTTGCGTTGCGGCGCTTCTGCAGCGGCTGCTCCGCACGATGAAGAAGAGCGCCACTGGCAGCGCCGCCCGGCGATGCGCGTCATTCCTGCCTCTTCGGGCCAGGCACAAGCCCGAAGCGCAAACTCTCCGCGCGCAGTGCGCCGATGAGCGCTGGGTTTTTTCGCCTGCTCTCACGCAATCCCATCCGCGCAGCGCCGCTTAAGGGGTGGTGGGGCGTTGGGTGACATGAAACTCACGCTTCTCATTCACTCGCTACTCAGTCTTTTATTCGCTGATTCCAACCCTCCACTCACGCATTCAAACTCGCACTCACACTCGCACTCAAGACACACCAATGCTCAGACTCAGACCTAAAACCTCACTCGCGCTCTCGGCCGCACCCAAACTTTCACTCATTCACTCATTCACTCATTCACTCACCCACTCACCCACTCAATCATTCAATCATTGAATTATTTGTTCAACCATTCATTCATTCATTCATTCATTCATTCATTCATTAATTAATTCATTAATCCATCCATCCATCCATGCATTCATTCATTCATTCATTCATTCATTCATTCAGTCAGTCAGTCAGTCAGTCAGTCAGTCAGTCATTCACTCCCTCCCTCCCTCCCTCCCTCACTCACTCACTCACTCACTCACTCACTCACTCACTCACTCACTCACTCACTCACTCATTTATATATCCATCCATTCATTCATTAATTTCATGTCATGTCATGTCATGTCATGTCATGTCATTTCATGTCATGTCTTTTCTTTTCTTTTCTTTTCATGTTCATTCATTTCATTCATTTCATTGATTTCATTCATCTCATTCATTTCATTCATGTCATTAACTTCATTCACTTCATTGAATTCATTCACTTCATTCACTTCATTGAATTAATTAACTTCATTCACTTCATTCATTTCATTCATTTCATTCATTTCATTCATTTCATTTCATTCATTTCATTCATTTCATTCATTTCATTTCATTTCATTTCATCCATTTCATTCATTTCATGTCATTTCATTCATTTCATTTCATTCAGTTCATTTCATTTCATTCATTTCATTTCACTCATGTCATTTCATTCTTTATTTCTTTCTTTCATTCATTCATTATTTCTTACTTTCATTCATTCGTTCGTCCGTCCGTCCGTCCGTCCGTCCGTCTCTCTCTCTCTCTCTCTTTCTCTTTTTCTCTCTTTCTCTCTTTCTCTCTCTCTCTCTCTCTCTCTCTCTCTCTCTCTCTCTCTCTCTCTCTCTCTCTCTCTCTCTCTCTCTCTCTCTCTCTCTCTCTCTCTCTCTCTCTCTCTCTCTCTCTCTCTCTCTCTCTCTCTCTCTCTCTCTCTCTCTCTCTCTTTGTCTCTCTCTTTGTCTCTCTCTTTGTCTCTCTCTTTGTCCCTCCTTTTCTCTCTCTCTTTGTCTCTCTCTTTGTCCCTCCTTTTCTCTCTCTCCTTTTCTCTCTCTTTATCTGTATCTTTCTCTGGCTCTTTATCCTTGTTTTTTGTCTCTCTGTCTTTCTGCCTCTCTGTCTCTCTGTCTCTTTGTCTCTCTGTCCCTCTCTGCCCTCCCTCCCGCCCTCCCCTCCCCTCTCCCCTCCCCTCCCTCCCTACCTCTCCCCCCTCCCTCCTCCACTCCCTCCCTCCCATCCTCCCCTCCCTCCCCTCCCCTCCCCTCCTCTCCCCTCCCCTCCTCTCCCCTCCCCTCTTCTCCCCTCCCCTCTTCTCCCCTCCCCTCCCTCCCCTCCCCTCCCTTCCCTCCCCTCCCTCCCCCTCCCCTCCCCTCCTCTCCCCTCCCCTCTTCTCCCCTCCCCTCTTCTCCCCTCCCCTCCCTCCCCTCCCCTCCCTTCCCTCCCCTCCCTCCCCCTCCCCTCCCCTCCTCTCCCCTCCCCTCTTCTCCCCTCCCCCTCCCCTCCCCCTCCCCCCTCCCCTCCCTCCCCCCCCCTCCCCCCTCCCCTCCCACTCCCCTCCCTCCCCTCCCTCCCTCCCCTCCCTCCCTCCCTCCTCCCTCCTCCCTCCCCTCACCTCCCTCCCCTCCCATCCCTCCCTCCCCTCCCTCCCTCCCTCCCTCCCTCTCCGCCCTCAATCACCCACCTGCTCGCTCGCTCGCTCGCTCGGCTCACATTTAGGCCCTTGCTTAGGTATCCGCCGTGCGTGCCGGAACCTCTGTGCCGTTTATTCCGCGCAAACGAATTGACCGCACATAGTCACATAGACGGACATACTCCGAAGCGCACAAGGCCATAGCCGGTCCAGCTCTGTCAAGGGGCAAGCGCAGGATGCCAGTGAGAAAAAGACCACAAGGGGTAAGGGTCTGCAAGGCCAGCCGCGGCAAGAGCTGCGGGAGGCAGGCGCCGTAAGACGGCCCTGGCATTCTCGCGCACTGTGGGCTTGGAGACGGTGCTTCGCAGCCTGCGCAGGATGCTCGCCGGAGCGGGCCGCAGCCTCAGTGTTCTGGAGCTGCAGCTTCCTGTCCCCGTACGCTGCCGCTTCCTGTCCCCGTACGCTGCCGCAGCCCGGCCACCATCAGCGGCAGAAACGACAAGGGCCGAGTTCCGCATCCCACTTGTCGCCGCCAGGGGTGGACGTCCGCCGGACGGCGGCCACCGTGAACCCCCCCCCCCTTCACATGGCACCAAGTTCCTCCGCGCTCGAGCTCGGACCTGAGGCCAGCAGCTACACTCACAGGCCACAAGGCTGCGCAAGCGGGTTACCGCTTTGCGGCGGCAAGGGCGCACCCGTGCGTGCTCTGCAATCCGGTCCGCGACCCCACCGCACAATGGGCAGCCAGGGGCGCGCAATCAGAAACCGGAGCTGCGCGCGGAAGGCCGAGGGCTGAAGCCGAAGGCTCGGGGCTTCACAGGGGCGAGTTTGCGAGGGGTGATGTTTGTGACAAGTTTACAACCTTGAACTCAGGCGCAGTTGCACTGTGCCCCGGCGGCACCTGCACGGGACAACTTGCATCATGACTGCGCATCAATGCGCTGTTGGAGTCGCAGCAGGGCCTCTTCGCTGGCCGTGTCCTGACGCTTCCCCCGAACGGCCTTGAGCTCACCCGTTTCCGGATTGTCCTCCTTCGGCTCCCCCTCCCTATCACCGACCACACATGCCGGTGTCATTCTTTGGCAGCGCGGCAGCATGCGGCAGTCGCGCAAGCAAGCAGGCACCTTGCAGCCAAAAGATGAGGCTCTCTATAAAAAATTTGTTCATTTTTTTTTCCGCTCGGTGCGTCAAGCCCGCGTGGCGGATCAATCGTGGCCGGCCCCGTTCGACGCTGCATTGTTTTAACGTGCCTGCAAAGGGTGGCCCGGCTGGCAACCCCAGCCGAGCAACGAGGAGCATAGCTTTTGCGCAAACGCCCATTCTTGGAAAGCAGGCTGCACGCGGCGCGGGTGCTTTCCCGTAGAACTGCTTTAGCAACTTCCTGCAGCAAACGCTGGCAGGGCCGGCACTCAGGACGCAACTCTTGCGCCAGTTCTTCGCAGGACGTAGCGTGATCACGCGACAGTGCGGCGGCCGTGAGGCTGCTGGCGGCGGTATGTGTTTCAGGTTGTCATGCGCACGATTGACGTGACGTGGCCAAGGCGTGGTGCGGGCCAGTACCTGAACAAATTCGAAACAGTCAGGCTACACCGTTGAAAAAGGAAAGAGTTTGCGGGTCCCCTTTTGTTTTTTGAGCGTACCCGTGCTCGCCAGTGTTTGGCTCCGCTTGCGCCGGCCTGCAACCCCTGTGAACCTGGCGGCTCCTGAGTGGGAAGGCGCCAGGCTTGCGCAACAACAAGGGACACGGGAAACCGCGGTGGAGGTTTTTTTTTTTGCCCGCAGGTCCAGCAGCAGCTAGTGTTTGCGGAAACACGATAACACAATCTCCACCGCGTCCCCCAACGGCTTGCGCGCCAAAACGGCCGCTCTTGCAGCCATGGCGCTTGCTCGATGGACAGCAAAAGGACCAACAGGCGCGAAGGGGCTTGGTTTCACTCACACTGACCATCACTGACTATCACTGACTGTCACTGACTATCACTGACTCACACGCACTATCACTCACTCACTCACTCACTCACTCACTCACTCACTCACTCACACTCACTCCAACGCACGCACCCGCTCGCCCGCTTACTCGCTCACTCACTCACTGAACGCACTGATTCACCTGTCCACGACGTGACAAAATATTTTAGTCCAAAGCATGCCGGGCACTCACGCTCGCTAACGCTGGGCCTCGCAGGGCGACTTCTTTGACACAGCTATGTGACCCCATGTCTGGGGTGGGCAGCTGCACCTTTCCCACTTCCCAGCTCCGCCCTATTCCGCCCTCTCAGTGAGGCCCATGCTGCGTTGCTTGTCTTCGCGACCTCCAAGCAGTGCGGTTTCCGTCAGCAGACCAACAGTCGTGCTCCTTGCAGATCTGTTTGGCCTGCTGCTGACGTTCGAGCTGCCAGGACCGGGTTGGACATGTGCGTGGCAGCCACGTGCACCTCAACCAGGGGAGGACGCGAGTGTGGAACGCGGCGGGCCAAGTGCCCCGGGATCTTGGCCAGCCCGGGATGCCGGACTTGTCCTGTTGGGTTGGCGCTGGTTCCTTGCCGGGTGCAGAGCAAGGGCTTACTGTTCTTGGGGTCGCCTTTGGCTCTGCTTTTTTTTCCGGACTCAGCTTCAGGTGTCGCGAGCCTTGCCCGAGTTTGATGACTTGCAAGCCTCTTTGTTGTTGCTACTCTTTGCCCCCCCGCGCTGCAACTACCTTCTCCGGCCCCCCCCGTCGTTCACGCCGGGCGGATTGCTTGCCTGTCCTCGGTCACGTGACCTTGAGGCTCCGGTTCCGCACGTGCCGTGTTTTCGCGCTGCTGCCACAACACGCGCCGAGCTCAGCCTGGCGGATTGGACTCCCCCGAGCTGGCGTGAGCTCTGTGACGGTGTGCCGGCGCCGACCTTGCAGGTTGCCAACGGCCTGCCGTTGTGGGGCGGCCAGCAGCTCGCCGTGGACACCACGTTGGTATCTCCCTTGTCCGCCTCGGGGCAGCCCTGCCGCCGGGGTAGTCGCGTTCAAGGCGCCGTACTTTGTGCGCGCCCTCGCGCGAGCCAAGGCGCGAGAGGTCGTCTCCGGTCCAGCCTGGTCGCTGTGCTTGTTTGCCCGCTGGTCCGCACTCCTGTCCCACGCAGCCATGTCGGCCTTTGCTGCCACCTTCACCTAGCGGGCGGGGGCACTCAGCCATGCCGACGGTGCGCTCCCGCCCCTGGGTGAGCTTCTTGCAGGTGCAGGTGAGGCGCCCCTCACCGTTAGCCGGCTGCCTGCCGGCTAGCTGCACTTCGCACAGCCGGTGGCCCCCGGGGTACAAATGGCTTGTGTGCTTCCCGTGCCCGGCGGCTCCCCTTAAGCAGGGTTTTCGGGGGAACGAACCCAGGCGATTGAGAAAAGGCGCGCGAAGAAAAAGACAACAAAAACACCGTGCGGCCTCAGCTCCCTTTCCGCACGGCGGCCTTGGGCTCCGCAGCGCCGAAGTGCCGCCTACCGTGGGGTCGCAGTGGCTGCGCACCCCCTCCTTCCACAGCTTTCGCTCTACCCCACCTTTACACGCTGGCTCACATGCATGAGGCAAAAGCTAGCTTCCGAAACATACCCGCGAAAGATGCTCGCGACACATATCTCCTCAAACTTGTCGGGTTGGCAAGCAAACCCGCGTAGCTTGGAGGCTCGTGGTGTCAAACACGCCGGTCCCATCAACAGAACGTAGAGTGCTGTCAGGATCAAGTTCGAGGGCGGCCGTCAGCAAGCGAACGCAAATTTCCTGGAAAAGGCTGGCGAAGTCACCCGACCACGATGCCGCGGACTTGGCCGTTTGGCTTTTGGAGCGCGACTATGCACCCGCGGCAGGGCGCCCGCAAGGCACCGATGCTTGCACGTCCAGCTGCAGCACGCCGACTGGGCGAACTGACTGTGAGGCTTGAGGGTCCTGCAACGGCTCCCTTCCGAGCGCTAATTATTTGCAACAACCAACTTGTGAACCTGAGCAGGCCTCAGCAAAGAAACAAAGCTTCTTGAGCAGTGGCGGCAATGTAGCCGCTGCTCTGGGTGCACTGGACTTTGCAACCGTGCCGCAGGAGCACGGCGCCATCTTGGGCCTCGAGAACGTAAATGCTGATTGCGCTCCAACCTCCAAGCAGCCTCCGCATCACCCCCTGCAAAGTCGTCAGGCTGGCGCGCGAATCGCAAAGTGCAGGGCCTCACAACCGATGCTGGTAAACATGGGGTGTATTAGGTTTTAAGCATTACGGAATCGCCGCAAGCTTTGTGTCCAAAAAAACAGTTGGTGGAGAGGGTCTCCATCCGGCCTGGCGGTTGGCGTTTGGTCGATGGTGCGGTTTGGTTGTCGCAGTCGCAATCGTCACCAAAAGCAAGCAAGCGCAGGAGATGGCGGCATGAAGCCTGCCTGCCACCTCATGTTTATCAACCGTAGCCATTTTGGCTCAAGCCATGTCGGCCTTTGCTGCCACCTTCACCCAGCGGGCGGGGGCACTCAGCCATGCCGACGGTGCGCTCCCGCCCCTGGGTGAGCTTCTTGCAGATGCAGGTGAGGCGCCCCTCACCGCTAGCCGGCTAGCTGCACTTCGCACAGCCGGTGGCCCCCGGGGTACAAATAGCTTGTGTGCCTCCCGTGCCCGGCGGCTCCCCTTAAGCAGGGTTTTCGGGGGGACAAACCGAGGAGAAAAAGCGCGCGGAAAAAAAAAAAAAAAAAAAAAAAAACATCGTTTGGGTTCAGACGATGCTCAGGCTGGGCTCAGGCCGCTTTCCTGGGTTGTGCGCTTTTAGGAGTCAGCTGATCTTCATGTGCTTAACGCAGATAATTACAATTGCAATTGTATAACTCATGTAGATGTAGACCATAGTTACCGTGAACGCAAATCGGGGCTCCGGTTCTTGTTTCATACGATGTCTTAGCACACGGGCGACTGTACTTGGAGCCGGCGAAGCGGCGTTGCGAGGCTCACACTGCTGCCGGCCCAGATTAAAAAGTCAGCAGCCTTGGGCCTAATCATCTATTTGCACCTGAGTTCGTCTCCCCCCCACATACGCACGAGGCGGTGACAGTGCTAGGCCTCCCTTCCCGCCCGCCGAAAAAATTGGATGTTTGCCCCGCTTTGATCCGGTCTGAAAGGGGCCCTTGTCGGAATTCGGTGTATCAAACATAGCACTCTGGCCGCGGGTCTCCGCGTATCCGGGAGATTTTCGTCGCACACATCTGTGATTCTTTGTTTGCCAGTGATAAGTCTATTCAACGTAGAATTTAGTTGCCGCTATTTGCATCATTGCAGGTTGGCTCCCATGCCGCCGCTAGCAGCGGTTCGCCTCAGCTTGTGTGGGCACATGCAAACTACATCCGCACTGCGCAGCTTTGGGCTCGCCAATGTCAGGTGTAAAGAAGGTATGTCCCGCAGAAAGGCACAACCCGCCGAATGCAATGTAACAGCGCGTTGCCCCTCATGATCCCTCACATGTGACATAGCTTTAGCTTCCAGTGCTGGGTACACAAGGCAAGTTTAGACATCCCTGCAAATCAAGCGACGAGCATCTTTGGAACCATGTGTATTGACGGAATGTCCGGTTGCGTGGCCTCGGAGATGAGCAGCCTGGGCACGGGCGATGCTTTGCAAGGCTGGCGCTGCTGCAGCGCGTGTTGTTGCCTAAACGCTGCGTGGACATTGCGCAAGTTTCGGGGAGGTATGCGCCAACATATTTCCAAACAATTATCAGGCGCTCGCAAGATTTCAGCGGGAAACCTATGTGCCTGCTTCTGGGCAATAGTCACATGCGTGTGGTACAGGAAGCGAACTCATCGCATTCCCTTCGGTTTGGCAGGACGTCCCTGAAGACACCAGGGCGCCGTTGCCCGAGGCGCGGGGCAAGGTTCGCTGCGAAAATGCAAGCCGAGATGCCACGCGCACGATCCTCTTCGCAGAACACGGAAGCTATCTTTTGAAGTTGCCGCGCCGTATAAACAAGCCATTGGTTGCTAAGACACTCCCTGAACCGGGCCAAGGGAAAAACAGTCAATACAAATGACAAGTCAACGCGATGGCAATGATCCGTCGCAGGATGAGATGTCCATCACGCCTGCAGGCCCTTCGGAGGCTCTGCCGGGGGATGGCTTGGGATTTTGGGTGCGGATCTGCAAGTCTGGGGTTGTGGTGTGATTTTCCCCAAACAGTGTGTCTACACTAAGGGGTTCTTACGGTAAGAGAAAAGGCCTTGGTGCCAGATTGAGGTGCCCGCTCTGTCCGCGAGCGTTTTGCGTGGTATTTACCGCAGATTCTCTTGCTTGATGTCGAAGTGCGTTTCGACTGCGCAGGCTCGCGCAAAGTGAGGTGTCGACTTGTGTCCGCGAGCGTTTTGCGTGGTATGTACCGCAGATTCGTGCTCTTGCTTGATGTCGAAGTGCGTTTCGACTGCGCTGGCTCGCGCAAAGTGAGGTGTCGACTTGTGTCCGCGAGCGTTTTGCGTGGTATGTACCGCAGATTCGTGCTCTTGCTTGATGTCGAAGTGCGTTTCGACTGCGCAGGCTCGCACGAAGTGAGGTGTCGACTTCTGTCCGCGAGCGTTTCGCGTGGTATTTACCGCAGATTCTTGCTTTTGCTTGATGTTGAAATGCGTTTCGACTGCGCAGGCTCGCAGAAAGTGAGGTGTCGACTTCTGTCCGCGAGCGTTTCACGTGGTATTTGCCGCAGATTCTTGCTTTTGCTTGATGAATTGTGCAGGCTCGCACAAACTCGATTTTCTTTTTGACGGCTCCAGGGACCGTGGGGGTTTTGTCTCGTGGTCCCCTTTCTTTGGGCATGCTTGGATGGTGCTTCTGTGCTGCGACGGCTTCTCGATGGTAACAACAACCAAACAGCAACAGCAACAGCGCCACATTCATAGAAAGAATTAAATACAGAGACAAAACAACGAGAACCAAGGAAGAAGCTACCTAGCTAGCTATCTCACTAACTCAGGCACCCTGTTGAAACAAACGCACAGATCTTGCCTTTTGTAGTGATGCTTGCGCAGCCAAATACCGCAAAATGATGTTGCAGCTTCCTGACAACAACCGCCGTTTTGCGGCGCTGCCCGCACAATACTCTGCAGCGTGTGACCGCCGCCTATCACTGTTTGTGGCCTCGTGCCGGGGTAATTGATGTTTCAGTAATGCCAGCACAACCCCCATCAACCTGCGAGACCTGGCTAACAAGTCTTCCTTGGATCGTGACTGGGGTTGTTGCCCAGCATGGTGTGCAACGGTCAGTAAATGTGAAACAAGCAGCACAAGGCGCGGGCCAACCCAAAGCGACACTTGCGTTCCAGAGGCGTTTCTGGAAAAGTCAACTACTAGGTTTACACAGGGGTTGGCAAGGTGGTTGAACAAACATCACCTTGGGCTCTCGAAGAATTTCCACTGGAGGCATGTTGCCCGATGCTCGCCCAGGGGTCTGGTGGTGCACTTGACGGCATCGCTGCTGTCCCTCGTCTTCTTGCTGATTGCCGGTGGCCAGGAGGTGGGAGCAAAAGGGGGCGAGACTGACAGAGTTGTGAGCCAGCAAAAAGGGGAGCCTGCCCATCCAGAAAATCCACCTTGCATACTCACAGAATTGTGAGCTAGCACAAGGGAACCACTTTTTGGATTTTCA
>CAUJNA010003359.1:516983-569483 GCA_963377175.1 Effrenium voratum
GTCGGGTGTCTGGTCTTACGGCACACTTGAAACGTATAGGAAAAAGAAGAGCGCCGCGACAATGATGATGATCCTATGATGCAAATCATCACCCAACATCAGTGATGCTGATAAGCACCACGATGCATCTGCAGCATCGCCAGCAGTAATGAAATCCTCACTTTACTTTGCATGTCAAGTTGGGGGATGATGATGATCCTGATGATCATCACTACGCATCCAGCATCACCAGCATTTACCGTGACGACATCCGGCAGTTATCATAACAATCATGACTATGCGTCAGCTGCATTCGAAGTCGGGTCTAACGCACACTTGAAAAATATATGAAACAGAACAACGATGTCACGAAGACAAGGACGAATACAAACCCTTCCCATGCGCCTCCCCTTTAGAGAAAGGGGTCGGCGGATATATCTGCAATGTGTGTTCTTGTGTAAGCAAAGATTCCCGGCTTGAAGCTCACCTTTGGACTTTAGGGAGGGGGAGGGAGGAGCGCCCAAGGGCTGGGCAGTTTTGCCACGTGCTTCCGTCACACGTTGCCCAGGCGCATACTTTTGTTTCGACGTTCCTGGCTTGTCCGGCTGGGATGGTTTGCCACGTGCGCTCACAATTTCTTTTCCGGCTGCCTAAAATTGCCATCGCAACATTGCTGGTTCACATGCGTCCGGGGGGGGATGAGAAGAGGAGTTGTTTGAAGCGCACTTCTGGCAAAACCAGCTTTCAGTCTTCCTCTCTCAAATTCTCCTGTTTGGCCACGAGCCAGGTTGTTCATTGCAGTGGGTTCGGATTGCCTTCGCTACTGGCACTTGCCACCAGGCAACTCTTGCGTTTTAAGCCCTGGCCGCTGACCCTTCCTTGTTGGAATACCGTTTTGGTTGTGTCCCAGGGTTGTAGGATCAAGGGGGCTATCAGTGGGTTTTCCCCACTTCTGTGATACAAGAAAATCCCCTTATGTTTTTGGGGGGGTGAGTCTTTGAAAGAGGGGAGCTAAACTTCCTGTCGCCGTTCGCGACAGGACACTGTGGTGCGCTGTGACCTTCTGGGATTATGCATAGGCTGGACTTGAGTGTGTGGGTGTGTCGCCCCACCAAATTAGTCCCTCAAAAAAGACACCCATGTTGCAGACTCGGTACTGAAGTACATTTTCCTGTTTGGGGTCCGCAGGGGAGAACCAAAAATAAAATTACAAGTGGCTGTGGGTCAAAACAAATGGTACCAGTTTGGGGTAGGTGCACCCATTTTTGTCTATTTTAGTGGGGATTGGGATGTTCACTCAGTGTTGAATGTTCCCCTTTCAAACAACCTTGTTGTTGTTGCTTCAATTTAGGCTTGCCTCAGCACGCACGCCCTGCCCCAAAGCTCCAATCTGCATGGGGTCAGTCGGGTGTGCAGCGTTGTGAACTGAAAAGCGTGAGCGAAACTGTTGGATTGCCAGGACCCCCCATGACAAACGAGATATCAGTTTCTCTCCGCAAAATGCATCCTACACCTGAAGAACTTGGCTTCAGTCGACCCTGCGGTGCCCAGTGCAAAGGTGTCCGCATACCTCGGTGACCTCGGGCACAAAAACGGTTCGAGACTGCGCCGGTCGCAGGCCGCAGGCCGGCCCTCGACCGCGTCGAGCCGTGAGGCCTCGGGCTGTTCGTGGCGTTCCTCGCCTACAGCCTGGGTGTGGCAACTTATCGTCCCGCTGACGCGTCCGGCAGCTTGGCTTAAGCGAAAGCCGGCAGGTTTATGATAAGGCGAACGGGCTTAGGGGATGCTAGCGGCTGAGCAGGAATGCTTCACCTGCTTGGAACAGGCAAGTCGCAATTGTGTGGACTTGGCGCCGTCACTGCAGCGTTCCAAAATTGAAGTTTCTGAGCCTGGTCCCTTGCGCCAACCTCATGACTCGAACCGCTCGAACCTTGCCGAACAAAGGTCACCCGATGTAACACAGGTACGTTTCTGGGGCAGCGAGTCCTCCAGACCTACGCACCGCCTGCGTTTCGCCTCGCTGGCTCAGGCGCGGTTTGGGCGGCCTTCAGGTGCATGCTTGCCGGCTGCACCTCTACCTTCATGCGCCCTGGCAGAAAAGGAAGCACGTCGCTGGCGTAGGATTCCTTCACGGGGATAAAATAGAGCGAGCAGAGCTGAGCTGCTTGCTTTCTGTTTGTTTCTTCTGCATGCTTAACAATTCCCTTCCCGGGTTCTTGCCGGGATTTCAAGTTCGGTTGTGTTTTTGTTGGTTTATTTGTTATCCAGGATCTGGACCCGGGAAATACAACTCATGCACCGCTGGCACCTTGGGTTAGGTTCTCAGGTTGCGAAAAACCGGCGAAAAGGCGCCTTGCCGTGCATGTAACACTGTAAGACTGAAGTCTTGGCCTCACCTGGACCCGTATACCACAGAATCTGGGACGAGGTGTTAGAGGCTCGGGCACTCCGCTGGCAATAGGGTTTCCACCACTCCCTCCAAACCACCCACGGGAACTTGGGATACATACCTGCTACTTGTTGTCAAAGCCATTTCATTTGTTAGGGTGCGTAGAAATATGACGCAGAAGCCGAAAACATTGCTTTGTATATCTAGGTCACCCAGTAGTGCCCTGTTACCCTTGTTTTGGGGAGGGTTCCCCTACTAAAATAGACACACAGAAAAAGGGCACCCTTATTCTAACCCCTCTACTGGAGGACCTAAATATGCACTGGCCAAGTCATGCGTCGGCTATCCATCGGCCCGAATTCGCAGATCGCAAGCAAGAGGTTCCTGGGCCTCACCAGCTGCGCCCCACTGGTTCTGCTGCAGTTGCTCACCCTCCTCGCTGCGAGCTGCTGCGCGTATGGCGTGGAGAAGGGCCTTCTTGGCGGCTGGAAGGCGCGTAGATGAAGTGGGCCAGTGGGGGGCGGGGTGCAGCTCTATTTGCTCTATTTCCTTTTTTGGTGGGTTTGAACATCACCTTTTTGGGCCATGAAAGGTGAGGGAAGGGGAGATTTTTGGGAGGCCTGTTGGTGATGGAAACAGATTGGAGCTAATGATGGACAAGGCCCGAAAGGAATATGTTGCCGAATCACGCTGGACGTCTTGGAGAAGAAGAAAGATGCTGCGCAGAAAAAGAAGACTTCAACAAGAGTTAAGTAGAGCCTCCTTGGGCAGGTACCGTGAGGTAACAATGGGCAAGCAGTGCCCAAGGTGTGCCTTGTGATTCAACACTGGCGTGGGCTCGTATCTTTCTGGGGACAAGGTTAGTGATCCTGTAGTGTGTCCACTGAATCGGTCCATCTTCAGGGGCTGACTTGCCCCGGTTTGTTCTTCGTCCGGCTGCAAGATCTGTTTTTGTGGGCTGTGTAGGACCCATGCTGTGGATAAATCACTGCTATAGGTTGAAGGTGTCATTCTTATCCCACCTTGTGTGAGTTGGATCTCATCCATCCACAGTAGCGTTGCACGTTTTGCCGGATTTTGATCCCCCTTTTCGTGAATATGGGGTTGTTTTTTGGAGCCCCCATCCCCAAAACAATTGGTTTGCTTTTGAGTTTTTTATAGGATTCCCTTTGCAGCCAAAAGGGGGGTTCCCTAAAAAAAGAGACCGAGCAATATTTACGCCGCCCCAGCGCTGGCTCCGCCAGGATTCCGCGGGGGTTTGGCGGCGTCTTTTTGGCTGCGCAGCTGGGGGCGTGACCTTATGGATCCTGGTGGCTCAGAGATGCGCTGTGGGGAGGGTGTAAGCTTTAAACTCTTGGTTGTGAGTGTCTTCATTCTCATTTTAGCAGTGAGTCACAGACTAAGCGGTTTTTGGCGCGAATCAGCAAGTCAGAAAAGCCAGAGTTGTTTGGAAGATCTTAGGGGAAGATGACGGTGGCGATCTACAAGGATCGCCTAAGCTGGGAGTCACAATTTCTTTGGCCCAAACACGTACCTTCCAGAGTGTCCCCTTGAAAGGAGATACAATTTCTGGCCCACTCCGCAGGAGAAGGATGGAATGAACCCAATTGCTTACTGTTGTTAAATTGGCCTCTAGTTTGCCCCTCATGGTGAGGCGCGTTTCGGGAAACCGCCGGCGCGCGGCTGAGGCATACTGCGTCCTCTTGCTGCACAAGGAGCGCGACGGACGCGTTGCGTGGCTTTCTGCTGCTCTGAGCCGAGAGGAACACCTGGTGCTCTTCAGCCCCTCGGGTTAACCATTTTGGGTAGGTGAATTCACCACCCATTTTAGTCTATTTTGGTGGGATTGGGCTGTTCACTAGGGTGCGGGCTTTTGACCCATGGCCAGATGCTTCGTTGCAGTTTGCCCAGTGAGCTTGGACTGGGCACCAGGACTCAGTGCGCTCTCAGCGCCCATGACTTTCACCGTCCCTCCTTCCCTGAACATGGCTTTGTCTTTTTCAGGGGGGCACGCAAAATGATGTGTGGCTTTCCTTTTTGGCATCCTGCCAAAACCAACCCCAAAAGAGTATACCTTGAGCCACTTGCTATGTTCCGCGAATATGAGCGTTTGTGTTTAGAGGACACTCCAAAATTAGTGGTCCAATGCTGGTGTTCTCTTCCTTTTTAAACCAACCCCACACCTTTCTCTCAAGCCCAGGCTTTGGGGGTTTCGTCCTCAGCGCCGGGCTCTGGTTCCTGGCGCGGCTGCTGCCATTGGAGCTAGGCGGCGCCCTGCGAAGTTTTTTCTTCCCCATTTGTGTGGGTACCATGGTTCTTCTTTAAACCCAACCAGCCCAAAAAGGTTCCAGTTGTTTGTTCTTCATTTTTTTGGGGGTACCATGGTTCCCCTTTAAACTCAACCAGCAGCGAAAGGGTGCCTTTTTCTCCCATGGAAATCCACTGGACATCTAGTGCCATGATTCGTTTCCATGTTCCATGTACGAGTTCGCGCGCTGCGCCAAAGACGCACAAGACAGCTTCCCAATCGAGCCAGACTTCGCCTCGCGCTGACGAGGTGAGGCGAAGACGTCTGGAGATGGCATGAGCCAATGCCCTACCAAGGAGGCAGGTGCCTGCGGCTTCGCGTCAGATTTCACATGGCCCGGAGCCGCGGAATTTTTGCGATGTCCCCGAAACCAGCATGTGACTCCTTTGCCTCAACCAGTTCATAGACCCCGAAAGTTGGGGGAATTTGTTGGCATGCGAAGAATGTTTACCCCGCATTAATAAACCCCTGGTTGATTGATAGGGGTGTGTGGGGATTCGAATCACTGTTGGAGGGAACAGGGCCAGCATTACGTTGCAGGAGCCGAAGCCAGAGATGGAGGTCGAAACTCAGGAGCTGGAGCAGATCCCAGAGGCGCACGGGCTATGGGGGGGAGGGGGGTGATGGG
Source organism: Effrenium voratum (assembly GCA_963377175.1). Lineage (NCBI taxonomy): Eukaryota > Dinophyceae > Suessiales > Symbiodiniaceae > Effrenium > Effrenium voratum. Next base: position 522,288 of record CAUJNA010003359.1, read on the forward strand.
AAGTGGGCGTGTGTTTGGAGGGTACTCTTTGTTCTTGTTGCTTGGTTGTACTATGTTGTGTTGTTTTTCTTTTCTTTCTTAAGAGTTGGGGGACGTTTTGATGGTTTTTGGGGACACAACATATGACCATGCAGCGCCACGTGGCATTAGAGGGGTGATGAGAGAGCGGGGTGGGGAGCTGCGGATATAGCCAGCCAAAGAAAAACCGTACATGTATACACAAACATATGTACAAATATATATATATATATAATATATACATGCACATCTCTCTTTCTCTCTATTGTCTGACCCTTTGTCTCAGGATCACAAAAGGACCATGTAGATCCAATCGTGGACACATACAGACATAATGTGTTCCGGCTTGTGAATGTCTTTCGGTTTAGAAGTCAGCTATCAGCTGCCTGTCATGTTGGGAACTTCAAGTTGCAAGGCCGCCCCAATGTGTTTCATGGAGTTGCGGTTGGGCGACTGGATTGGATTCGCTTGAAGCTCACCCGAGACGGTCAGGGAGGGAGCGGTACTGGGGCTACCGGATTTTCCTGTCATAAGGGTCGAAGTTGCCCTTGGATGCATGCCTGAAAATGATTTAGTGCAGGTAAGTATACGCGTATGACCGCCACCCAGTAACCTCGTGACTCACCGCGGGCTCCCTGCCAAATGATGCGAGGCCACTGAGACAGAGGAGGCAACAGTAGAGGCGGGAAGCGGGCGGGCGGCATTCATTTATTTGTATATGTTTGATTTATACACATTTCTCGCATCTTCCTAGAGAGTTTGTCTGATGCAGTGTTTGGGTTCTTGACGCTGAACCCAGTAGCTTCCCTCCCGGGGCATGCCTCAAGCTGCTACTCCTTAAGCCTTCAAATGGGTCCAAAAACGAGGTCCACGATGTCAGCCAGATGACTGCTTTTGGGGCGCTGTGCTGAGATTGCTTGTATCCACCGGGATCCCGCATGTTGACCTCTGTTGTGAGCGACCCAGCTTCTGAGCAACGACCGCCGGCAGAGAAGGAGCTTTACTGACCCGCGGTCTTTATTCAAAAAATATCTCCCTGGAATTCCACTTCTGGTTCCATTTTCCCTTTCTGGATAACAGCCTGGCTAAATGGAATTCGGGGACCCCCCAACCCCCTCTCCCCCTCAATGACTGATCATCGTGGTTCTGAGGGCAACTTCCCCGATCCTTCTTTCTAGAACACTTCTGCAACCCATGGCCGGTTTTTGAGAAAAGAACGATGGTGGAAAAGAATGGACAAGGAACCAACCCCTATGGTTCCTCTTCCTCCCCCGTCCAGGTGGTGGCCATCCCCAGCGAGCCAGAAGCGGCCCCCAGCGAGGAGCGCATCACTGACCGCTTGGGGGGGAAAGGTGTAAAACCCCTGGACAGGTGGTCAGTTGCAACCAGGGCCCTGGCTCACAAACTATTTTGGGTGACGTGAATTGGTCGATGGTGCATGATTGCAGATGTGATCATTGGTTACATAAATATTACTTTTCTACTCCAAAGCTACCATGTTCGAGAAAAAGCTGCCGGAGCTTACTTCACTACGTTTTACACCGGGGGCAAGCTTTGTAATTCAAGGCTGGCTGCGACTGATTTCTAAGTTCGATGTTTGAGCTCAGAAGTTACACTTCCCGGAGCGGGAGCGCGCTTCGCTCACTACTTTCATACTTAAAGCTTAAGGCTCCCCTGGCTTCACCCGACTTCTCTCGACATCGAGAGGGAGAAAAACAAGAAAAACAACAGAACAAAAACGCGTCAGCTGAGTATGTGGGTGGTTCAATCTGCCGGTGCTTTTTACTCAACCAGGTCCAACAGTAGTGGCCTTTTGCCCTTTTTTGGGGGAGGGCTAACCTCTCTACTCGAGGAGCTAGACAAGTTGCGAGTGCTACTTTGCAGCTGAAAGTTCGCTATCCGACGCTCCGGCTGCGAAAATATACGTCGCGTTGCGCTTTCCACGCTCCCGCTGCGGGAGAGCGCTCGTACTACTTTCGTGCTTGAAAGCTGCGAGTTTCAAAGCCCAGCGGGAAGAATGTGCTTCGCTTGCAGCTTCCGTACTGAAAGTTGCCATTCTCGAGCCGCAGTTAGCCGGTAGACATGCGCACTTTGCGTTCTACGTTGGCGCTGATCAAGAGCCTTTCGCACTCTTTTGGGAACCAGCTGGTGGTCAGAAGGGGCCAGGAGTTCGGGCTATCCAAATTTGCTTGTAGCAAGGGTAGCCTTCCGGAGCTACCAGGAGTTACCAGCACGTTTTAAAATAATAATATTGCAAATCAGCGTGCTTGTGTTTGAACCCTTTGCAACATTAATATGGCTGTTTTTTCAGGGAATTGCAGAAAATCGTGGTGTTCCGGTTGGTTCCCCTTGCAAAAACCAAAAGAGGTCTCCCCCAAAAAGACACCCATATATCTTGATGGCTCCCAGCCATTAGCTTCTTAGACTTTTAGTGTTTAGTGGGGGTTTCCATTTGGCCCACTAAAAATGAAACTTTTAGCAGGGGACCTGAGTGGCAGCCCAGATATGAGGGTTGTTTGTTTCTTGGGTTGGTTTCAGTTCAGTTCATTGCAACTTGCTCGCTAGGATCTGGAGAAGCCCATGCCAACGCCGGCTGCAGGCGCAGATTGATGGCGAGCCCAACGCGGTCCCCGCCAAGTGTTCCCCTATTTTGAGAGGGCTCCGGTTTTCCGACTGGAACAAGTACTTGCCCCCTTCAAAGATTCTAGTGCCTACCCCATTCCTTCCAGGGATCCTTCTTTCTACTTGGAGTACCCTTCGTCGCCTAAATTTTCTGCCCTTAGGTCGTCACCAAAATATGGTAAACGTGCACTTTGTCCTGCTTCGAGCGTTTCTCCAAAAACCGGGCTGATCGGTCCTCCAAGATGATCGGTCGCTGAATTTTCGAGAAGAGCGAGCAGAAATCGAAGTGCAAAACGAGCGCAAATATCCGTCCACAAAACGAGCGCAAATATCCGCAAACGTGTGCACATGTTAAAAACGTAGCAATGCTCGCCTTCCTCTGGATGAAAGAAGGGGGATTTGGTCGAGCGTTTTGCGGGGGGCGAGCGTTTTTTGGGGGTTCGAGCAGAAATTGGTAATTCGAGCGTTTTTTTCTCGTACCTAAAAAAGGGCACGTTGGGTGCCTCAGGTAGAAAACCTTTGGAAACCCAGAGAGAAACGGCCGGTTTTTGGAAAGGACGATGGTTGAAAAGAATGGAAAAGGAATCAACTCCTAGAAAGATTGTCGTTTTACTCGTCGTGTCCTGTTTTTCGAAAGGGTACCCGGCTCTCAAAAAGAGGCATTTGGCCATCAGCATGTGAGGACGCGAAAAGGGGCTCTCACCTTTTGGACTTCACAAATCCCCAGATGGGCGTCCTGTTTGGAAGGGCCACTTTGGGATTGGAGTGGCTGAGTGGAGTTTGAGTTGTGGCCGGAGCGTTTTTGCATGTTGCATGTCAGCTGAAGACTGGAGCTTTGGTTGCTGGGTTTTGGTTGCTTGGCAGGCGCCATGCCGTTTCCCTTCCCACGGGGACCATCGAGGCAGGGCACGAAATTCAGTCACGTGAGTTGGGTTTCGGTGTGGCTTTCAAGCAGAATTCAGAACCCACCTGAAGACAAGGGGAATGTAAGTCAAAAGGACGTTCCTTTCCTCCCTTTTGTCCTGTGGCTGCGTTTGGGATGTGCAGAGGTTGGGCGGGCAGGTTGGCGGAGGTTGGGTGGGTGTTGGCTGGCGAGCGGGTTGGGTTTCCGGGTGGGTTTAAGGGCCACGTGAGGGGTGATGTAGGGTGCTTTAGGGTGAGTTTAAGGTGGGTTTAAGGTTTGTTTGAAATGGCATCGGTGCGCTTGGGGCGGGGTTGGAGTGGATGTCGCCATGATACAATGTGAACCTGAATGCAAAGACTTGCACGCGCATACGCATGAATAACCAAACGGCTAAACAGACTGAACGAGGAAGCGAACAAACAAACGAATGAAACGAGCTGGACGGAATAATCTGAAGCCACATAAAATACACAATAATAACTGACAAAGAACTGAATTGAACGGAACAAGCCAAGTTAATGACCCCACCCGAGTTCCTACAAGGTTGCTTGACACTAAGTGTTGTTTTTGCCGACGATTCCGGGGGACAGTCCGTTGGCATTTACAAAAGGTGAATGTGTGTCAGGTGCTTGGAGGCTACGGAATTCACCCGCTTTTGCTTTGATATTACTTTGTTTGGGATCCGTGCCCGAGTTCCCTAGTAAGCATCTGAAAGCAGGAAGCTTGATACGGATGTGGAACTCGGCTAGGCAAATGCAGCTTGATGCAAATCCAAGCGCCCTTTGCTCGTTGTGTGAGAGACTGTGAAGCAAGTGACCCAAAGGCCGCGCAGGTATCGTTGGCAACCCTTCGGGCCGCAAGCCCATTGGGCAGCCCCGAAGTTCTGGCACAGCACACCCAAAAGATGCAAAGCTCTGATTTAGTGCTGGTACGGAGCTGATCGTAGCCATGATCCCGTTCTGAAGCTCCCAAATCCAACACTCATTGTTGCACAATGTACCCAAGGAATGTGCAAAGAACCAGACTTTGCTTGTCGTGCATACACCAAGATTCGGACCCAACCAAATTGGAGATGCGTAGCTTTGAACCCATGGTCAGACCTACCTGACTCGGTCAGGGTGGAATTTCTTCATTTTTTAGTAGAAGTCTCTTTACGCCGGAGGGCCGAGGCAAGCAAATCTGAGGGTTGCGTAGTAGGCAGCGCGTAGCTTGGCCCTGAAAAAAAAAGAAGAGTGTAGGCTGCGTGGGCTCCGTGTGGGCTCTGGCTCACAGGGGAAAAATGTGGCCAGATTCGGCTTTCCTCTATGGCTATTTGGCAGCTCATCTTTGGACTGAACACTTCTTGTTGGATCTTGTTGGCAGCTTCACGTAGCCTTTCTTCTTTCTAAGGCCGGGTGCGTTCTTCCATGTTTGCGCCAATGGAAATCCACAAAGCTTCGGATGGCAACACCAAACTCCAGGTGGTTTTCGTCTCATCCATCCGCATGGGCCTTCGATGGATGGCTTCCAGCGTGGCAGTTGGACATGTTTTTGTTGCCCACCAACACGACCAACGGGTCCCTTTTGAAAGGAAAACGGAGCCCAGAGAGAGCGCTCAAAACCGTCTTCCAGCGCCCCGAAACCTCAGGTTCCATGTGGGTCTCACTTGCCGCAGAGCAAGACGACCTCTTGACCGGATCTGGTTTTCCCATTTTGGGTTCATTTTTTTAGCCATGGTAGCCCACAAGGCGATCACCTTTTATTTCCTGTTTTTTTTTTCCCCCCGGGGCAAGTGAGTAGTGAAAGCCCTCTTGAAGCAAAACAAACGGTCCAAACATGGAACTCACAGGTTCCAACTTGTAAAGTTGAAAACTTGAAACCCAAAGACTCCATGCAGTTGAAAGGCCACCCATTTTCAGAGGTCCCAAAGGTGATCATCTTTTTCCGGGTCATTTTGGGGGCCAACCTTGGAGCTCGCGAGGCCGCGCCGCGGGGAGGCGTGGGGCTCCCCGAAGCGCTCGGCCCGAGGGCTCAGATCTGCCATGGCTTCCGCAAAAAAGAAGAAGGAGAAGAGCGAGCACAAAAAAACAAACACCAGGTGTTGGAGTTTCCATTGCTGGGGTCTTCGTGTTTTGCAGAAAAATGCAAAACACATGTTGAAGATTGCGTTGCCAACCTGCGCCCTCCAAGGGTTGTCCATTCGTCCCAATGTGCCCTCGTTTGAGCCATTTTGGGTTCCAATTGACATGGAGGGTGCTGGAACATGGCTCTTTTTTGTTTACTTCAGGCTTCGGACTTGCCCAGGCTTCCCTGCCGCTAGTAGGGGGAAACGTCGGGGCGCAAGTTTCCATAGCTCTTGGTGGGCTAAAGGGAAACAAGGTCCCCAAGGTAGTGTTTGTGTGTGTGTGTGTGTTTTTTTTTGGGGGGGGGCGGGGGGAGGGTTCCCCTGCTAAAATAGACTTCAGAAAAAAGTTGGTACCCTTTTTCTAACCTCTCGACTGGACCTAGGAAAGCAAAGGGATTTGAGTGAGTCAACGCAGACAAACTTTGGGGGATGTTTCCGGCTCTTTGGTGCTTTCTCGATTGTAACCCATGAGGTTCCCTCAACCTATGAGACATGTCCTTTCTTTTTTGCAGGGCAAGATGTCCCCATAAAGCGATCACTAGGGCATGGGTGCCTTGCGTTTTCAGACCAGCCTGATTGTTTTTTGATGCCACCCCGACCAAATTGAGATGGAACAGATGAAACGGAGCACACGGATGAATCAGCTTGGCACATTAAGAGGGCCCTTTGAGATGGGGAATCCATCACAGATTGAACGCTTCGTACCCTACGACTGCAATATGGAATGTGAATGGTGCTATGCGAATGGACAACCTAAGGGAAAATGGGGGGAGTCGTCCTGACATGGAACAAGAGAGAGAGAGAGAGAGAGAGAGAGAGCGAGAGAGAGAGAGAGAGAGAGAGAGAGAGAGAGAGAGAGGGAGAGGGAGGGGGAGGACTGACATAGGGGGCGATTTGCACCAGTGCGCATGTTGGGAAGACAACGTCAAAAGCCCACGAGCTTTCCGCTAGAAGATGTGGCACCAGGTTGAAGCTCACAAGTTGGTAAGCTTGCCAATCCCGAGCCTGAAGCACCCCCCAGATGGTAGAGTGAAAGGATGTCAACAGCATGCACTTGCGACAGCTTCACAGGCCAGGTGCATGTTTCAGGCTACGGCCGATGTAGCAAGACCTGCATCAACATGACCACCCAGGGATCATCCCACCCAATGAGTGCCGTTTTTAATTCTTTACATGGTGGGTAGACCGAATTAAAATACCGATAGGTCGTGATGACATGACTCAGCGGCGCAGCTTCATCCCAGGTGACCAACAGCAGTCTCACCTCGGTGCCAGAAGCTGACGAAGCTTGCGAAGACGCAGGTGGGGATCGAACAAATGTGACCCCATTACATGTTGAGCTGAAGTTACGGGCCAAGTCACTGTCCCGGAATCTGGCTGCTAGGGAATGAGGGAATGACCCCCATAAACCATCCAACTGGTGGTTTCCTTTACTCGGAAATCCGACTGGGATCATTCCCACATTCCCACATCATGGTTGTTGTTGGGAAACAGTTTGCATTTTGCTTATTGTGGTTTAGTGGAAAATCCAACTACTGCTAAAATTTCAATTTTTGCTCCCCTGCCAACGTCGACCAAGACATTCCCTAGCTATCGCACCGATCGCAAGTAGTTCGATCCGATCCGCATGACCTCGCCTCTAAAGTTCAAGGCTCGACAATCCGATCGCTTCCGAAAGGATGGCAACTCTTTTAGGTCCCCCAGCAATTGGTGCCCTTTTCAAAACCCCTTTTGTTGGTTGGGAGATTGGGTTCCCCTACTAAAATCGACTGCAGAAAAATTGGTACCCTTATTCTAACCTCTTTGGAGGACCTAGTCTTTGGAGCAAAGAACAGTCCCTTGAATTATGTAGGCCAAAGTTTAGGTCCCTGGGACGATGGCACGCTAAGGCCTCAGAGCAACCATGCAGCCTTTCCTTACTGGGAAAGTTCGGGTAGAGGCACTGGGACACTTGCGAATTGCGAAGCTTCAGTGTGAGTCCGTGGACTTTGCAAACAGACAGTTTGGACTGTTCTTTGCCAGTCCACTCGATCGGAAGTGAGTACAGGGGATCCATTTCTGAATGTTTGTTTGATTTGTCTCTTTGGGCGAACCGAAAAGCTGTTCCTCTTTGATCCTACCCCCCCCTAGCCAGATGTTTGCTGAGCTTCCAATGCATGTTGCCTGCCTTTTTTCTCCGCTTGAGCCGGGTCTAATTGGGAAGCAGCCCCCGGTTTCCGTCTTGCGAGATGTAGCACACTGGGGTTCCTGAGGCCAAGTTGCCCAGAACTTGCATGTGCTGAAATGAATATGTTGTATCTTCTCCTGTTGGTTTTAAAGGGAATCTATTACTATTGGAATAATTTTTACTTTTGCGGGGGGCTTAAACACGTGAAATGTAAGGAAGTTCCAAGTAGTTGCATGGCATGTGGCGCCCCTGAGATACGCCAGCCAATCCCGCACACGGGCCGCACAAGGAATTCTCACAAGTTTACTGCGCTTGGCTGGGGGTTGAGCAACAGACTTCAATCTTGCTCTGTACCATTGCTTGGTCCCCCAGTAGTGCCCTTTTACCAATTTGTTTTGGGGGAGGGTCCCCTATTACAAAAAAGCCTACAGAAAAACGGGTGCCCTTATTCCAACCTCTCTACTGGAGGACCTAGATTTACATGAGACAAACCAAGAAGGAAGAACTGCCTCCATGCAGCTAGGACTGCAAGCACACTTGCACGAGGTCTAGGTCCGCATTGCTCACTCTGGTTCTCATTTTTGCAGCTACTGCTTTCGTCTTCAAAATGCAAGCTAGCCGATAAAATGTTGGTCCCCTCCCCTCCCTCTGTGAGCCCCATATGAAGTGGACCAACTGTGTGCTGCCAGAGAGCCAGGAATCCTTTGCTCAGCAACTCAAGAGCAGAGGAGGTCTAGTTATCCTCCGTGCGACAGGCACTGCTGTCGAAAAACAAGGCCCTGCCTGCGCGTCGTGATGGGCCATGGATTTTTGTCGCGCGTTTTCCGCGAGGGGGCCCCCATTTCCCCCCCCCCCAGGCGCCCTGCGACATGTGCACGGCGCACAGGGCCAGGACGCGAGCGCGAAGAACCCCAGGCGCCCTTGCGCCTGAACGTCACCTCCTTCCTTGCAGCTTGGCCGATGCGGACGGGGCCTGGCTTGGAACTGTCCTCTTGGCCTCCCACGTTGTTTGGTGGTTTGGGGGCCCAGTGGTTTGGTGGTGACTTGGGGGGGTGCCCCATGCAAACCCACAAGAACCAGCAGTTCAAAGCCCCAAATCAGCCCAAACCACCAAGCAAGGGTTACCTGATCTTGACTTTATGTGGAGAACATCATGGACAAGAAACGGGTGGACAACATCATGAAAACACATGTGTGTGTGTGTCTTTATGGGTATTTGGTAACGGATCTGTGCACTTCAACTTGTTGGTTGAAACAGGTCAGATTTTTCATTGGGACCCACAAACTGCAAAACGTTTTGCAGAGGGATCAACAGCAACCACGCTTGAATCGCCCTGTCCACTTGGGTGTGCCTTTCATTTTGGCATCGGACCCCCCCCCCCCACTTTGCCGTTTTCCTGTTGGTTTCTCGGAGGCATGTGTGAGTGTGCTTTCCAATATCTCTTCGGAAAGGTTGTGTTTTCTCGGGGGCAACGCAAAGGACATCGCGCATCCGCGCTTCCGTTGCCCTTGCCGCAAGCAGAGATCCATTTTTAAACCGCTCTGACCCTTGCGGGATGAAAAGCAGAAGCTCTACTAGGTCCCCCAGTAGTGCCCTTTTACCTTTTGTTTGGGGAGGATTCCCCTACTAAAATAGACTACAGAAAAAGTTGGTACCCTTTTTCAAACCTCTCTACTGGAGGACTCCCTGGAGGACCTAGTCTAAATTGCCGGGTCAGCGCAGTAGCAAGACGGTTGTAATTCAGCTTTCCTGGGGCGTGGTGGATGGAGGGTCCAGTCAGCCTTTCAAAGACTGGGCCCGTTTTGACTGCATCAACGTCTCCCGTTTCGCCCACCACAGGGTGGCTCCTTCCCGAGCCACAATCAAAGCCCGGGTAGATGAAGGTTAGTTGCGGATATCCGCCTTCTTCATTCTTGAAGCATGGTTCTGGGATTACGACCGAGTTTTACTCCCTGGTTTTGAATATGACTCACCTGCGAAAGCAGACTCTTTGGGAATGGCACCAAGCTCACTTCCCGAGTTTCAGAACTTGAGCCAATTTTTGGGGCTGGACCATTCTCTTCCATTCGCTTAAGCCCCCTGGAATCTATATATATATATATGTATGTTTCCAGTAGTCTAGAATTCCCTTTAAAACCGAACAAGGAAATAACACATATTCTCAAACAAATTGAAGTTTTAGATACAAACATGTGGGGCTATCTTTGTTGGGTCGTCCACTCGATGGGAATTGAGCCAGGGACAAGCTAGAAGTGATTCGCCGAGTTTCAGGCGGGCCTACCGCCTGCCGCGGTTCAGGCGCCTCCGTGGCGTGTCGCGGATGGTTTTTGAGTTGGGCGGCTCGATGGTCAGCTTCCCTCCAATTCAGGTGACCCTTACTTGGTGGGTTGGATTGGCGGCTTGGGGATTTGAGCCCCAGTTCCTTTTCAATCCATCTGGGGAAGGTGCCTAAGGTCCAAACACTTATAGAAAAGGAAGCTGACCAATTGGTTGTTTGGAGCCTGGTTTGGTGGTTCAGGAAGGGCTGCCTATTTACCCTCAAGCCAGGGGTTCAAAAACCACTAGTCCAAAGTCCAAACCACGCTCCCTCCCAAATGGCTGGCGCGTTGGCCTTTCGAGCAAGTGACCGGGATATACCGCAAGACGAGATGAGCAAATTGGAAGTTGACAGGAGGCAAGGATCCTCGTGAAAAGACTTGTCACCCAATAAGGCATTGGCATTTGTTGGTTCCTCGAGGCAGGGTCGAGAGGGGCTCGTCGCCCAGGATTGGATGTGTAGAATCTGTGCTTCACAGGTAGAGGAAATGGAATGGCTTCTCATTTTTTTGCGACCATTGATGCAGAAAAGGCAGCGGCCTTTAAGGCAATTCCCTTCAATCCTCGGCACGGAAGTGCGCTCATGTGAGCGTGGCACGGCATTCTGAATTCGATCGGGTGTAAAAAGCTGATAAAAAAACTCAGTGCTAGGACCTCGCTTCTAGCCCCTAAAGCCCCGACCAATGAAGCTGACATCTTGAGTGCATGTGAACCAGCCTCGTGGCTAGCCAGGTGCAAGAGGAGCTCCCTCTGGAGCCGGAGCCAGCTTCCGCCACGCAGACCTTGGAAGAGGTCGCCCCTGGACTCACATGCCTGAGCTGGAGCTCGCACTACCAAACTCCTTTCTTGTGTTCCTTGAGATTTCATTTTCAAAACCTCAAAAACAAGTGCTACCCTCAAAAAACGCACCCACAGGTGCCACAGCCACCTTCATGTTACTGCTTCCAAGGCTTTGTGAAAGGCCCATCAGCTGAGTTTGTCTGCAAAACGCCGGCGAAAGAAAACCCGCAAACGCCAGCAAAAACCCGCAAACGCCCGCGAATCTCGGAAGCTTCCAGTTGTACATTGTTGGGGAGCGATCAGAAGTGTCAACAGCACACAAGCACCTGATTATTGGACAGAAACGACTGCCTCGCCAAGGATTTCTACCAACCTAGGAAACAAAAAACGCCCAAATCATGCTATGTCATTTGAGGGTCAAGGGATTTACTTTGTTCTGTGTTCCTTCCTTTTCAACCAGCTGTCCAGTGCCGTTTTTAGATGCCCCTTTGCATGGGCATCTTGTCCTTCCACCCAAACGCCAGTTGGGGCTTCCAAACTCCCAGGCGACGGAAAGGAATCATGGGGGCTGCAAGAAGAGGGATGCCTGCTATTGCCCGTTCGCTGGCATTGAGTGGTGTTGCATGTGCTGTTTCATCATGAGGACCAGAATGAAAGCCATGTCTCGCCGCATGCCGTGGTCCGATTCACCAAGCAGGCCACACGTTTAGCGAGGTGTTCGTGGCACCGAGGAGAAGTGGTGGCTGGCATGAAGAGTTTCAGAACTACTGGCCAGTAAGTCATTCAGCCTGGCCTAACTCCAAACAACCTTCGTTTTTCCTTTGGTGCATGTTGCTTGGATGTTAGGACTATGACTTTTTGCCCACTAATGGGTTTTCCATTAAACCGCTAAAAGTTATTCACGTTTAGCAGGGGAACAGAAAGCAACCGAGTCAAGCTCTTTATTGCACCCAAGGCCCCTTCGGGCGCGGAGCTTGCGGCGCCCGCCGCGGCGGCGCCAGCCGCGCCACATCCGCGACGATCTGCCGGGCGGTGGCACCTCGCTGGAAATTCGCGGCGAGAACGGACGCTTTGGATTGGCCATGGGACAGTCGGTGAGAATCCCCAGCTTCACTAGATCCCCCTGTTTACCAACTTTTTGGGGGAGGGTTCCCCTAGTAAAACTGACTACAGAAAACGGGTACCCTTATTCTAACCTCTTCACTGGAGGACCTAGTTCAGGTCATTAGATTTTGTCAAGGAGTTCCAAGATGCAACAACGAGCAGGAGGCAATTCGGTGAAGGTTTCTTAAGCAGTCATTTGCAATGCTCCCGGGCTTATGACGAAGGCACATGGTTTAAGCAGGTTGTTTTGGTTTGCTACCCTTCTCAGAACTAGACCGGGAGCTAAAGCTCCGCTCAATTTGCTGATGTGGTCTTCTGGCCGTTGCGGCTCTCGAGGTGCCGAGCTATGTGTTGCATGACGCCTGCAGGACAGGCTTCCCGTTTAGTTCAATTTCAGCATGGCCGGCAGCGCGGGTGCATACGGATGCTGAAGTGGACGGTGGCCACGCACTGCAATGCGTTTGTACTCGCCTGGTGCTGGTCTTGGCCGGGTTGCAACCTCACCACTAGGGTTTTTAATGACATCAGCCATGTTGCTATTTGTGGATGTTCTTGGTGCTCTTGAAGTGCAAGGTCCCGGTCGAAAAGCAGATTCATCGAGCATCATTGTTGCTCGGATTCTCTATTGAAGCAAAGGCTTGGCACCACCACTTTTTTGGGGCGATCAGACTGTTTTGTTTGTTGCGGTCACCCTGTTTGACGTGCACTAGTTCTGGAGCGACAGAGGGTACGTTTCTCCAGTTCAGAGCCAAGGCTGACAAACCGAAAACCAACAAGCAACTGCCTCATGGAAGCGGTTTATTTACATCTCACGTTTGAGGAAAACCAAACAATCTAACTCCCCCAGAAGGTTTTGAACATGCCCAAAGTATGTCCTCTCAGGGCTTTGTGGTGCAATCTTCTCAAGCGATTCAGACGCCAGACTGGTCGGCTCCGACATGCTATCGGAGTTGACCTGTTGAGGTTGTCGGAAGTTATTTTGTTGGGCGCCCCAAGATGACTCGGGCCTTGGTGAATGGTTCCTCCCACGGTTGCACCCCGCTTCTCAGGCAAAGATGCCTATGCAGCGACCTGGCGACGTTGGATTGTTTTAGTCATTTCCATCTGGTCGGCTTTGGGTCTGGTTAAGGATGCCGATTTGTGGCTTCAGCTCACAACTTCACAAGGCCGAAGTGTGTTAAGCCTTGACTGCCCCGAAAATGTCAACCTTCTTGTGGCGGCTTGAGCAACATCCTGTTGGCGCCCGTCGCGAATGGAATATTGTGATATTGGAGTGCAGCCGGTTGACTAAATACAGTACAGCCAATTTCTGATTTCATTATGTTCAATTTGTGGAGGGGCGGGTCGGGTGGTCAAGAAGAGATTTGCAAGTTGATTGGAGTTGGTATGTTTTGGTAAATGAAGGAAGGCATCGCCACAGGATGCATCATTCAATCTGGATCATCCTCATGGGGTGGTTACATAGACTTTTCTCCCTGCCCGTTATCGACTGCATCTTTGGTTGACAGCCCAATGATGCATCAGGGCTTCCTGTTCTGGATTTGTTTGAGGGTTACCCGCCTGAATAAGCGGTGGTTCATCCACCTGGGGTCGAATCAGTACCTGGTTGGAAGGTGGGCAGGGTTTGCCCGTTTGCGCACATTCAATTGGTGGGGATCCAGTTTTGTTTGTTTCGTTCCTGGTCTTGGTTTATTGCCGTTTCCCTTGATTTCTTTCAATAGAAGCTTTGGACAGGGCGTACAATCATCGTTGTTTGCGTTGGAGTCATTGCTCGGTTTTGTTTGGGCAAACCTGCCCATTGTCAGGTTTCCCGCTCTGGAGTGGTGGCTTGGGATTCTTGAGGGCAAAAGTCAAACAACCTCAAACCCACTAATTTCCCCTGATCCTCAGTTGTCCAAAAGCAACATTTTGACCTTTTCGTTTTCCCAATATTTCTGTCCATATTTCGCTTGCTGGTGCTCAGTAGGAGAGGGAATGACTATAAGCCATCCCTTCTGGTTTCCTTTAAGGGGACCAAAGCCTGGGTTCATTCCATTTCTCCTTCCCTTCTCGCAGCAAGTTAGTGAAGCTCCCAGGTTTTACATTTTCAGGTGAACTGCAGTTGAATTTTTGCCCTTCCAACCTCAACCCAGTTTTTCCAGGTCCCTACGGCTGTTCTTAATTCACAGATGTTCATTGCATTTCTCATTCCCAGCTTATTGCAGCAAGTTAGAGATCTACCCTTTTCCCTTTTTCCCCCCTTTGTTTTTACAGCACAGCTTGTCTTAATTCACGTTGGACATGCTGTGGATGGACAAAATCCTGCACCACTTTGAAACCATTAGAAACCATTATTCGTTGGTTTTTACAGGGGAATCGTATCATTCCAGGGCTTTTGACGTGGTGCGAAATGGATTTCGTCCATCTACAGGAAACGGGAGGCGTATGTGTGTCGCGTGCTCTCGCTCGGTTTTGAGGCCGCGGACGGGGGAAAGCCGCCCTGCGCCGCGCGCTGCTGTCCCTGGCGGCCCACCTCACCGCCGGCCTGGCGCTGCTGTTGGCAGGCGGGGGGCGGTGGGCCTTCGAGTTTCTGGGCTCTGACAAGACCAATTTGGGAGCAGCTTCAGACCACGCAAGTTGCAAAAGTTCCAAAAGTGGTCTGGAAAAACCTCCAAGTTAGTGGCAAAAGGTTTGGACTTTTCTTGGCCTTTCTGGGGTCTGGCTGAGAAGTGTTTCTTTTCCACCTTTAGTATTTGCGAGCTGGGATTTCGGCGAACCTGTTTTATTCTTGGGGGGTGCGTGTGCGTGTGCGTGTGCGTGTGCGTGTGCGTGTGCGTTTGCGTGCGTGTGCGTGTGCGTGTGCGTGTCATGTGCGTGTGTGTGTGTGTGTGGCTGAGGGTGTGGGGAGGAGGGTGGCAAAAACGACGGTTGGCCGAATGAACTGGGGCAAGATAGCTTTTGTAGACGATAGACACAGGCACCCCAGAGATATAAGCAAGCGAGTGTTTTCTGAAAATTTTGCAGTACAGCAAGCGCAACACGCCACTTATGGCCACCTTTCCTTGTCTCATGTCCAAGACATACAGATTGTTGCCTTTTTGCGTGCCCTCACATCACCCTCGCATTTGCCCGTGGGCCGAAGAAGTTGCGTCCCCAGGCTACATTTTAGTCGTTGCTCTGGCGCTGCTGACGCCTGCCTGCAATGAGGGAGCTTTCGGGCTGAGGAGCCAACTGAGATATTTGCAGCGCGCCAGGTGTTTCAAATATGAAGACAGCTTAAGGGCATTCGGTGCTTTTGGCAAGAAGGGCTTCGCCTTTTTTTGGTGTCCGGCACGCCACTGAAGAACGAGGCGTCAAGTTTACCCTTATTCACATTGATTGCTATTGGTTTAGATCTTTAGTTGTTTTTCTTTGCGTTTTAACGTTTTGGTTGAAAGCAAAGGGTTTCCAAACTTTTTACAGAGGGGTCATTACAGCAACCAAGTCACCTGGTTGAGACATGAGGGCTGCAGGTCTCTCACGTCACCGGGCCGAGGTCTGCCAAGCTCCTCTTTGGACTCGCCAGGATGGAGCCACGTCCCTTGGAGCCGTTGACGGTGGAGGCGCTGCAAAAAAAATCGGACACCTCCCTGGCTGTATGAATATTTGTGGGTCCCCCTTCTAGGTGTGGCACGTTTTTTGTGGGTGCACCTTCTTCCATTTGCAGTAATGAATATTTGTTACTTTCCCTTCTTGATTTTAAACGGAATCTATCACTGCTGGAAAGATATTTCATTTTGTTGCGGCTTACGCAATTGGACGCCTTGAGCCGTAAGAGAAACCAAACAAAAACGACTCGCATTCTTTGGGGGCCCCTATTTTCAGACCCATCTGTGAATCCGGGTGAGGCCCAGCTGGAACTGTCTCTGAGGCTTTGATGTTGGGAGCGCGTTTTCTCTTTTGGGGGCAACGCCTGGTGCAGGCGTTTGCGGTAGAGGGCCTCTGGTCCAGTTGGCTTTCATCAGCGCCACTTGAACATTTTTTGCTGTTGGGAAACAGTTGAAACATTTTTGCGCAAATTGTGGTTTAATGAGAGAAATCCAACCACTTAACTGCTAAAATTGATTCTTTTTTGCTCCCCTTCCAACTTCAACCAAGTGAAACTGTTGGTTTGCCAGCCTTCAGCCTCTCAGATGACAACCAATCCGGGCAAGAGGAAAGGTTGAGTGAAGGTTCCAGCGCATTTGGCTCCTTGGTGCCCTTTTATTGTTGGTTACCTCGAAATGTGTGAGTCTCTGCGCATGGTTGCGCTCACCCCTTCTTCATACCCGTGTCCCGGGTTTTTAAGCCCACTGCGCACAATGACGCTTTGCCGTGATCGTGCATCAGCTTCTGTTGAAGACACATGCACAGCAAACAGCATCTCAGTCACTCTATGGGGATTGGCCCAGGCCACGTCAGAATTGGAACATTCGGTTGCTGCACTGCCCCGCTGGCACGTTTGCTGTGGCCCACATGCAGCTTATTGGTGTTGTGGGCATGCCGTTGCAACTTCAAACATGTGGCAGTTTGCTACTTGCGTGATTGATTGTCCAACTAGGTGCCCCAGTAGTGCCCTTTTACCAACTTTTTTTGAAAAGCAAACCCCCCACCCTTATTCTAACCTCTCTACTGGAGGACCTAGCCAAGTTTTCTGGGCTTTTCGCCAGGCTCAGAGACCGCCCTCGGTAACCACATCTCCATCCAACTCGCCCTTGGCGAAGGTCTCGGAATCTTACGCCCCTCGGCAGTTGTTCCCGGCTGGTTTCCCATTTAAGCTCTGCAAGAACCAGGAGTTTGAAAATTGGTGGTTTGCAGAACGGTGGTTTGGCGGTGTTTCTGGGTGGTTTCCCATTTACCCTCTGAAAAACCAGAGGTTTAAATCCCCAAACCAGTTGTTTCTGGGTGGTTCCCCATTTAACCTCTGCAAGAAACAGGGGTTGAATCCCCAAAGCACCAATCCAAACCACCAATTAATGGTTTGAGTACTGCTGGTACCAACTCGCCCACGGAGGCTTTCTCCCTCTTTGGATCTAAGTTCTAGAGTCTGGGAAGGGAAGAAAACGAGACACACAGCTGTCCTCTTTGCGGATGGGTGTCCCTTTGAATAGGCTTCATTGCTTGGTAAATTGCATGCAAACGCCTGCAAGAACGTAAACAGAAAACCTGACTTCAGAAAGCAGGGCATAACACCTTGGGTCTCTCAGCGATTTGTCCTGGCTGGCCATGTTTCGCTGCCCAAGGTCTACACAATTCCAACTTAAAATTGGCTTTTGCCTCCAAAAACCATTGCTCATTGCTCAGTTGTCCAAAGCCGACCTTTTGACCTTTTGGTTTTCCCATGTCGGTCCATTTTTGGTAGAGGTGCCAAAAGGTGATCACCTTTTAGTTCTGGGTCCCTAAGGGGCAACTGAGATAGGGTGAGCTCCCTTCCTGGATAGTTTGAGGCTCGTGCCTTGTAGAGGCCTCGTCGGACTCTCAACCAAAAGACTTCAGGTGAAGCTTAGATGCGGAAGCATCTCGAACATGATTCCGTGGCCGGAAAGCTCATGGTTTTCCCATGTCCAAACTCCCAAGTACTATCCAATGTTGCTTCATTTGGTTCTCATTTCCGGGTCCGGGAGGTTTATTTGGTTTCATTTGGTTTATTGTTTTTATTTCCTTTAGTTTTATTTGATTGCAGGGTCCAGGAGTTTGTTTCAGTTGAAGTTTATCTCATGGCCCACAAAAAAGAACCCAACCTCGATGGACATTTCTCTCTCCGGGTTCGCGACCCAGCGGTCGCTTTCAGGCAGCTTCTTGGGGTTTCTTTCCCAGCCCAGCGGCCTGGCGGCAGACTGGATTCTTCTATCGTTTCACCACTCACACAGCGAATACATGGTTTTGTTGGGAAACATTTGAAACATTTTTGCTTATTGTGGTTTAGTGGGAAATCCCACTTAACTGCTAAAGAATAAATTTTTGCTCCCCTTCCAACGTCAACCCAGGTTTCACCACTCACCACACAGCGAATATAGCTTTCTTGATGCTTCCCTTTTCAATACTAGGTTTTTCGGTAGTGCCCTTTCACCCTCTTTTGTGGGAGGGTTCCCCTGCTAAAATAGCTACAGGAAAAAGGGTGCCCTTACTCTAACCTCCCTACTGGAGGGCTTAGAATAGCCACCAAAATGGCCTCCTTGACACATCGCCATGACTTCACCTACCAGGAAAGGTC
Source organism: Effrenium voratum (assembly GCA_963377175.1). Lineage (NCBI taxonomy): Eukaryota > Dinophyceae > Suessiales > Symbiodiniaceae > Effrenium > Effrenium voratum. Next base: position 540,515 of record CAUJNA010003359.1, read on the forward strand.
ATGTGGGATGACTGGACTTTCATGGTCACTTCTGCAGCAGTGCCCCAATCTTTGTGGGTTCGGCCCTTTCTGTTTTATCAGAGAGCCCTGAGCAACGCTGGTTTGATGCGGTTTTGCCCTTGGCATCCCTTTGGGATTCATCCGTTGGTTTTTTCCAGGATTGTTTGTGAAGGGAAGATACAACACAGTTATATTTTACGGGGCGGCTGAAAGCGATCTGTCCGTTGGATTCATCCATCGATGTGGGTCATCCATTCAATCTTTTTGGGTCCCTTTGGATTCATCCAGTAATGTTCCTGGTTGGGTTTAAAAGGAAATCTCACTACTCGTTATATTGTGTTGAGGGGAGGGGGGTTCACACACGCACGCACAACCACGCGCGCCCCCACGCCCGCTCGCCCGGACACACGCGCGCACGCACACGCACACTCACACTCACACAGTGAAGACCAATTTGTTGTCCACACTCCTGGCAAAAGAAGATACCACTGGCTGTTTGTCAAGATGTTGCCGCCTGTGCGAAAGCAAATGGGACCATTTGCACTCCGAAAAAATGCAAGCAATTATTGCAGAGAAAGCAAGCGCCAAATGGGGTTCGCCACGGGCCAAACAATCGTGGCCGAGCAGTTTCCGGGAGGTATGTGCAGTAAGTGTGGCAGTGAAATTGTCTGAAATACTGATTGGAACATGACTTCCAAGTGCAATCTTACCTGAGCAGTCTGGGCAATGAAGAAACTCCGCTAAGACACAATTGGCAAGCTGTCTCAAACGGCATTCTGAGCGACAGTTTGTGAACATCATCTTCACCTTGTACCGGCATGGCGTTAAGTAGGAATCACATCAAGCCCGAAGAGTTGAGTTGAACAAGCTGGTTGTCCAGTGGCATCATTCGCACTTCTGCACCGCTTCCTCTTGTATGGCGGCACTAAACATGGTGCCTCCTCTAAAAGTTAAAAGGGGTTTCAGTGCCCCGTGTCACCTGCGGAAACGAAGCATGGAACCACATATTAAGCAATCGCCAAGGAACGCAGCGAGGATGCGCAAAAGCTTGGCATGATGCCCGCAGTGCCAGAGGACGGCGGGTCTTGACTCGACCCAAAGAAAGCCTCCCATGTCAGCTCCAAGTCCGGTTGACCCAGGATTAATTCACCCGTCCCACTATTCGGGGGGTGTTCCTCCAAAAGTGACGAATCCCCACTAAAAGGGGACACCCCGCCATTAATCAACCAGGGGTTTATTAATCCGGGGTCAACATTACCGTCCAAAAAAGCCGCAAAACGGTTCAGGGCCTTTTGGGAAATGTGGCCAAGGGAGCCGCTTGCGTAAAGCCGTTTTGGGAAATATGGGTGGCTTGGCTTTTTTTCTTGATACCCTATGATACCCTTTTTGGGCAAGGTCCCCGGTAGTGCCCTTTTGCCCGTTTTGGGGGAGGGTTCCGTCCCGATACTTTACTTGCCGGTGCTAGGGGATGACCCAGTTTTGTTGGGAATGAACCTAGGGATTCCCTTGAAGGAAGCATAGCGGATGGTTTTTCTCGGTCATTGCAACTCATTCCCTGCCTGTCGAACCAGCAAGTTTGAGACAACCCCAGATGGGAGTTGGAAAGCCTCCCTCCCATCCACAGCATCCCAAATTGCTCGACGCCTTGTGACGACTCACTTTCGCTCCGCTCATTAGGGCAATGCGTGCGCATTCGGTGAAGAAAATTGCATGAGAAGTGGCAATTCTATTTCCCCCCCCACCCAAACACCAAAGAAAACAGAGAAATTAAGTGCCCCAAAAGAAGCCTGCAGTCCTTGCAGGGACAAGACCGGAAGACCACAGCAAATGCACAAACCCTCGCCCCAAAGGGTTCAGCCTTTTTCAGGAGGATGCCGAGCCAAAGTCAGAGGGAGTCGACCTGTGGCAACTCGGCACCTTGGTCGCAACGCCGAACATATATATTTATGTTTATTTATTTATATCTATTTATTTATTTATATATGTGTGTGTGTATATTATATATATATATACATATATACAGGTGAACGCCCGTTTCTCGCGGGGTTCTGTTAAAAGCCACAGGCTGGACGTTTCTGGAAAATGGGGCATAAAACCAAGCGAAAGCAGTGGAACCCATCTATTCTAAACCACATAAACCTAAAAAGGACGTGTTAAATACGCGTAGCTTGGATGAAAGGTGCAGCCAACTCAGAACTCATTCACGCTTTTACTGACCAACTGGGTGGTAAGTCACTCCCTCATTTTTTTCGCCAGAGTGGCTGTCTTCCATTTGCTCACGTGTCTATTCGCGCCTTTGTTTGAGCCGTTCGGGGGCCTTCCAAACGAGTCTTAGGGCCGGGGTAGGATTTTGCTAAATTTCCGAGGAGTGCCTGAGCCAAAAGCTCAACCCGCAGGCGGGGGTCACAGTTGGTTGCGCAGTCGTTGTGCCGAGGGCACGCGCCGATGAGCGCAACCCGACAGGTGCAAAACTGCAAAACCCACAACGTTCGATGGCTTCCATGCCACGATTTAAGTTGTTATTTGTTCCCCCGCTGGGTTAGGTTTTGTCCAGTCCGCGTCCGCTGGAAAGCGAGCACGCATGCAAGCAAGCACCCTTACACCTTCTCGCATACCCTAAGCACAAAACCACTTACCCTCCCACGGACTGCCACATCCAGCTGCCAGGCGAAGCTGATGCGCAAGGACCCGCGGGCCAGAGCGTTGCATTTGGTGGGGCGAACTCAGACGCGAGGAAAGGCTCGCTGAGCGAAGCCTTCAAGACTCTTAGACCTGCCATCGTGAGAAAGTCCAAGGTCTGCAGTAAACTGCAACATCTGCAGCTCGGAGGCGTATCACCGACAGCTTGAGTTTGACCAGGCCTCCTTCGCTGAGGTGTTCAAGTCTGAGCAATGGTTACGAATGCGAACCATGGTTGTTGTTGGGAAGAATTTTACATGTTGCTTATTGTGGTTCAGTGTTTGAAATCCCCACTTAACTGCTAAAAATCAAATTGTTGCTCCCCTTCCAACGTCAAAGAAGAAACTCCCATGCCAGTGGACAAAATGAACATCCGCAGCATAAGGCCTAGGCTGCTCTCAAGAGGGAGCCGATGAAGAGCAGAGCTCAAGAGCATTTGTGTGTTAGAGGCCCGCGACCACATGCTGCCAGCAGGGTGGCGTTGGCGTTTGTGTGGGGAGTTGCGAGACTGCATGGTTCAGAGGAAGCTCCTTTGGGGACCCCCCCCCCGCCTTGGGTTCTCGCAATTTGTGCGGTGCAATGTGCCAGGAGTCGACGCTTTGCGGTGCCTTGCTCGTGGCCTGGCTGAAAGATTCGCTCGGAAGTTTGTGCAGTTTTTTTTTTCTTTGGAGGGTCATCTCATAGCAACGTGTGGCAAAAGGCATCCAGCCGATTGGATTTAGCCTCTTGAGGATGGTCATGCTACAAACCCACGCAGTGCCATTTTTTTATTTGCAATTCTGCCATGGGCAGCTTGTGGGCTGTGAGGGCACTTACCCAGTGGCACGTCGGAGCGTTTCTGGCTTCTCAAGCTTGCGTGGTTGGCATGCGCGAAGCACTGGAGCCGCTAGGGAAGCGTTTGTTTAGGCATTGACTGAAGGCTGCCATAAAGGCAAACGTCAAAAAAGAGTTGTTTGTTGCATTCAGTCGCTATTTTCTCAGAACGGCTATAAACAAGAGGGGAAAAGCAATCGGCCAGGACAACAAACATGTCGGGCTCCAGGTATGTATAGATCGATGTGTGCGTGTGTATTCTAAAGCCCCGAAAGGAAGCCAAAGAAACATGGGCATTCTTGTGCTCATCGTTTTGCAGCGTTTATTGCTTTCTTGCAGAGGCCTCTCTGGGACCAATCATTGAGTAGGCTTCTTAATTTAGAGTGAACCGTATCTTTTCATTTTCCTCAGGGACAAACCTATGTCCGGCACACATCCATATACAAATGTATATAAACCTATACACATGTTTAAATATGAATTTATTTAGTTGGTCCATATATGCATCCCCCGGTTTATGGTTGCACTATGATTAGAATATAAAAAAAAATAAAACATGACAAATAACAAACAATGAAAAAGAAAAAACCTATGAAGCCCCAACTGGTCCAACCCAACGCCTTCGGATCTGGGAGCCGAGGCCCCGATGGCCGGCCAGCTGGGCGGCGCAGCGGGCGCCCGGAAGGCAGATCGGTGGGCGGGGGGGTCGGACGAGGATGGCACCGAGTTGAGGCTTCGCACGGTTTCAGTGTTCATCAGTTTAGTGTGTTTTGTTTTTTTGTTTTTTTTTGTTTTGTTTTTTTGGTGCTGGCTTTGGTAGGTGTTCGCAAGTTTTGATAGTTTTCAGTAGGTTTGGACAGGTTTTAGTTCTTGACAGGTTTCAGCAGGTTTTGACAGAATGTGACATGTCGGCCTGACCCTTGTGTAAGAAAGTGCAGGGTCAAATAGTTCACGACTCGGTATGCGTACGGTCGAGCGTAAGGCCCAGGCTCGTGAGTCACATTCCGTCTGGGTCGACGTAAAAAATGCAGAAGCACTCCACGAGCAGGAATGCAAACGAGTGGGTTCTCCGCCACCAGTGAGGGCACACACGCTCGTGTAGAGAAATGCACAAATACCTGAATCTTCAGGTGGAACATTGCTTTTTCAGACGAACAACACGTTTTTGTGTTTCCAGGCACTTTTCACTTTTTTGCCCCTCTGGGACAAATCCATGAAGGCGAAACGGCGACAATACCTGACCAAACGGCGACCTTCCCCGATCATGTTTCCAGCCAAAATTGAAACGACGCGCTTGCGGTGAAGAAGTGTATGTTCGACCGAAGGACTGAAATTTGTGTTTTTCAGCAAACGGCGGGAAAATGCACACCTGAAGATTCAGGTGTATATATATATATATATATATGCCCAATTCGTTTGCCCAGCCCGACATGGCGCTCTAAACGGCCCCCGTAGCATGAGCTTTAAGCTTTTTGGGTAGACCCTTTCAGTGGGAAATGCAAAGTCTGGACCTGTTCTGACCAATCCACTCAGGTTTTGAGACTCGAAGCACCTTTGGTGGAGGCGCTTTGCACCTCTCCTTGCCGATTTCCTTCACGGGCATGTGGCATTTTTGGGCAGATCCCTACAAATGAACATGGCTGGGCCCCTCCCCAAAAAAGACGAGATTCCTCCAGAACTGGGTTCTTGAATTCCATGTTGAACTCAAAACGGTAGGGATGCTCAGGATGGCATCTCTCTCTCTCTCTCTCGTTTTGCTCGGGGGTAACCCCTGGGTCGCGGAATGCGTCGCCTTTGGCAGGGGAGGTGCCTGGCGAGCCTTTGCCGCTCGGTTCGCGAAAGATGGTCGGGGCGGATGCCAAGAGAATGTTGGTGAGAGATGTAGCTTACTACTGCGGATGGACAAAATCCATTCCGCACAACCTAAGCCCGGGAATGATACGATGTCCCTGCAAAAAACCCTCATGCAATGCTTTGCAGTGGTTTCAAAGTGGTGCAGGATTGTCGTCCATCCACAGTATGGTTCCTTGCTTTGCGTTCACATATAGTACATTTTTAAATACAGCAACGTATTTTACCATGAGCGCCAAGAGAGATGAGATGAGAGCGAGAGAACATGTACATGAAATCTGTGGGCATGTGTTCTCTCTGTTGGGCCTTTTGGCACGTTCTGGGCCTTGGGAACTCCCGGTTTGACCTTGGAGCTGTGACTGAAGGGACATGAATCCAACCCAGGTTTCGACAGTTGCCTCGGGTCCAGAAGGCAGGCTTCCGGGTGATAGGAAAATCCAGCTATGCACGGTCGAAAACAGGATTGGGGGGCCACAGCGCAATTCTCCAGTTCTGATACACCGGCCTTGACGTGCTAGGCGACCCACGCGGAGCCTAAGCAATCGGAGCCAAAGGTTTGCCATGTGTCAGGCCGGCCCCTGCGACCCACCTTGGTTATCAAATGTTTTCGCCGCCACCTGCCTGCCTTCCCCACCAAGGGGTAGTTAACGCGAAATGCATTGTCTAACATTGATGCACACTCTGTTTTAATTTGCTTGAGGGAACTTGTAGCTGATTGAGGCGGATGGCAGGCAGTGCCTTGGTTGATTTGCCCAAACCTACGACGTTTTGAGACATGTAAAACCAAACTCAGACGCAAAAAGTCGGACCCACCTGATATTATCCCCAATTTGCCATTCAGCTAATGGGTTCATATCAGCTGCATAGGTGTCCTTTTTAGTTGTTGTGGTAGAAAAAACCGGTGGCGATTCCTGGCTCACCTGGTGGTCTATCAGCTAATCACCAGGGAAACCCATCTTGCCCTAAAAGGACACCTATGACCCGGCTCCGACTTGTTGGGTCCAGCTTTGCATGTAGCTCAGGCCTGCCGAGCCTCCAGAGACTGGCAAGGCACCGGCTCCGCCTGAGTCGGTTACACAGACTTAGGATACATTTTACATTGTACCAGTGACTCAAAGGGTATCAAACAATGGAATACACATTCTAGAACTGGGCCGAAGTCTAATCATGGAAAGTCGGGTAGGGATTAGGAGGCGCTGACTCGATTGTTAGCATGGGAGATAGGCGCTGACTCGATTGTTGGCCATGTCCTGGCCTTGTCGCTTGATTTTTCCGCAGCAAAAGCACGCCCGAAAGGGGAAAATGGATATTTGGAAACTGATCAGGAATCAAATTGGGCATAACTGCGCGCTTCCACTAAGTGGCGACTTTGTTTGTTGGTTATGCTTACCGCATCGTGTGCACCTATCCTTGAAAGGAAATTACATTTGCAAAAGGACACGCAACACGGGTGCATATTACTTCACACTTGGCATGTGTGTTTAGGTCTGTTGTTGTTTTTTTCCCCCATTTTTAGTGGGCTGCAAAAAAAACAGATTATTATTATTTTTTTTTTTTAAAAAAAAAAAAAAAAAAAAAAAAAAAAACACATACCATACTGTTGATGGACGAAATCCGTTCGCACCACTTTGAAGGGGAAGCCATTGATTGTTAGTATTTACGTTGGGGAATATCTCCGAAACCAGGGTTTCTGAGTTCGGTGGTGCGTTTTCTGTCCAGAGTCAGCTGCCTTCTACTTGGTGGCTTGGATTGTTAACGTGGTTTGGTGTGATGTTGGTTGGAAGGATTCCTCAAATTCATTGGAAGACCTGTCCTAGGTCCGCCAGAAATACCCTCTACCCTTCTACAGAAAAAAGTTGGTACCCTGATTCTAACCTCTCTACTGGAGGACCTCGTGTCCAGTTGTCGGACGCCTCCAGCCCCCGGACACCTCTCCCTGCAGGGGCTGGAGAGGCCCGCAGGCGCCAGCACTGGACCTGAAGGCAGATGGGGAAAAACCGGGTGTCTTGTTTGGAGGGCGCCATTTTTTTTTTCGGCGTCAAGGGGGGGAGGATCACTCTGTTTTTTTGTGCCGTTGGTTTTGTTTTAAGGGGGGGGGGGAGGGATGGGAATCTTTACTCAGTTGTTCGTTCTTTTTGTTGTTTGGGTTTCAAGGGAAGCCAAACGGGAAACCGGCATTTGCTTGTTTTTTTTTGGGGGGAGGGATCGCCTACGCAAAGACATGCTCAGATGGAAACCCGGAAGGACAAACCGGGTCGCCACCCTCCGACTGCCCGATGGGGAGTAGTGACAGTTTGCCCAAAAGCCAATGGTAGGTGCTGGGCGGGTTGAATCCGATTTTGACATTGCCTGTTGAGTTTTCAACTGGCGCCAGCAGCAAATGGGCGGGAATGACAGGTAAGTTCTGAATTGATTCCCAATCTGAGAAGGGTGAAACCTGTAGGGAATTCAGAACCACATGTCTCCAAGCAGCAAAATATGAAACCATACTTGCCGAAAGCAGGAAACCAATACGGAACCAGCGGAAGATATATGGCCGATGTCTATTGCACAAAACGCTTGGTGATTCCCCAATAAACCTAGGGACAAATTCGATTACACTGGGGTTGATGGATGTGAGCCCCAATCGACCAGGTAGATGAAGGTTAGGGATAGTCCTAATCATGAATGGGTGCAGATATCCGCCTTTTCAATTCTTGATTTGCATGGTTCTGGGCTTCCATTTTACTCCCTACCGGGTTAACATTCGTTGGCGGCTGTTTGACGCTTGGCCGGAGGCCCATCCCAAGTGGCCCAGCTGGTGTCGGGGCCTTCATTTCGTCCCGGTGCAACGGTACTGCGCTCGTGGACTTTAAAACTTGTGAAGGCCATTTGGCAGTGGCTCAAAATTAAAGAGCTAGGGTTACGCAGGTTTTGGTCCATGTTTCCACTTACCAGGGTTCCATTTTGGTACCAGTTTTTTGAGCCATACCCATTTTAGTGGCAACCAAACATTCAGAAGTGAGCTTCTGTCACTTCCACAAAGCTGTTTCTTGTCTGCCCTGCACGTTTCAGTTGTTTCTTGTTTTTAAGAGCCCCTCTTGGTTTTAAAGGAAACCGATTTCACTCCTTGACATATAGTCATATACTCACATTATTTCCAGGCGGCTTCTGAATATGTTTCATGTCCCCCTGTTGATTTCACGTTTCCTTATTTTTTTCAATAATAGTCCCCTCTTGGTTTCAAAGGGAATAATTTCACTACTTGAAACATATTTTCTTTGTTTCTAGGGGACATTCCCAGCCCCCCATGTGCTTTTTGCGCGCTCGTCCCCGGCGATTTTGGCGCCAGGCCTTGCGCGGTCCCAAAGTCGGACCCGCGAGTCGGAGCCTGGGGCCTGGCTCCGGGGCCGATCGGTCGACCGGATTTTTCTTTTAGATCGAGGGCCATTGTTTTGTTTCGTTCTTTTTAAGGATTTTTTGTTTTTCAGGGTGAGTGGTTTTTCGGCTTAAATTAATCTCCTTTTGCGAGGGTACCTCCTTGACGGCTATTGGGCAACGGATCTTTAGACTTTCACTTTTTGGGTAATACAGGTGTTTTCCACTAAGCCCCCCAAGAAGTTGTTCACTCTTTGCAGGGGGGTCGTTGCAGCAACCAAGCCTCGATCGCTTCCTGAGCGTTTTTTTTTTTGGGGTTTGGGGGGGTGGAAGGGCCGTTTTGGTGGTAAGCAAAAAGTGGGGGTATCTTTTTTTTGAGCTCTTGTTGGTTTTCTTGCCTTCTGGGAAGACCGTGTTAGTGGTAAACAAGTCTGTCTGTTTTTGTTTTGCCCATCCCTGGATGATGTTTATTCTTTGGGAAGGCCATTTCAGCGGTAAACAACAAGTTTGGGTATTTGTTCTGGCCCATCCACTCGGGAAGTGAGTACCTGAACACTCAAAATTCGCACTTAGAAAATGCGTGATTGCAACCGAAGAAAAAGTATGGTTGGTGAACTCCCTCCTTTTTTCTGAATCGGGTCGATGAGTCGGATTTTTTGTTTGAGGGGCTTAAGCCCAAGTGGACCCTCAAGATTCCTGACCAACGGTTTATGGTTGGTGAAGTCCCCTGTCGCATGGCTAGTTTGAGGGTCCGGTTCCTTTGATGGCAAAGGGCTTCCTGAAATGGAGCACCGCATCCATCTTGCCCAAGTCCAACCCAAAAGAAACGCCCGCCAAGAATCGACCGGGGGGGCGCTTGCAGAGTACTCGAGTTTGTCAAAAAGAACGCCCATGAGCTGGCGGCCTCGCCTTTTGAAATGCTGGTCAAGACTGGCGAAGTACCGCTCTGTCGAGTGCTTCCAGGACTCAATCGTGGGGAAGTTTGGCCATGTTGACCCCGGATTAAACCTGTCCTAAATGTTCCCTCCAGAGGTCTTGTCTCAACGCGGGCACACCCCTAGGCTCCCAGTGGGGGAGAGTCAATTCACAGGCTTCCCTTTGACGGCATTCCTTGAAAGCAAACAACTCTAGATTTGGCCGCGGATACTCCAACACCCGGTTGGGGCAGCCCCTTTGTCAGGATCCCAGCCCACCTTGCCATGGTCCTCGCGCGGGGGGGCTATATATTTGTCGGGAGGCCTTGCCTTTCAAAGAGCTGATGGAGGTCTTGGGCCCTTGGGGCGGCTTGAGGCTGATTCCTTCACTTTGGTTGGGGCATCCTCCTTTTTTTTCTCCCCCGCATCAGGGAATTCCGACTCTCAGGCTGGAGCTCACTCCCTGAGTCACTTGTTGGGCTTGGACCAGATTTTAGTGGCTTTCCAAGCCAGTTTGGTGACTTGTGGCTGGTTCCAAGCCACTCGATGGGCGTGAGGTCACGTAAACCAGCTTGCAACAACTCTTATAAACCATCCAACTGGTGGTTTCCATTCAGGGGACCAAAGCCGAAACGATTCATTCCATGTCTCATTCTCCACCAACCATTCTAGGGTTACCTTCCCCCTTCTTTCTAGATTCTAGAAAGCCGCTAGAGACCCAGGGAAAAACGTCTGGTTTTCCAAAAGAACGATGGTTGAAAAGAATGGACAAGGAATGAACCCCTAGAACCATGGCTGATTTTCCTCAGTCGTTTTTGTTGGAGCCGGGGAGCCACAATTTGGCTCGACGTCCTTTTCGAGCTGCGAGGCACTTCCCACACTGCCCCTCGCCCGGGGCGTCGCCCTCCATCAACGCGCTGCTCTCGGAGGAGTCCTCAACCACTGGAGGCGGGTGGCCTCGATTTTTGTCTTTCTGGGGGTTCGATCCGGAGGAGCCCTTGCCCTGTTTTTGGTGGGAAGCGGGGTGAGCGGATGGTTGAGCCTGGTAGTGAGGCTCTATTCAACCTCTAACATCTTGGAAGAAACCTTGCTAGTTTCCCTGATGAGTAAGGAACCAGGCCGCAAAGCTGATGTTGTTGGACCACTGATCCATTTGGAGCCCCTTCGGTCCTTTCCTTCTTGGCGGGTTTGGGGGGGCCAAAAAATGATTGGGTAGCGTTTTTTTGGGCAAACTTTGTTGGCCCCTTACTTTAGTAGTGGTGGGAATCTGGGAGGGGAACGGGAGAAACCTTCAATCGGCGGGGGGGGGGGGAGCAAATCGTGCACTGATATTAAATAGGTTTCCGAGGCTAGACTTCATTTCTTCTTTTTTGCCGACGGACAAAGTGTGTGTGTGTGTGTGTCCTTCGGGCAGGCAACACTTGCTTACCTTTGTGGTGGGAAACTGGGTGTGAAGCCCCGTATTTTCCTTTGGCCCGGCAACCATTTAAGCGGAGAGACCCGTCAAACCCCTCAGCTCAAATCATTTGTCCAGAGTTTCTCTTGGTCTGGGCCCAGCAGAATTTAGCTCGGGTTTCGCCACACGGACCCCCGTGAACCTTTCTTGAGCTGACCTTCTCTCCGTGCCGGCAGAGCTCTGACAAAGGGTATCAACTGACGGAGCGAACCTTAGTGAGTTCCAGGGGTGGTTGTACACACCCCGTTTACATACGCCTTTGGCAATTGAACCCAAAAGGCCTGATGTTCATAACCGGCTACCCAGAAGGGATTTTGCCGCTTGGAAAGTATGGTAGGTACTTTTACCCTTAGATGAGTCCCAGTGCAAAAAAGTCTTCCTACCTCTCCAGGGGCCGATAGAGTTTGCATGTTGCGAAGCGATGTAGCCCTGGGAGAACTGCATATCACCTCCAAATCAGCTCTGGAAGCAAGCTAAAACCGAGTTTCATCACACCCGGCGCCAATCCTCACAACCCTGAATTAAGCAAGCTTAGAGTGAGTCGCGAGTGGGAGCGTGTGAGGGAAGCTCTTTGTGGTCGCAAGTGAGCGATGGCCCATTTGTTCTCATGTGTGCAAGTACAAAAGCGCTCCGATCCTGAGATGTTGTGCATCTGCCCGGACTTTGGTTGGTCGAGTCTTTGCCTGCTTTGACTGCCCCGGGGTCAATGGTGTGAGAGAACCGGCCACGCAGGGCCGACAAATGCAAAGGCATGACACATGACTTGTTCGCTTTTTTTTGTTTTTTTCTTTTCGCTTTTCGGTGTTTAGTGGTAATTAGTTTCCATTTCGCCCACCAACAGTTCTTCACTTTTTGCGGGGGGTCCCGGCCCATGGTTTGAGCTCCGGCTTCGTATGGCCGGGTCCCGTCCCATCTGCAAGGCTCGCTGGGGGCATTCGGCAATGCGCCCAGGCTACAACTCAGTAGGGGTTTGAGGGTTCAGGTTCCGACTGGCACATGGCTGTGTCTCTTCTTCTTTCTTGGACGTGGGACTTCCATGGGCGCTTTTCCTTTTGGGCCTCCCTGTGAAACCAACAGAAAAGGTAGCCGCGAAAACACGCACACACACAAATATGGCAACCCTATCAAATGACCTTGGCAACCCGCCAGGAAACAGTGTGAGAGTTAAGTACCGCCCTGAAATTGTCGGAGGTCTGAGCTTGGCTTTTTGGAGTACGCGCTTGGTGCTGAGCTGAACTGCTGTAATTTGTCTTCTCCAGGTAAGAGAGGGCATCCTCACCTCCATGATCACCTTCCATGTGCTTAGGAATAAATAGGATCTTCCCCTCTTGGTTTTAACGGAAATCTATCACTACTGGAAATTTGAATTGCTCCTGGCGCCACGTCCATGGCTCAAGACAAATCCAGGCCTGTGAGGGGCCTGTAGCTTGGGTGGTGGCTTAGTGTCCGCGGCGTGGGACGAGGGACGGGGGTGGCGGGGCTACTGGGATCAAGTGAGCGTGCAGCTATCTTGTAGCAACCGGCATCATGATCCGGGGTTTTGCGATTTTATTCCCTCACTTGCCCAAAGCGAATCCTTGTGACTTGTAACCTTTGTAGTTTCTCCGAAAGGTGATCGCCTTTTGTTCTTCCATGTGCATTTCTGATCATGTTTTACGTTCCCCTCTCGGTTTTCACGGGAACTTATTACTACTCGACATATATTTTCTCATTTTTTGCAGGGGGGTTCTCAGCAAGGCGACTCAGTCCCGAGGCGCGGAGAAACCGGCGCCGCGGTTTCCAGCCCTTGGCCCTGCTCGGGCCGCCGGTGGCTTGGATTGATCCTTCACAACCGTTTGGGTGTGGGCACCTTCTTACTTCTTCAAGGCCCAGCCAAGTGCTGAGCCTCACTTCCTCGCTTCCTGGATTTTAGACTTTTTGGGCTTGGGCCAAGGCAAGTTTGGATTTCTCGGGACATCCGCCTAGGTGGCTGTTGGGCAACGGCGGCCTTGTTTTTGACGGAACAAAATGAGGAAGATACCACTAATACCACATTGCTGGCATATTACGGCCATTTACTCGCCGGCGAACAAAGCATCCCCAACAGGGCTCATGGCACTCTTGCTTTTTACTAAGAAGCGGTGAAATGAAGGCTTCTTGGCAAGGCTTACGTTCTACAAACCGAGGCTGACAGCTCCTTCCAAATGGCCGTGCCCCGGGCAACCTACAAGCTATTGGCCCACTGCGGTGCTTCAAAAATAAAACATGCATGAGACTGCTTCAGATTTACCTTGCCCTACATATAAAATGGGAGTGGAGTTCTTTTAGAGGACCCACGAAAATTGTGGTTTTCCCTATGGTTTCCCTTTAACACGTCCAATGTGTTAACTCGGGGCTTTGCACCAAGAGCGACATGCAGAAATCTGGGCATCATGCGGGTTCCCTGTTTTTGAACCCTTTGATTATTTTTTGGTTTCACAGGCAGACTAAAGGAAGGCCAAATCCATTTTGGGGGGCCCAACCTTACAAAAGACGTTGACCCCGGTGGTTTGGTCGTTCCTCCGATCTCCAGCTGACGCCTCCCGCTTTGCCCAAGGGGTGGGGGGCATGAGCCACCTTGGACGTCCCCTGAAGTTGATCAGTTCTCTGGAGGTTTCCATTGGAACAATCACCGGTTTTGTGGAGGTGAAAGGGAAGTTGCTCGAACCCTGACATATCCTGACATTGTCACATGGTAGTTGTGGGAAATCAGCCCCCAAAGGGTTGGGTTCGAACAGCTTCGTATGGAGAGCTATGAGTGGCCTGTGTCGTTTGGAGCCGTGCCAGCGCGAGGTGGTTCCCCAAGCCTCTGCGATGAAGCCGAGGTGATTTTTGTGATCGTCCTTTGCCACGCAGCCTTGCTCTTCTTTATCTTTGTTTTCGACTTGGTGTTTATTGAGCGCCTTGGCCGTGCTGCTGCAAGTAGGTTTTTCGGAGCAGGTCTTCTTTTTGCATGCGATGCTTTAGGATTTTCTTTGGGGGGGCCCTCTTGGCAGCCTGGAACGAGGGCATGGGCACGTTGTCACCGCCTCAAAGTTTGAAAGTTTTTCGCACAAGAAGGTCTGGTCCATTTCTCAACTGCCGCAGTTGCGGACCGAATAGCTGCAGCTGATGGACGCATCGCGTGATGGGGGGCAATGAGTTTGTGATTGAAACGCTGCCAGCTCTCAGCCCGACTGACGAGGGATATATGGTCAGACCCCTTCCACTGCAACAAATCGTAGCGCAACAAGCTCAGAATTCCACCTGCATCCACCCTGAGTATCATTCTTGTTCCTGGTCTTGTCCTTCGCGCCAAAGGAAGTATACCACCTCCAGCCTTTCTCGCCGGGTCATCCTGGCGGCGGCAGCTTGGCGCAGAATCGCGGTGCAGTTGAGCTCTGTGGGTTGCTCTTATTGATCTGAACTAATCAGGGCGAGCTCACAAGAGGTAAAACCTTCACCCATTGATGAAGGTTTTTACTTGTCACTGCTGAATTCAGGTGGGAGGGGAGTTGATACGTTGCCTTTATCCAGCAGTTGTCCAAACTGTCCGCAGATGGGCTCAAAATAGAGGCCTCATTGCATGTGACCAACGTGTTCGCTTGGCTCTCTTGCTGGTCTGCTGTTCCACTTTTCCCTTTGAACCGGTCTCCTCAAAAAGACACTCTTTCAAAAACAACCGTTTCTTTTTTTGGTGAACAAGTCTGAGGATGTTGCTTTTGAACAGCTTTGAGAAAAGGTATAGATACCTTCAGAGGCCTAGACTACTTCTCTGAACAAGTCTGAGAACGGGTACCCTCAAAAGATACCCACGCCACGCTTTACCAGAACAGACTTTCGAGAAAGTCTGACAACCGATGCCCTCCAAAGAGACCCAACTGCATCTTTTCCCTTGCATTTGAAAGAAGAGACCTTCAAAGACACCCGTTCCACTTGTTCCTTTGAATAGGAGAAAAAATAGCACCTCAAGCCTCAAACCGCTCCCAGTTCCATTGAACAACACGTGTCCATCACCTTCGGCAGGGCTCCCCATATTGCCTCTTTCGGCTTGAAACATTGCTGAATTAGAGGTCTATCATTATGCGGTTCCTCGATCGAAAAAATTCGGGAACCGCCCTCACTGAAGAAGTCGGAGTCACTCTCCGAGT
Organism: Effrenium voratum; assembly: GCA_963377175.1. Classification (NCBI taxonomy): domain Eukaryota; class Dinophyceae; order Suessiales; family Symbiodiniaceae; genus Effrenium; species Effrenium voratum. Next base: position 555,733 of record CAUJNA010003359.1, read on the forward strand.
TCCTGGACTTGAGTCTTGGCCCGGGCCAATCCGCTGCATAGCCAAAAGCCATAGCACGAAACTTCCATTTGCTTAAGACTACTTTGGTTATTTGTCCTTGCTGGTTCTAAAGGGAACCTATGACTACTGGACATATGTTCTCTCTCTTTCTCCGGGAGTTGGGTTTTAAGGGAATCCATTTCACTACTGGAAATACTTAAGACCATTTTTTCCCTTGTTGGGTTTAAGGAAATCCATATCACTGCTGGATTATCTCCAGGCGCTAAAGAAGCAAACGGAAATATCACTACTGGAAGTACTTAAGACCATAATTACTTGTGATTTTCCTTTAATCACTGCCCTTCACTTTCTCCAGGTGGTGCCAAGAGAAGCAACAAAAAGCGGAACCTAGAGTCTCCATGACCCTTTAAAATGGGTCATTGACCAACCATTATTTTGGGGTCAGTGACCAACCATTTCTTAAGGGTCAGAAGGAGACTCCAGGAAGAAAGCCGAGGAGAACGCCACCTGTGCGAACAGCCACCGCCTGCCTCCGCGGGCCTTCTTCCGGCGCCCGGGCGACTGCGCCCGCGCGCTCGCCAGGCGCGAACTCGGCCGTCGGAGCGGGGGCGAAAGCGGCGGAGGGGAGCTGGCTGGTAGCTGGTGTTGAGCTTGGGAAGGTGCGGAGGTAGCTGTGTTTCCGTGTTTTTTGGTGGAGTTTTTTTTATATCTCTATGTCCTGAAACCATCATGGCTTGAATGTGTGTTGCAATGTGATGGCTCATAGCCCCCTTCGAAATATTTAAGCCCTGATATCTGCGTTTTTTGACCGGAACTGGAGAAAAGGGGCGTTAGTCACATATTCCAAGTGGAGGCTTCGGGGGAGACTTGGACAGAGCCGATCTATCCGGTCTCATCATGGGCGAAGCCCTGAAATTGCCACCCTGCGTTGTTGGCAAGGCTTGGCCAGTCGCGGCGAGGTCGGCTTCCGAGCCAACTTACATATCTGTACTGCTACTGGGTTGGATCTTTAGACTTTATAACCTCTAACTTTTTGGATTCTCCTCATATTTCCTTTTTACCAGCAAAAGTCAAACTTTTTGCGGGGGGGTCTACAGCACCCAAGATATTATGACCAATCTTTGCAGAAGCTACATATGTTTTCCATCTCTGCAGAGGGGTAATATAGAATTGGGTTGGTTCGGAACGGCGCGTCCTTTAGTTTGTGAACCCCCCTTTTTTAGCTTCAATGGCATTTTTCACCATACCGCGGACGAGGACCAAGATGGCGAAGGGCTTTTCCTTGCCGCAGCGTTGCTTCCGCGGAAGTGAAAAGACCTTGCTCATGGGCCTGCCCATTGGGTAGACCCGACAGGCTTCGTGTGGATCTGTGTCATTGCCCTCGAGTGCCAAGTGTGCCCTAGTCATGTTTTTTTTCTAGCAGTCTCGCAGTAGAAAGCAATTGATGGAATTCTTAGCCATGTCTAGGCAATGGGGAATGTACAAGAAGATATCAGATTCTGAACTGACTTGGAAACCCCGAAAAGCATGGGTTCAAAGCACATCCCTGGAGATATAATGATTTGGATTGTTGAGGGTTTCCATGTCAATTTGCTGCCAGAATGCTCCACTTAATGTCTACTTCGGCATGTCCTGGGCCATACCAACTCATGGAATCGCGAAATGACTCCCCCAAAATAGGGGAACCGCCCCGGTTGTTGTTGGGAAACATTTTACATCTTTGCTTATTGTGGTTTAGTGGTGGAAATCCAACCACTTAACTGCCAAGATTTAAATGTTTGCTCCCCAAATCTGAATTCTATAATTGGAAGGGACAATGACGGCTTCGGAATTCCTTATGAAGTTAGGCGGAATACTGCTTTAGATAGGATCCTATATTCTAACATAGAATATGTTTCTTTTTCTTTCTCATAAATACACTGAATATTAAGGAAACATTATTCCTTCATATTTTTTTGATATAATAAATTTAGAATATATTTAAATTTAGCATACGAGAGGCATCGTCATACTTATAGATGATTTTGGATGTGTATTTAAAGGAACTTTTCTTTATTTGAAGCTCTCGATTATGCCTTCTGATTTACCCAACGTCAACCAAGAAACCGATCCCGCTTGGGATCGGAGCGCTTCACGGATAGGTCGACGGCTTTCGAAGCCTTCTCCCTGGGCCCTGCAGATGCGACTGGTCTGCGGGGCTGCTATCCGCAAGATGGCCCCCGAGACCAGGCGCCGTGGCACAAACGGTGGGAACATTTCTATCAAGGCTCGCACCCAAAAAGGACCCTTTCGCATATAAGTGTGGTCAAGGGCATGTCCAAGGCTGCATTTCTGGGTCTTTGTCTTGCCCGAATTTGGTCAGTCGGCAATTGGAACTATAGACATCATGCAGTTGGCCAGTTTCACAACCTCGGGGCAACCCAGAGGTCATACCTGGCTTGGGAAACTTGTTGGGCCTTCAAGCGTCTCCCTTGGAGAGAGGCCGTTTAACTCCAGTCAACATGGCAAGAAGAGAGCGTGAAACGCGCTCGCTCATCATGAGGCGTGTGGTGATGACATTCGGACCAGCCGACCAGGCTGCAGGTTTTTCCACTTGGGCCGTTATGACGCTCAAGTACTCGGATTTCAGGACAAACCAAGGGCTGCTAGATTATTGTCATCTTGACTGCTATTGGGTTGGATCTTTAGACTTTAACTTTTTGGGGAATCAAGGGGTTTTCCACTAAACCCCGAACAAGTTATTTTTTGCAGGGGGGTCCACAGGAACCAAGTCATTTTGGATGTGCGACCCGCATGGCTCCTAGCCATGGCTTGGCTTTCAAGTGGCTAAGGACCTGTCCGACCTCAGCTCCTTCTGCCCGTGGATGCGGAACCCTGGGTTCGACTTCTTTGTGCTGGACACGCGCCGTCCCTGCCCCTGGCTTGGAGGGGGGGGGAGAAGTCTGTTTCTACAGGAACAGACCTAGGAATTGCCCAGTTTCCCCTTGAAGTTTCCTTCGAAAAAGCTAGGGCAGCCAGGGATTGCGAGCTCAGCGCATCAAATCCGCTTGCAACTTCGACAGGGCGTCCGTCTCATGGCGGCATGATCATTCAGCCTTTTGTCTCAGGGTTGATCCCGGCTCTGCCAAGACACGCAGGCCCTGTGCGCTTTGGTATGAGAGAGAGGAAGCTTTGGGCCCTCACAAGGACCAGGTCCCCCAGTAGTGCCCTTTTGCTCGTTTTTGGGGGGCGGGTTCCTAAAAAAGACTACAGAAAAAGGGTACCCTTAGTCTAACCTCTCTACTGGAGGACCTAGTACATGAGGGCACAATACTGGGGAAGATGGCACTTCTCTTGTTGGGGGTGGTCAGCTCAGTTGTCCAAAGCGAATCGACCAGATCTGACCTTTTAGTCCCCCATCTTGACAAGCATGGTCTTTCTCACACCTTGCCCTAGGTTTCTGCACATGCGGTGTCACCTGACCACAGGCCGCACCAAGCTCAGGTGAGCCACCATCAAAACCCGGGAAGATGAAGGTTAGCAACGGGCAATCCCAACCATAAAAAGCTGCGGATATCCGCCTTCTTAATTCTTTACATGTTTCTGGGTAGGCCATTTTACAGCCAGTTTTTGGTAGTGGCTCATATGACCTCACCTGTAAGCCCATTTGTTTAAGAAACATATGTATTGGAAAACCAGGTTTTGATTTGGACTCAGGTGGCATCTTGGGGCGCGGAACGTCCCTCTCGCCCGACGCTGTGGCGTTTGCCCATGGCATCTCTGATGACCTCGCGGCGGCCCCTTGGTGCTCAGGGCACCCCAAATTTTTTGGGAAGACCATTTTAGTGGTATATTATAAAGTTTGGACTTTTTTGGAGCCAAGTGAGGATAGGTAGGGAATGAGGGAAGATTCCCTTAAAGGAAGCCAGATCGGATGGACGGTTTTTTTCCTGGGGGATCCTTTCATTTCTCACTCCCGCTGTCATTCCGTTTCTCATTCCTTGCATCTCTCGCTGGCAAGAAAAGGCACCCTGGCTCCCCTTGGATAATCTAGAACACGGCCTGGATGTGGCGAATGTCCACCCCTGTGGGAATTTAAAAGGCGATTTTTAGACTGCCCAAGTTTGCACAGAGCCCCAGATCCTTGCACTACTTGGTTGCGAGCCTCAGGTGTTTGCACCATGCAGCTTTTGTGGCTACCTGACTTGCAGGGAGGGGAGGGGAGGCAGGGGAGCAGAGGAGCAGGGCATGCATCCGTTGCTTGAGCTGCCCACTTCTCTAAGCGGAGGCCGCCATACACCGCATGGGGACCGGGGGGCGGTTTTGGGTGTGTATTTTATTGATGCCCTTTCTGGGCTTGGTGTAGAAGGAAAGGCAAAATAGCACCGCCCATTTCGGGGGCTTGGCCTTTCTTGAGCCTCAGACAAGCCCATTTACGATGATTTAGGAGGTCCGCCCATTTCTGGAAGTCCTGGAAGCCTGCGGAAGCAGATCAGGGCCCTCTGATTTGTCGGCCGGGAAGGACTTGTTCAGGTGGGCCGTTGGGATGTATCATTTTTCCGGCTCACTCCCTGATGGACTTGAGCCGCTTTTCAGGTTTGAACCATTTTAGCGGCAACCATTTTAGCGGCAACCAAGAAGAGCTCCAACTTGTTTGGCCAATCCACTCGATTGGAAGTGAGTTGGCGCGCATGAAGCGAGGCGATCACGCGCCTGGTATGGCTTCCCAGGTGGATGTTGAAAGGTTGATCCGCAGGCTTTGCTGATCCCCACCCTGCCCCCCCCCCCCCCAACAAAAAAATGGAATTGGGGAGGGGTGTGACCTCCTAAAAATCTCCATGATTGGTTCCCTGTTTTTCCTTTATGGGCTAGAAATCGGAATTGTGGGACCCCTCCCCCTTATGGTAGGCGGGATCTTTGCTATAATGTTCCTCCCCCGGATGACTAATTGGCCATGTCGAAAATGTGCTATGAAACTCATTTCAAAGGGTAGTGTGGAAGCTGCAGGCCCGTGCGTCCATGCGTTAGGGACCTTAAATGCTTCATGTGGCTGAGCATGCAAAGCTCGCACATGCTTTGACACACCAAACCTGCATTGTCTAGGAGATTTGGCCTGTTCGTTCCATCAAATGCTTGAATTAGCTTGTTCGCCTTCTCTGCCAGAACGATCAGGTATTTTCTGAAAGGCACGAAAGCCATTGTGAAGGGTTTGGCCTTTGCGCGTGTGTTGTGTGCTGGTCCGCGTTGTTGGTGTGGCATAGGGTTGGATGTGTCACGTGTTGTCTCTTGTATTTGTATGTTTGCGTCTTTCTCTCTGAATCAGATTCTTAGTTGTCTCTATCTTTGTTCTTCCGGTCGAGCAAGCCATATTTTGAGTATTTCTGCCACAGCCAACGGGCAAGCGGGAGGATTCCATGGAGCTGTATGTTTCTTGGTGGCTCCCAGCCATCCGGTTCCTTCGCTTTTTAGCTTTCTAGTGTATAGTGGGGTTTTCCATTTAGCCCACTACAGGTTATTCACTTTTAGCGGGGGATCTGAGCACAGCCCAGGTTGTGTCGTTTGTGCCTTCTGACGCTTGGGGCCTGTGAGGCGGCTTGCAAGCCATGGTGGATTTGGCGCGGTTTTTGCTCCATGCAGATGTCGCCGCGCGGGCCCCGGCGCTTCGCTTCGGGGTGCTTGGGTCTGAGTGTTCATGTTTGAAGTTTCTTTGGCGCATTTTGCCAAGGGATGTTAGGACTTTCTTCTTGCCAACTAATGGGCTTTTCATTCAACCACTACAAGTTCAACTTTTAGCAGGGGAGCAGAAAGCAACCGAGGCTTCAAGGGGCCGAAGGCCAAAACAAGTCGCGCTGACCAACCCTTGGGTTAGGCAAGATTTTTTTTTTGGCGTAGTGATTGTTCCAAGGAACATAGGTTGGGATCGGCGAAGCCTTCGTTTTGAACAGCTGGAGGCACAGCATCTAATTACTCACTTCCGGAGTTCCTGGACTATAGACTTGTTGTGTTTGGACCGTTTTACATGGTTGTTGTTGGGAAACATTTGAACCATTTTGGCTTATTTTGGTTGAGTGGTTGAAATCCCCACTTATCTGCTAACAAAATATTGTTGCTCCCCTTCCAACATCAACCAAGTTTAGTCAAAAACAAAAGTTTGGTTACTTCTCTTGGGCCATCCACTCGAGCAGTGAGCACAGAACAGCCATGTCTCGAGGGTTCAGTCGGTTCAAACGGCCAACGGGCGCCCAGTTGGAGCAGTTCCTCTTGAAGCTGCGCAGCCTGCACCGCCTGCTCAGCGCATCGGCGGCTCTGGGGGCGGTGTCTGCAGCTCTGCTGCTGGCGCTCTTTGACGCTTTGCCATAGCGAAGAGCTTCAGATCTTCTGGGGGGTGCCCTTTTTTCTCTGTTTTCTTTGAGGGGGGTTCCATCATTCCTTGTTGTTGTAGGAGGTTTCCATCATTTTTGTTTGTGAGAAGGTTCCATGATTCCTTGTTGTTGTAGGAGGTGTCCATCATGTTGTGTTGTTTGTGAGGGGGTTCCATCATTCCTCCTTGTTGCGAGGGGGTTTCCCTCATTTCTTTTTTTGGTTGACACCTGCCAAAGAAGCAGTGCCCGATGTTTTGTTTTCCCTATGTTCACTGGGGATTGGTTAAAAGGGGAGCCGCCCCTGATCAGCACTGTCCGGTTCAATCTGAAGTTAGAATTAGTCTGGAGGAGCATACGGATGAGGGGCACGTACTAATCAGGGGTGCCTTGTTCCGAGAGGAGTGCATACATTTTAGAGGGTCACAACTATCATTTGCTTGAAATTCTTGTTTGATGACAGGATCATACTGGATAGTGGGCCGTGCGGTAGTGGGTGTTTGCATGCGTTATTTGATGACTGGATAGTGGAAACTCATGCTGCTCACATTCTTTTGCACATATGCATGTATTTTGGCGCATTTTGCTTGGATGTTAGGACTTTAACTGTTTGCCAACTAATGGATTTTCCGTTGAACCACTAAACGTTAATTTTCAACCTGGGGAGCAGAAAGCAACCGAGGATGTACGCACCTATCACATTCATTTACATGTACACACCTCAGTGTCTTTTAAGCAATAGCCCAAGAATTCCGCCGGTGCCTCAAACCTGTCCAGGCGGCGAGCGTTGTTTTTCTCGTTCGGGTCGGGATGGATACGGGAAACGAAAGGGAACCCACGCTTTGTGGGGATTCACCGGTTTTGAGGCAAACCCACGTGGAACTTGCGTTCTGTTTTGGGACAAACTCATGGAGCTTGCCCGGAGCCTTTTCAACAGTTGCGCAATGAGAGGCCCTTCCTTTTCGCACGTGAACAACATGCTAATTGCAGCCAGCGACTCCGCTTAATTTTGAGTGAGGGCCCAACTCTCTTGTGCTAGCCGATTCTTACCCGATGTGATGCACATATGGTTGCAGCAACATGTGGCCACGATTGGTGACCTTTCATCTCGAGCCTACTTTGCGAATGCGCTGAGCTCCTTGTCGCAGAGTTTGCTAGTTGTTTTGTTGAAACTAGTGGGACAAAATGTCAGTGTCAGGACCCTTGGCACATCTCAACAAAACCACTGCCAGTCCAACAAAGCTTCCCCCTTTCCCGACACTTTTTTTGTTCCCCAAAAGCTGGACAGCTGTGGCGTCTGTGCCCAAATAGGCTCTGGGGTGGTTTGGGGCAGCTTTCAGGGAGGGTTGCGGAGGGCTCCAGGGTTTCCGGAGCTGTTGAGGATACGTGGGCCTAGTTTATCGGTCTTCACTGCTGCCAGCATTTTTTTCCGCGCTTTTCGGTGCTCTTGCTTTTTAGCAGTGGGATGCCAAAGCGAAAGTGGTTCTTTGCTACCATACCGGTATGATACCAAGGCTGCGTGATGCTGCGTGTATTGGTCCAAGACTAGGATTCCCCTACTAAAATAGACAAACAAGAAAAGAAACGGTACCCTTATTCTAACCTCCAAAACTGGTCTGATCCCGCTCAGCGGTATAGGCACTTAGGACCATTGGGTTTCATGCCTGGAAGAGTTTCTACCGCAGGACGTCTACACCTTGCTGGCCCTGGGCCGGGAGGGACTGCTGCTCCGCCGCAGCGGCCTGCTGCGCTTCGCCGCCTGCGCCACCGCGGGGCAGGCGACGCGCGAAGCGGCCGCTTGCGGCCGCCGCGTTTCACGCGTCGGCCCCCCCAAAAATCGTGCGGCCGCGTCGCTTGTGCGACCTCCGTGCTTGCTGAAACGAATATGTTGTGTTCTTCCCCAACAGCTGAAAGCTTTGGGGTCTCAGCCCAGATAGGCTTCGGGGTGGTGCCGGGGTGCGAGCACTAAAAAGAGCACCGCATGCTGTTGGGAATAATACCAGAGCTTATTCTCTTGTTGGTTTTAAAGGGAATCGATTTCACGAAGTACTGGACATATCTTCTTCTCATTTTGTCCAGGGGGCTCTCAACGCACTAAACTGGGAAGATCGGATAGCAGCAAGAAAAAAATGGCAATGCGGCACCCCTTCATGAAGAGCCTTAGTCCATCAGGGATACACGCCGGAGCTTGGAGTTTGCGCGCTGCAGCTTGCGAGAAAGCCGCCGAACAGGTTGAGCCAATAGGCGAACAATTAGAATGCAACAAGCCTTTTGTGCTCTTCAACTTTCTACCAAACCATGTGCACATGTTTGTATGGCCGCAGAACAACTTGGGACAAAGGCTCCAGAAAGGAATACCTCCAGCAATGCATCATTGAGATCGTCCTTGGGTGGGCCTTGCTTTTTGCCGCGAGATGGACTTTTTTGGATTGAGAGATGCATGTCTGAGGAAGTGTTTGGCTGATGCGAATTTTCTCTAGCAGTGTCAGGTCCCGTGTTGTGCACAACCCTCCCCGAGTTCATGAACCCTAAGCTTTTTGGGAAGAACCCTTGTGGCAAACAAAGAGTTCGGACTTTTTTGGGGTCAGTCCACTCAAGTCAGACAGGAGCAACCAGTGGAGTTGGTCATTGGTTGGTTTGGCAAGATGTAAAGCTGCGTTAACACGCCAATCGCCTTACGATCCCCTTTGTGTTAATGGTGGCCCAAAAAGTGTACACTTTGTTTGGCTGGTCACTGGCCAAGTGAGATGCCGCAGGCCCTTTTCTCATGAACCTGCTCTTTCTCACTTCCTGAGTTCCTGGACTAACAATTTTGGTGGTGAGTAAAAAGTTGGGACTTTTTTGGAATCCACTCAGGAAAGGAGCCTTGGTTCAACTATCCCGCATGTTCCCCTGCGCTTTGAAAAACAAATATCGCGATGTCACTGGGTGACTGGCACCGCCTTGTTCGGCACCTCACAGCGTGATGTTTGGACAGAATCCACACTAGTTGCGGTGGATGAAAACCCTACCAGCAGTCCCATGAGCTTATGAATGCACGGCATGGACATATACGACTTCTGTTCCAATAGCGCCTGGGAGGGTCGCTGTCTTGAGTGGTGACGGCATTGGTGACGGCATTGGTGGTTCGCGCGCAAGCTTCGTTTCCCTCGCATCGGGGAAAATATCTGGTCGGTCAGATGGGGGCGGGCCGTTCAAGGAATGCAGCACTCGGCCATTACTCGGCCAGGATAGCTACGACAACACATGAATTGATCGGCTCCAGGCCACTACCAACCTCCAAAACCAAGCTTTTGTTGCACCCCGTGTTTTTGGTTGGCAGCGGTTTTGGGTGTGCTACTTCTAACGGAAAACTTATTGTTGTTGCACCCCGTTTTTTTGGTTGGTAATTAGTGGTTTGGGAGGGGGGGGAGCTACGCCCCTAGACTGCTACCACTACCTCCGAGGGCAAAATCTCTGGCCTATTGTTTTGGGTTGGTAGGGGTTTCCGGTGGGGGGAAGCTACGCCCCCACCACCCCGTACAACTACCTCCAAGGGAAAACACTCGTGTTACATTTGTTTCTTTGGGGTTGGTAGTGGTTTCGACTGGGGGGCAAGCAAAACACTTTTGCTGCACCCACTTTTTTAAGGCCTGACGGCTGCTCCTCCCTACTGTCTTGGCTTCTCAGGATGGTCTTTGGTGGAGTGATATAAACGCAATTTAGGATGGGACAGGTAAGCAACAAGGAAACCGACTACTAGGAAGCAACACTTCGGGGTGCCAAATAGTGCAGGAAACATGTTTGCCTTTTCGTGGACAAGCATATGCTTTTCTCAAAGCAGTGGTGCACTTTGGTGGCTTCCTTCAAAGGAGATCGAAGCACAACCTCGCTCGCGAGGCGCTGGAGCAAGTCGTGATTCTCCTGCTGCACTGCGTGCTGATGGCGGGGCTTTCTTTCCAACTAGATGCCCGGCCAAATGCTTTGGACACCTTAGCAGTTGGTACTGCGTTTCTTTTTCTCACTTTTGGTATACTGTTGACCCCGGATTAACAAACCCCCGTTTATTAATATGGGGGTGTTCCCCTCCCAAAGTGATGAATCCACACTAAGACCGGGGACACCCCCGTATTAATGAACAGGGTCAACATTAGGTGTCCATTTCCATATGGTCAAACTCAATGAGCTTCTTTTCTTTCAACTCGTCTCCCAAATTTCGCGAACGTCGCGTTTTCGAAAAATCCCGCCAAGGAACTGGCCAACGATCTCTGGCCCCAGTTGCACTGCGCAAAGCGGACGGAGCCTTTAGAGCAACTTGGTGGGCGCTGAATGCGGACGCCCAGAACCCTAGGGCTGGCTTAGGTTCGGTTCCTACCCGGTTTTTGCATGAGACTTTATACACCTTCACCATGTTAGAACCAGAAGTCGTTGGGAAACATGCCATTGGACCACCCTGTGTACAGGCGTGTACGTAGCAATTATGAGTTATGCCTCATCCACAAGGTGGCACCAGCACAGATTCCTGCTTGCCTCTCATTGCCCAAACAAATCTGAACTGTTTGGTTGCCACTGAAATGGTCCAACCCCAATAAGCGACCCAAGTCCATGAACTCAGGGAGTGAGCCTAAAAGATGACAAATCCCACCGGCCTACAGCAAGTCATTCGATCCATCCTGGTTCTTCAGGGCTCCTTAAAAGATACATTTTGCCAATTTGAAACATGGCTTTTTCCACCAAACATGAAGGGAAGCCACCATTTACAAGTTGCAATGTTCAGGTGCTTTTCATGCAAGGATCCCTGTTCTTCGACCGCGCCGAGCCGGCTTCGGCGTGCGGCGTTCGCGACTCCCAGGGGCCACGCCTGGCACGTGCCGTTGCGCTGGACTGGCTCGGTGCTGGTGTGCTTCGCTGGGACCTCAGGGCGCGAGCCGAGCGAGCCGACACGCTCTAGGCGAAACGGGGGGAAACGAGGTGCGAGCTAGGATCTGGATTGGCTAGTCGCTTTAGGCAGCGCGGATGTTGCTTAGGGCGCCTGAGATGATTCGCTTTAGGCAGCGTGGATTTTTCGGGGCGCCTGAGATAAGCCCACTGTACTCAGATTCCCATTCATTCGAAGCATTGCGACGGGGAGCCTCGGTTTGACGACGTTTGTTCCTTCCAGGACCCAGGAAGGGCACCAGAAAGGTGGCGTTTTTCGACAAAAAAAAGCCACGAAGAAGACATGCCACGTTTAGCTGATTGTTGGCGAGGCTCCCTTGGTGCTTGCGATGCTGGCAACAGCATCGCTTCAAGGGGCTCATTGCTTGAGTGCCTGAAACTCAATCAAGGACTTCCACAGCACCTTTGCCAAAGCCTGCGGGATTTCATTCAGAACTTCATTCTGAGAGTAGTGCACCAGCAGTGGCTAACTTGATGAATTCAGTTTCGATGTGAGGACGGGTGAGGAGGTGCCGCGGAAGTCTGGCACCTTTTTGTTCCGAGAGTGGGACTCACTTCAAAGTTAATTTCGAAGAGAGACCTTCCTTGGATCATGAAGCGAACACAAACGCACAGGTACATGTTTTCTGCCGTGGGCAGAGCCAGGTTGCCAAAACTGAGTGGTTCAAGTCCTGTGGATGGACGAGACGAAACCCTGGAATGATGCGATTCCCCTGTGAATTATGCCCACGAACCATGGTATCCCATGGCTTCTTAGTGGTCGTTCAATACTTGTCCAAGGGCAGTGGCATTCCAAAGCTGAGCTTGACGGGGGCGTAAGCGTGAGCGGCGAGGCCCAAAAAGAAACGCGGTGATGTATGACACAGACAGGGAAAAGCCGAGAACTCTAACAAGTATCTCGTTATTTGTTTTGCACTGCCCATAAATTCAACATCTGGTAAACAACTCACATTCCCTATCCAACGCTCCGGAAACAAGGGTGTTTCATTTTGCAGGCTAACCAAATCACCCAGCAGACACGGCTGTGAGGCTGCCGCCATCTCTATCCTCTTCGCGGTGGTCTTGATGGGCGGCTTCGCCTACCGCTTGCCGTCCGCTTGGCTGCCGGCACGCTCTTCGGCAAAGGCAGCACAGACTCGGCAAACGGGCTGACTGGTTTGTGGCGTCGTTTGATCCGTCCAGAAGCGGTTGTAGCAGAACACGGCGGCAAGCGCACACATAGACAATTAACACACATGCGTATATGTATATGGGGGCCGTCCGTAATTGCATGTCTAAAACTTATGAACAAGCGGGAACTTATTGAACCGCGCGATTGGGAAAACTCGAGCCGCGACGAAATTATTGTGAATTTAGACGCTGCATGGTGTTTAGATTGTGGTGCCGACGCGCGTCTCGCTCATTTTGACTTCACGGGCTCGCACAAAAGGTCCTCCTGGAAAGCTGAATGTTGATTTCGCCTGCGCAAGTCCAGGCTGCGCTTTCTAAATCTGCTTACTGGCAAAGGCCGGAAGCTGCAAGCCGAAATTTCTCCGCCGAATTCCGCGATTGGACCGCGGTTGGAAGGCGATTGGACGGCGATTGGACGATTTTCACCAGTGAGGCCCTGCCCATCCGAGCTGTGTTACTTCCTTCCCGTTCCCGGTATGAATGGAGGAAGGCCAGCTGAGGCAAGACAGCTAAAAGCGAAACAACAGCAGCGATGACCAACGTTGCTCCGCGATTGGAATCTGTGCGATCACGATTGGATCGCGATTGGCCGGCGGTTGGGGGGTCCCCAGGCAAAGTAATATTAATATTGGACAACCCTCATTTACATATGTGTATATAAATATGCACACTATACACACATATATATATATATATATGTGTGTGTGTGTGTGTGTCTGTGTCTGGGCACGCATGTATGTGTGTAGTGACGTGCATGTGTATGCCAATGTGTTGGCACATTTCTGTGCAGCTGTCACACGTTGTTTTTTCATGCGGTTGGCCTTGCAGGATGGTACACATGTAGGACATACGCCTACATGGACCCACATAGAAATGCATGGGACATGTTCAAGAGAAGGGTTCAGCATCGTCGGATTTGGGAATGTTGCGGTCACATGCGGTTACTGCAATGCATGTTCGTGCCTATGGGACGCCCAGATCCGAGCAACACTTGTCGAGGGGTTCGGGATGTTTGAATGTTTCTGCATAATTTATGGCGCGCTCACCGGTTCGGGGCTAAAACGAGCCCACCCTCCTAATGATCCTTCACTTGGGGATCCGGTACTCAGGTCTTGGAAATAATTAGTGTACAACACATGCAGGCAAAATGTTTGCACTGGAAAAAGACGTGTTGCGATTCACTAGGGCCACCAAGGGTGCGTCACAGAACGGATGCATCCACAGATCGCATCCCTTTGAAGAACCGACCTTGTCAAGAAGAGGAAGCTGTTTGGGTCAGATGAGGTCAGATGAATTGCCGGACAAATGAGTTTGCGTGACATGATC
>CAUJNA010003359.1:571983-656983 GCA_963377175.1 Effrenium voratum
CGTCGTCGTCGTCGTCGTCGTCGTCGTTGTTCGTTGTTGGTTATTGGTTGTTGGTTGTTGGTTGTTGGTTGTTGGTTGTTGGTTGGTGTTTGGTGTTTGTTGTTGTTTGTTGTTTGTTGATTGTTGTTTGTTGTTTGTTGTTTGTTGTTTGTTTGTTTGTTTGTTGTTTGTTGTTTGTTGCTTGTTGTTTGTTGTTTGTCTTTTTGTTGTTTGTTGTGTGTTGTGTGTTGTTTGCTGTTTGCTGTTTGCTGTTTGCTGGTTGCTGTTGCTGTTGCTGTGGCTGTTGTGGTTGTGGTTCTGGTTGTGGTTGTGGTTGTTGTTGTGGTTGTGGTTGTTGTTGTTGTTGTTGTTGTTGTTGTTGTTGTTGTTGTTGTTGTTGTTGTTGTTGTTGTTGTTGTTGTTGTTGTTGTTGTTGTTGTTGTTGTTGTTGTGGTGGTCGTGGTCGTGGTCGTGGTCGTGGTTATCGTCGTCGTTGTGGTTGTTGTCGCTGTCGCTGTCGTTGTTGTTGTTGGACACCCACCTAAATATACAGATGTCTCTCGTGGGGAGCAAGGGCTAGATATATGTTCGATTTGTGGTGGCCGTCCTTCTCGCAGTACTGGCTTTGCTTAAAGTCGCCGGCACGCAAGGTCCCGTTTACCTTGAGCTGGGTGGAGTCCCACAAAAGCTCACTTTTCCCATGCCCACCCAACCACCGAGTCCGACAAGAAGGCAGGGGGTTGAGACGACCTCAGGTCTTCCCTCCCTGCCTGGGAGTGCCCTTTGCAAGCGCGGAGGTTACATCAGTTGCAAAGCCCCGTTCCGACATCCCCTGTAGGCAGACGCTGGCAGTCCTCGAAACACCGGGCAGGCGCGAACGTGGCCAAAGAAACTCCTTGGGAAAAAGTCGCGGGCACGCAGGGATCTGCCCTTTCCTCGTGGTCCCCAGCCATCGTTGGGTTTTTAGCTTTTTAGTGTTTAGTGGGGATGTCCATGTAACCCAGTTAAGAATTGCGTTTGGGTTGCTCTGCCTTTTGCTCTTGACAGGACCTTTGAGCTGGGTTGGCTTGAATAGAACGGCCTTTGGAAGGACCCCGAGGCTCCATTTTGTTGGGTTTTGCTTTCAGGAAGGCTGTGACTGCAATGTGGTGTTCGTGCGGGGGGTTTTTCAGCCTACTTGACATGTTCAAGGTCACTCAGCACTGGCTAGAACCAACGATGCGTTTTGGTTGGGCGCAGGAGCTGAGGCAGGCCAAGAGCAAGCTTGGCTAAGATGCCAATCAACCAACCCAAGAACATCCCATACCATGACACTCTTGCATGTTAGCTGCTATATGATTGTACTGGAAGCCTCTCATAGTAGGAAGGCATCCCCACTTTTTCACCGAGGGTTGGACTTCTTGAAGCCCGTGAAAAACAAGTCCCGCCTTTTTTTGAGCAAACGCCTGGGTTCACGAAATGCTACAGGTAGCCACGGAAACTTGGCTCCTTTCCCTGCAGTTGATACTCAACAAGGTCAGAAGGCGGCAAGTGGGTCTTGTTTTGTTTGAGGGTATCCTTTTTGGGGGTTGGGTTCGAAACGACTCATTTTGTAATTTTCATTGTCTGGAGACGCGGTCCGGCGGTCATACTGTGCATGGACAAAATCACTTTGGCCGAGTATTCGAGTTCGGGTTTTATCCATCCGCAACTGGTGTGGATTTAGTCCTTCCACTCCTCCTGACAAAAGAGCAAACCCAAACCCAGACATCAGGGCCATTGGGCTTCTGAAGGGCCAACCTGGGGTCTCCTCCAAAGCAATGTTCCATACAAGCGAATTGACATTTCGGCTAAGAATGAGGCAGAATCCATATATATATATATGCTACCCCCCCCCCTCAACGACTCTGTTTTTCTTGGTGCAGTGAGTGCTTGACTGACAGATGGTAGCAGATGATTTGCTTGTGTTTGATTGACAGGTGACAGCAGAAGATTTATGTGTGTGTTTTTTTGGTGCAGTGAGAGCTTCATTCAGTGGAACTTTACTTGGAAAGCAGGCAGTGAGACGCACTTCGCGCTTTTTTTGTTTTCTGCTGCAGAAAACTCTCCCTATTTCTGTACAAAAGGAGCCATTGCATCCTTCACCAGATCTCCAGTTTTGATCCAGAGATCTTGGCCCCGCATCCAGTACTCATACTGGGCTGAACGAATGCGGCTCCTGATTGCTTTGGACCCAGCTCGAACCCTTTGGTTCAATTTTAACCGGTCCTTAATAAACCGCCAAGCCCTGTCCACGTGTTGGGTGCCTGCTTTTACCTTCAGCTGGGTTCCATCCCGGAGCCTGTGAGTCACCACTCGCACGTATTGCGGGGAGCTCCATTTCTTTTCCCATTCTTGAGTGTGATCAGCTTCTTGCAGTGGACAACTGAGTCATGGTGCACGCCATCCACCTTGGCCTTGTAGGCTTTGCCGAGTCCGTATGCAGGATGACATGGCGGCCCTGCAAGTGCTTCTTGGCTAACGGGGCCCAGTCAATTTTGCGGATTGCCCCCGGCCCCGGAGCTCTCCGCACCGTCAAGGCTGGGCTAAGGCGTGACATGATGAGTGTAGATGGCTTGCCGCGGGCCATCATGCCACTCCATTGCTCCCACAGGATGGGCTTGCCTGCCTTGACCGCCTCCTTGTACGCGATGTCCTTGGTCATATCTACTTTGTCAAAGGCGCACTCATCAGCTTCCACATCCTGCCACTGCTTCTTGCCATCAAAGGAGATCTTCTTCTCCTCCTGCTCGACAAAGAGCTGCCTGGTATGCGCTAGGCTGGATCTCATTTTTTCAATGAGCTTGTGATTCACACCCAAGGCCAACCTGATCTGGGTGTGGGAAGCACCAATGAGGATCATGAAGAGAACTGCCGCCTGCATCTGCAAAGGAGTAGAGCCAGGGCCACGGCCAGTAGTGAAGAAGGGATGCAAGTGCAGCGGGCTGACAATACGTTTGCAATGATAGTTGTTGCATTGGTACTTTGCACTGCCGCAATGCATCTTGGATGCAAGAGTGCCTTTCCAGCATTGGGGGCAACGCTTACCGTGCCATTTTGGAAGGATGCCGTCCTTTTCCAAAATCTTGGTAATCCCACTGTTGCTAGCACCCAGGATCTCAGCGAGGTTGCGCTTCCACTTAGCTCGATCCATGCGAACACCAGCTGCTGGTACATCTCGGTGACCTCGCACGTACTTCACTTTGTTATACTCCTTGCTCTTCTTCGTGGCTGGCCTCTTGTGGACACGACGGAGCTTCCCCCGCTTGCTCACAACCCCGGGGTTGAGTCGAGCTGCCATGTCACAATCGCAGTAACTACGAGCCCTAGGTGATTCAATGGCAACACAGTGCAAGGCAAGTCGGAAATCAATCAAGGTTGCACTTGCAATTGCAGTCTTGCAGCGAGCTTATTTTTTTCCGCGGGCACACAGCTTTCATCTTTGAATTTGAATTTTATGGCAGTAGTAACCACTACTCACCAAGCAAGAGTATAGATTCTCGCAGCATAGCCCAACACTCAGAACTCAAGCAGGTTCACGCTCTAGTCGTGGAGAAAGTGGCTTGCATCCTCGTCTGCAGCAGTGTCCTCCATGTCGGCTGTTTCTGCTGCAGCCAGAAGCTCTTCAGGCTCTGCACATTGGTCGGCATTTTGCGGTTGTGGATCACCAGAGGCAACAGATGAGGCTGCTCCTCCCCCGCAAGAGATGAGCAAGCTCGTTTTGTGCCGGAGGCGCTTGTCCGGCTTGGAGTCTGGGTAGATGAAGTCGCCCTCTCGCAAGCGCTTTGGCGCGTTGCAGCCGATGTTGAGAGGCACCGGCGGCAGGAGAGGCGGGTCCTCTGAAGACTGAGAAGTTGGCACAAAGGAGCTCTCTGGGATGCGTGCCACCTGCTTGAGAGCTTCTTTGAGATCTTTGTTGCATCTCTCCACATAGTCTTGTGCTCGGCCTGCCTGCTGTAGCTTCATCATGCCTTCATCGATGATCTTCTGCTCCTTCTCCACCTCGCTCTCATAGTAGCTTCCCTTCACCATATCACCCAGCTTGTACGCAGCATACACAGGCTTGTCCTTGGTGGCAAGGAGATCTTTGTGAACATCGTCTGCCACAATGCGATGGACAAGGGCACCATAGTTGGGGGACGGGAAGCGCAAGTAGAGACCATTCTGCCCGAAGACCATGACAATTGTCCGCTTAAGCACTGCCAGCACGTCTGCTTGCTTGGACTCTGGAAATGTTTTGCGGAGCAACTTGAAGAACTCGTCGGGCTCGATGTCACTGCGGTAGGTGTCCTCAGGCTCATCCCCCTCACCGATGTCGTTGGAAGCATATGCCCTCATGCCATTTCTGACCAGCCTGACATCATTGTACCTGCCTGAGCAAGTCTGGTCTTCATCCGCAGTAAGGAACGATTTCATGTCGGCTAGATCGATCTTGTCCCTGGAAGGATCATCGAGAAAGACGGCCTCTTGTATGTGGGGGACTCGATGCCTGAAGTTGTCGAGAGATTTGGCTCGACGCCAGCCCGGCGAGGCTGTCAAAGAGAGACGCCGGACGTGGTAACGTCCAATTGCCATGGCAAGGGTGATCAAACAGGGTGTCTTGCCGACGCCTGGTAAGCCCACCATCATGATGCCATAAGTCAGCAACATCGGCATAACCATTGGCAACAGAACATCAGACATGAAGGGCTTCAAGCTGAACATGGTGAGGGGGAAGTCAGTCTCAGGCTGCGCTCCGGCCAGGCCACGGCTTTTGTTTTGAGCCATGAATCTGACCTTTGCTTCTGGCCACCCAGAAACTGGTGTGCCAGAGCCCTCCTTGATGGAACATAGGATCCAATAGGTCTGTTCATTCTGCGAGTCACATTCTGGTGCATTGGCATTGATGAACAAGATGCCCTCCTTAAGCGCCTCGTCATCAGGTGCCCACTGAGAAGACTGAGCCCTTTGGAGAGGAGCCTTTTTTGTCAGGCTCGCCCACATCACGCGAAAGCCGGGAAGACGATCCAGTAAGGACTGGACAGCTTTGCGATGCGCCCATGGCCCAGGGCGTGACACAGGCACGAAGCCCTCTCCTGTGATCAGGCGCTGGGCGGCAGCAGCAGTGATCTTGTTGGCGAAGTGCAGAATTTTGATCAGAGACATTGTTCCATCATGGTGGTTTTCGATGATGACGCCCATGGTTGCCTTGGGAGGAAGAGGCCCTTGAAGACGTAGTGGAAAGGGTACATCTGCGATGTTGCCTTGTGACAGAAGCTCCCCAATCTGAGCAAGACCGCTAAATTCTGGCACATTCTTGTGGACATCGAAGGCTATGGAGGTCACTTTCGCTTCGTTCAAGTTGCGACATGAGTTGTCCAAGAAGTCTGACAAGAGGATGGGTTCTGAAATTTCCCCACGAGAGTGCCAAGCCATTTTGGGGGTGGTGTGGGTCTCATACACCCACTCTTTGCCGGAGTGTAGGGCCATGGCATCGTCTAACATGCTGGACATGGAATAAGAAGATGGTGTGCCTTAGGGGCAACTACTTGGGAACTCTAAGCTGGAAAGCAACAGGTTCACATATCAAACTCAGGAATGTCATGCATTCGTGCAAGCCATGATGTCCTGCTGCAAGCTACCACATCAAAAGGCAACCAAAAGCAGACATCTTTTTTGTCACCTCTCACAGGAGCAGATCCGGACAAGAGTATGTGCACATGTATAGTACCGTCTGCCAATGATGGCTATGTTACTTACAGAAGATTCTGAATACAGCTTGACAGCTATACAGGCTTCTACTTCCTGGCCCTCTTTGAGGCACGCTCCTCAGCCAAATGTGCCCTAAGCTCTTCAAGTTCGCACTCATATTGTTGAATGTCACCCTCCAAGATCTCAATGCGAGCGTGAGCCTCTTGCAACTCAAGCTCCTTGAGCTCGAGTTGCGCGGAGACACTCTCATTGTGAGCTCGTGTGGGCGTAGATGAATCTGAAGACGACGAGCTTGAAGAGGAGGAGTCGTCGCCTGAGTCCTCAGAGTGACCTTGATTATTCTCAGGCATGTCTTGGTCTTGGTGGGGTGGCTCTTGACTGGAGAGGCCCGCATCCTTTTCGGAGATCACCTGCTGGTCCTCAGACACGTCCTCATCCTTTTCGGAGATCCCATGGTGGTCCTCGGAAACACCCTCATCGAAACACCCTGCTGGTCCTCAGACACGTCCTCATACTTTTCGGAGATCCCATGGTTGTCCTCGGAAACACCCTCATCCTTTTTGGAGACACCCTGCTGGTCCTCAAACACACCCTCATCCTTTTCGGAGATCCCATGGTGGTCCTCGGACATGCCCTCATCCTTTTCGGAGGTCCCCTGGTGGTCCTCGGCCAACTGCTGCTCTTGCTGGACTGGGGCGTCTTGGATGGCAGCGGGTCCTGGGTGTTTGCGTCCAGGATGGCCAGCTGGTCACGACGCTTGCGTCCCCGAACATGGCCCTTAGGTGCTTGCAGGTCACGTAGAAGCTTCTCGTGACACTCCTCTGTCCACCTGCCCATGTGGCCCAAGGGCTCGATGTTCAGAGTTTTCTGTGTGTTGCACATCATGGAACGCAAGGCGCGTTGATGCAATGGAAGCCGGCTGTCATGAATTTTGATTGCTCCGCGTTCGTGTTGTTCAAGAACTTCATCTAGAGTGACCCGAGGCTTCTCCTTGTCGACTTTGTAAGCTTGGGATGAAGCAGGGCTAGACGCTGGTTGGATTCGCAGCTCGGCTGCGCCATTGGAGAACCTGACCTTGCCAACCACGTCAAAGGAAGCCATGGCAGAAAGAAGGAGGAGACAGACAATAAGGACTTGAGCTGCCTGAGAGCTGAATATAGCAGAATTTCGACTCTCTTGGCAAGATGCAAAGGCCAAGTCTGAGCGGAGGAAGGGAATAAGGGGAATAAGGATCCTTATTCCCTTATTCCCCTCAAACCCAAGAACCCAAGAACCCAAGATGCACAGAGGACTTTTGGGAGCAATCTTGGGTTTGAAGGTAGAAACGGGAATAAGTGGAATAAGGATCCTTATTCCCCTTATTCCTCTCAAACCCAAGAACCCAAGAACCCAAGATGCACAGAGGACTTTTGGAAGCAATCTTGGGTTTGAAGGTAAGAACGGGAATAAGCATCCTCATGTCCCTTCCTTTTTTCTTGGGCTGCCAACCCAAGATTGCTCCCAAAAGTCCTCTGTGCATCTTGGGTTCTTGGGTTCTTGGGTTTGAGGGGAATAAGGGGAATAAGGATCCTTATTCCCCTTATTCCACCCCTGGGCTGACAACCCAAGATTGCTTCCAAAAGTCCTCTGTGCATCTTGGGTTCTTGGGTTCTTGGGTTTGAGGGGAATAAGGGGAATAAGGATCCTTATTCCCCTTATTCCACCCCTGGGCTGACAACCCAAGATTGCTTCCAAGATTGCTTTCAAAGTCATGCAGCCAAAAAAATCAGAGTCAATGGGGGGGGGGGTACCATATATATTTATTTATTTTTATTTTTTGGGGGTACCCATTTCGTTGCTTAAGCCAAGGTTGGTCACGATCAAAACGGGTAGATGGAGGTAAGGGATAATCCCAAAGATTAAACAAAGGTGCAACTCACCATTTTAACCCTTTACATGGTTTTGGGTACACCATTGTTTAACGCCGATCGGTTTTGAGATTAGGCTAAGAATGAGGCAGGCTCCGAAGATGTATGTTTTTCAGTTTGCTTAGCATATGTTCTTTCACCCCCCCCACTCACTATTAAAAGGGGGTTTCCCTTTTAGTGGGGGCTCCCTTCTTCCAGAGGCCTGATTTGATACCTAGGGGATTTTGCGAATCACGGCAAAATTGAGTTCCATTTATGATGCCATTTTCCCTTTTTGGGGGACAACTAGAGACATGGAATTAGGGGACCCCCTCCCCTGAAGGTAGCAAGGATCCATAAACCTGGTGGGAGGGTAAGCTTGCTGGTGCGCAGTAGGAAATGTGGGAATGAACCGTTTGGGGATTCCCTTAAAGGAAGCCACCAGTTCGATGGTTTGCTTCGGAGTCATTCCAATTCTCATTCCCTACTTAGCGCACCGATCGCAAGCAAATCGATTTGTCTCAATCCTCGTTGGAATTGTGTTTTGAATTTGTTCAGGGCACTTAATGGATATGAGGTCATTCCGCACCAGCAACTTTCCCCCAGGTTTCTGGACCCCCGACTTCAACAACCAGGTGCGTCCTCTCGCGCTTGTCGCGTTGGTTGCGTCGTGCGTGTGGCGCGCCGGCGAGGCTGATGCTGTGCCCCTGGCTGGGGCTCTTGGCCTCGCTGGGCTTTTGGCACCGCTCCACCTGCCGGGCCTTTCAGGCGCTCCGGAAGCTCCCGGCGCGTCGTCGGGGAGGTTCCGGCCGACCATGCTTTTGGTTTGGAAGCGTGGGCGCGCGGAGGAAGGGGGGGGAGGGGCAAACTGGGCCGCCTCGCGCGCTTGACAGATTTTTCTGGTGGTTTGCTTGTTTGGTTCGCGGGCGTGTTGGTTTTACACAATTAAGAAGTTGTAAGTTGTAACCCTCTCTGTGAATTACAAAGGCCATCAGCGCCCAGGGAAGTGCCTGGGGGCACCCCAAGACATTCTGGATGGCCTTAGCCTCAATCCACAGACTCTGCATTGGAGAATCCCCAAATCCACGGTCTGTCCTTCCACTTGGGTTGGCAAACAAGCGCGGCTCTTGGTCCCGTTTCAAAGCGGCAGAGCGCAAAACACTTCGAATGCCAAATCCCCAAAGAACTCACAGGTATGTGCCAGACAAGTGGGTAGGGGGGCCAAAGTGACAGTTCCCTTTTGTTCTCCTTTCAAAGTACCCACTTCCTGAGTTCCTGAACTGTAGTCACTTTTTGGGAACACTATTTTGGCAAATCAACAGTTCGATTACTTTTTTGGGCCAATCCACTCAATCGGCAGTGAGAAACAAACCTGGAACGGGTTCCCTCAACGTCCGTCTTGCAGGTGGTGAGGCGCCAAGAGTGGTATTTGCCAGCGATTTTCAGCGCCGACGGCTCCGTCTTTCCTGCCGACTGCGTCGGCTGGAGCCTCTGGCAGTCCGCGCTGATGTGTTTGGGGTGGCCAAGTTGGTGACCAGCAGTGCGCAGACCAAAAGGAGGGGGCCTAACCCTGACGGATACCAAGTCACCACCGGTTAGACTGCAAATTAGCAGTTTAGTAGTGACTCAGTTCAGCGTTGTGGCTGTTTTTTTTTTCCAGTGGGGTTGCAAAAGGAATGACCCCGATTGCCAATGTATAGTGGGTTAGGAGATCACTACGTATTGTTTTCCCACAGGGCGAAACTATGTGCTCGTGGCTCACGTAATTTGCCTTCCCATGTTCAGTCATCTGCTGAGCAACGGATTGTAGGTGCCAAGTCTGGCCCCTGCATTTGAACCACATACCTTGATCTGCCACCTTGATCACTATGACGGGAGGAATTCAAGGAATTCGATCGACTCACCAAGCGCCCAGTCTACGTTTTCAGCGAGAAGAGGGACAGTGGGACTGCCTTCGGTGTCGTGCGGGGATCGTACTCCCTGTGGCTTCACATGTTTTCCGGCTTGTCCAAGTTGTGTTTTGTTCCGCGATCGGAGGTTTTGGGATTACCCTGCCGGCAGCTTTGTATGTATTTGATTTGCTGATGTGTGTGAAGTTGCTCCTGGATGCATAGTTAGTACTTTTATATCTTTTGTATGTATATCGATGCCATTATATACACTTTAGTGCATGTTGCTTGGATGTTAGGACTTTAACTTTTTGCCAACTAGTGGGTTTTCCGAATTAAACCACTCAAAGTTAGTCACTTTTAGCAGGGGAGCAGATTTCACAACCCACAAGTTCCCACATGCGGTATCATGATACATCTCACTCGTGCTTCGGGTTTTCGGGTGAAAGGCATTCGCCGGCGCCCGGCGTGAGCCATCGTGCAAACCACTCCCGTCCAAGACCTGTCCCTGAGTTCCTGGACTTTAAAAACTTTTTGGGAAAGCCAGGGTGGTGGTAAAAATAACACCACTTTTCCACTTCTTGTTGGCCAATCCACTCGATCGGAAGTGAGCAGCATCGACAAATGAGTTGGACTGCCTTCATTTGGACCGGCGCGTCCCTGAGGCACTTGCCTAAAACCAAGGTACCCAAGAGGCTTCGCAAGGTCTTGCCCCACATGAAACCAGTCACCGCTATGGTGCTTTAGCCAGTCTGTCAGCCGTTCCTGGCTTTGCCAGTTTTTGCACTGAGTTTCTGTTTGGCAAGCTTTTTTTTCTCGGCCCACCCGAACGAGTTGTTCAAAGCACCTCGACATTCCCCCGAGCGAGCCATACCCGTCCTCGTCAAATTGCCCGAGGAACGCTGTGGCCAGCGCAACCGTGCAGAGTTTATCCGTGGCCTGGCTGCTGCTACCCTACGGGGCCCTCATTGCACGGGCCTGCCTGTACCTCAACGAGCGCGCCCAGGTTGGATTCATTGAGTCTGTCGCATGGAGGTTCTACTTGGGGGAGGTTGCCTCTTGTTTTGTCATGTGGCCTTCTTATGAATGTAGATCTCCACGGGGAGCTATGAGCGTGGCAAAAGGACCAGCGGACCTTGACGAGTGTTTCCCGCTGCTTGCCGACGAATGACCAACCCCGATGGATGGAGAAGACAGACGGCTCAGTGAGTGAATCTTGCAAAATGAGAGGCTGGATGGCTGAGAGTCAAGTCTTTGAAAGGGACGCCTATGATTGCCCGAGAGAAGAGGTAAATTCAAAGACAGAGATGAGAGACTAGAATCTACCCATTCTGAAACGAGTGTGCATGCGTGCGTGTTTGTGTGCCAATGCGTGTGTTGTTAATCTGCCTTTCTGAGGGGGCCTGGGGAGAGCATGCTGTGCATTGAAGCTTGGGTGCAACAAAGACGCAACAGAACAACATTTAGATCGCAGCTGGTAGATCTAGTTCAATGTACATGGCACCTTCGGCGGCTGGGCCCGTTGAGGGACTGCCAGTGGCCCTATTGGGGTATGACGGTATGACTTGCCCGCGGCTTGCGGGCTTGTCGGTCATTTGCAGCACATGGATGCCATGTGTCCGTCCGAAGAGCTCTTGTTATGTCTTGTTCTGCAAGCGCTGCCCACAAAAGGAAGTCAGCCGATACCTCCCCACCCTCAGCCCTGAAGTGTTTTGCTGCTTGACCACCTTCAGCCAGCGTGGCCTTGCTTTCGAGCTAGTCTAGATAAGTCAGAATTTGCCATCCCGCACAGCAGGTCTGTTTTATGTTCAGCCCTCCTTCCGCAGTCCACTTATCAACCAAGTTGAGGACTGAATTTTCGCAGTGCGGCCGATGATGTCGCGGTCCATGTTTTGGATGCCTGCATAGATCTGTAGGAATAGCAACCAGCGTGTGCAACCAGCGCCTCGTTTTTTCTTGCCCAGTCCAAGACGCGAAGCCACGTGACCTCCGGATCGATGGACCTCACTGCCAACTCGAAGCCTTGAGAGCCGAAACCGGGGTCCGAAGCCGAGCCGAGGCATAATTTTTGCCTTCGGGGACGACGGCGACGTGTCTGCAAGGAGAACCATTTTCTGGGGCTCCAGCGATTTTGAGAAACCGCTGTTCTTCAAATCGGATTGCTTGTGGGCTGCAAAGGCGTCTCCATTATGAAGGAGTCTACACCGGCGGCTACATTCTGCGAATCAGATGACGGTTGAGCACAGGAGCCCCAACTAGTCTCCCCGAAGAATGCATTATCATAGCGCATGGCAAGGCTTAACGACCGGAACTCAAACAGAGCCTCGTGCATGGGAGTCAATTCTCAAAATGTCCTGTCGTTTTTCGTTTCTTCTTTGCCTGATTTGAGGCAGACCTGTGGGCTTGATGCTCCTCTCACATCTGATTCAAGAGGCTATCAGAGGCTATCATAATAAATAGTCTGAAACATGGCCCGGGAAGATGCCCGGCAAATGGACGAAGGTGCTGCAAGCTTCCATTTGCTCAACAATATGTTTGAGTTTCCCCTGTTGGTTTCAAGGGACTAGTGGAAACCTTTTTGCTGTTCCAGGGGGCTTGAGAAAATGGAAGCGCGTCTTTGCTCCATGTTTCCTCATCAAGGGCCCCAGGTGCTGGCCCAATAAAATCCACACGGGACGAGAACTCATTGCCTCAACTGGAATTTTCGCTTTTAGTTTGGATGGTTCACTGGCCAAGTAGTCAACCCCCCCCCCCAAGAAGAAAAAGGTGTTCCGCTTTCTACCACAGCCACTGGGCAACCTGGGCAACTGGGACTTCGCTAGAGCGCGGTCCGCTAAGACCCCTCGCGGCCAAATTGCCTGCTTGTCCAAAAAAAGCCGCGTGCGTGCAGAGGGCTCCATGCGAGAAAAAACAACAAAAAACTCGTGTCTTTTCAAAACCGACCTCCATACCTGACGTGATTTGGCGGCGAAAAGTTGTAAACCAGTTCCTTTTGGAAGTAACCTCCAAGAGGAACTGGTTTACAAACTGTTCGCCGCCAACTCATGTGACGCCAGGTCCCTGGAACTGCTTGTTTAGCGGCTCTTGGCTAAAGGGAAGTCACCATGCCAGAATTGGTGAAACATTTTTTGCGGGATGAGCTGCAAGAAGTCGATGAAGCCACTCCCGCAAAATGGGTCAAGGCGGCGGCTCGGCGGACGAGCCGGACCAGCTTCTGCGACATGTCAAAGAGGACATGGGCCGAAGCACATCCCCGAACCGCCCCCCCAGCGGTTGGCCTTAAAAAGGCCTTCCTGGAGTCTCCGTGACCCTTGAAAAATGGGTCAATGACCCCATTTTTTTAAGGGTCAGGGAGACTGCAAGTTCTTCGGGTCTAGTTGCAAGAAGTGGGGGATTGGGTGGCCTTCCAAGCCGTGTCGCAACCAAGGCATCAGCTTGAGGGATGTGATGTCCTTGTGTTGCAAGGTGTTCGCAAGAGATACACTTGCTTTCACGATTGGGGCAAGTATAATCAGCTTTGTTTTTCTTAAATGGTTCCCATTTCTACGATAGGGGCTAGGGGTCCGTCGCTTTTGTGGGAACTTGTCCAAGTTCAGAATCTCGTGACTGTTTTCGAGGGTCCCTTTTGCAGAAAGTTTGCTTTCCCCCCTGGAAAACAGATCAGCACAAATACCATATCAAAGTCTTAGCCGATTAACCTGTACAAGGTGATTTGGCCGGACCACAGCAGCTGTGAAATGCTGCACCCCCGGCTGGTCGCACACTCAATCACTTGATTTTCAGCTATCAGCCCGTGTAGTTGTCTATAGATTATGTGTTGCAAGAGCTTCCCGGGTCCCTCTAAAAACCCTGGATGAAGGGAATCTCCACCAAACAGGAAGAGTGATTGCGGTAGCTGCTAAGGCCGCTATTGATGAGAGGTCAACACTGCCTTGCGTCCGAGTTTCTCTCGGGGAGGTCAGAGATCGCCTTCTGGCTAAGTGAGGGACCCCCTCCCCCCCCCCCCCCGGCCTCAAAATAGCAAAGCAACCAAAGAAACACAAGCAGGGTTGTGGGATCAAGGGGTTTCTCCCCACTCCTGTGATACAAGGGAATCCCCCTTTATATGAAGAAAATCGTCTTTGGGAAGCCCTTTCTGTTGTATCACAGTGGTCATTCCCAGCCCTGAACACAAGTGACTTGGAGTAGCCACTGACTCAGTTGTTCAAAGCCGAGCTTTTGACCTTTTGGTTTTCCAATTTTGGTCCATATTTAGTCATGGCCCCAAAAGGTGATCACCTTTTAGTTCCAGGTCCCTAAGGGGCAACTGAGCTAAACATTGCGCAAATGGTTTGCTTGCAGACGAGTTCCGCGTTCCGAGTCTGCTCAAAACGGGGCAGAGCAACCAGCACGCCTGGCTTCCGCAGCTCCAGGACACGGGCCTGGCATTGCACGCGCTGCGCTGGGCGGCGGCGGTGGGACACCTCGCCGCCTGGAGAGATTCGGAGATGCGGAGAGTCGGACCAAGGGGCCTCTTACCTCTTAAAAACACACAACTTTTCAACTTTTTGGGCAACCTGGGGTATATGTCTGTAAAAGATGAGAACTTCCCCAGGGCGCAGGGAGTTTTAAGGGGTAAGGCCTGGCACGACGAACATCTTCAAGAACTCACCGAACTTTGGTGCATTTTGCCCGGATGTTAGGACTTTAACGTGTTGCCAACGAGTGGGTTTTCCATTAAACCACCAAAAGTTACTATTTTCTTCTGCAGGGGTGCAGAAAGCAACCGAGAGAAGCTTCTGCCTGCACGATGACTATATGCCAAAAATTCTTGCTAATTATGTCAAAGGTGGTCGTATTGTTTCTGATTGTTTCTGGGTAGACCTTTTTTGAAACTCCCTGCTTGAAGAACGCACCAATGTGACCCAGCGGAGGCAAGGAGCTGCAAAGTTGGCATTTGACACCGAGCAGCCTACCGGACGAATGATATCCTCCCTCGGTCCCTTTCTAAAGCTGGGGACGTGGAGGCAAGCAGACATGTCAGGTACCCCTTAATTGGTGGTTTGGACTGGTGGCTTCAAAACTTAAACGCGAGTTGCCTTGAAGGTACCGCAGTCCAAGCCACCAAACCAAACCACCGACCAGGCAGCTGAACATGGGTAGAGGTATCTCCCCTTGTGCGAGCTCACTTCGGGGTTGCATCTGGAGCTTCTTGAGTAAATATTATTTTGCGGTGGTGTTTGCTTGTACTCGCCGAATGCCCAGCCCTCCAAAGCAAACAAGTCAAACAGACGAACCCAGACACTCCATCCTTTTGCTTGGGCCGACCATGCGATGCCGACCACATCCCGCCTGTGCTCCCCTACCTGCTTCTTTTTCCACCCGCGCATTTGTCTGCCTTTTGCAATGTTCAGATTCTTGGGGAACTCCAGGGTCGGAGCACCCACGCACACCTTGAACTTGGCACTCGCTGTCGTGCTGCATGCATGGACGACGACCCAGGTGCATGTTTGTTTCAGTCGGTGGCATGCTCTTCGATTGGTGGCTTGGGGAAGGGCTCCAAACCACCCTACTAGAGGGAAAGTTCAAAGCGCATCGTCCGGTGCATCAAATCGTTTTTTCTCGACAGCTGAAAGCTTTGGGGTCTCAGCCCAGATAGGCTCCGGGGTGGTCCGGGGCGGCCATGAGGTAAGGTTCCACGAGGTTTCCACCAGGGTTTTACCAGGGGTGGTGCGAGCACTAAAACGAGCCCCGCATGCTGTTGGGGATACCACCTGAGAGCTGCCCGCGGATGATCTATGTTGATCTGCAGGATGTTGCGAATGGGTGTGTCTCAAATGGGGCTACCTCAAAATGACAGGGTTCTCCTTTTGGTTCCCCTGTAAAACCACACCAAAAAAAGAGCACTCGTAAAGAGAGACAGAGAGATCCAAATGTTTAAAAAACAAAAAAAACATTTTTCCCGGTTGCAGCGGTTTCTTGATCCCGACTTTTAGAGTAGGAACCGGCATAGGCGGAGAGGGTTGAACGAACAGCCCCGCAACAAATGGTACATGAAGGCATTCAATGAACCTTATCCTCATTGCCCTATCATTGAGTTGCATAGTTTTTTGGGGATACACCTTATTTAACTTATTTCCACCGACCCGGGTTTCCAGTTGCATGGTTGGTTGCCAAGGTGACGATATTGCTGCTCGCGTCGGTGGATTTTCTGGACTTGCCCCACCAGCCCCGGGAAGCTTTGATTCGGAACCTGGTCCTGACAGGCGCGACCTTTGGAGGGCGCCCAGTGGACGCCCTGTTGGCTTCTGGGCATCTAACTTCATCTAACTCACTCCCTGAACTGATGGACTTGAAGCTTTGTGGGTTTGGACCATTGTGGCAATTAATTACAAAGTTTGGTTGCTTTGTTTGGCCAGCCTACTCAGGAAGCGAGAATTTCCTTTAGAACCAACCAGCGCCCCCTCCAACAAAAAGAAAAAGGAAAAGACAAACAAATACCTTGTTCCGAACGCCAGGCAAGTGAGGGGACACGATATTTTTCATTCGTGACACACCTTGGCCCCAACTCCAGTCATAGACTCATGAACCATTTGCAACCCGAAGCCAGCCTCCAATCCAACGCCCCCAGCCATTCAAAGCTGCATCGCGTTGCTTAGTGGCAAGGGTTTGGTTGATCGGGGCAGTTGGGTAACTTCCTTGCCCCAGCAAAGAATCACAAGGGTTTCGGGAACATTGTGGTTTTTTGGGGTCGTCCCGTCAGAGACCCCACTAAAAACCCAAGAAAGCAATGATCCCATAGTGAAGGATATCTGGTGTTGTTTGTTATTATTTTCACTGTTGTTGAATCTAGCACTACTGTCAGGTATCCCTCCCTCAGTTGGTGGTTTGGATTTGTGGTCTGGGGATTTCAACCGCTGGTTTTTGTAGTTTGCAACTGGGACACCACGCCTTTCAACACACCACCAAACCACCAAACAATCCAAACCACCAAATAGAAGGAAGAAGCTAATTCTGGACATGCTGTGCGCCTAAGAATCCCTGGTTTCTGATGATTACCCAACGTAAACACCAACAAACGAGGGTGTCAAACATGGCTTCAAAGTGCTGCGAGGCGGAGTTCGAGTTCAACCCTCCACCGTACGTTCTCGTTTTTGGTTTCCTCCCAACGGCTCCTGGGGCTTTGGGCAAGTCGCCCGCCCGTTTTTGTTGGTTCAACGCCCGAGATCCGATGTCCGCCAGGCGCGGTGCTGAGTTTGCTGCGGGCGGTGCTGGCCACGGCCTCGAACCTGCGGAGCTTCCTGCAGCGCCGGGCGCTGGCGGCTCGGACGGACTCTTCGTCTCGGGGCCCGCGGCTGCCCATGGCCTGGAAGAAGTTGTTGCTTTTGGTTTGCGCAATTGGTCCCTCAGCTCTTGGTCCAGCTTGGCGAAAAGTCTCGTGTTTTTTTTTTCCTCCGGGGTTGGGAGAAGCTAGGTCCAGCAATTGGTGCCCTTTCTCAGCCCTTTTTTGGGGGGGAGGGCTCCCCTACCAAAATAGACAAAACGGAAGAAAGATGGTACCAACTTATTCTAAGCTCTCTACCGGACCTATGGGAGGTCTGATCCATGGGCTTTCTATAGCCGGCCGCCACTTGGTGGGTTTGGTGGTTTGGATTTTCGGATTTCAATAGGGAAGCTGATCACTTCCTGAGGGCTTGGGCCACTGGGGAATGCTTCTTGTTCTTTGGTGCATTTTGCCAAGGGCTGTTAGGACTTTAACTTTTTGCCAACTAATGGGCTTTCCGAACTAAACCACTAAAAGTTATTCACTTTTACCAGGGGAGCAGAAAGCAACCGAGTTTTGGTGGCAATGTTACTTACACATCCTTTGTTAATAGTCCCCTCCCAGACTCCAGGATCTCGCTTAAAGAGGGTCCCAGCCTGCCACTCCTAGCGAGGGGGGTGGTGGTGTAAAGAGGGTCCAACATTAAGCAAAAGCTTGGTTCCTGTGTTGGTTGGCCATCCGCTCGGATTTTTTCAGCAGCGGTCTGATTCCCCACGTTCGCACAGGGGCACCCCCCGCATTCATAAACTGGGGCTTCTTATTCCCGAGTCCGCGTTAGAAACGAGCAGCGACGAGGGTTGTGGGGCCGACCTTGGTACACTTCTTTTGGACACCCTCACGCTTTGCCACCTGTTTCCTAGCAGGTCGAGTTCGTATTTGACATTGGGGAATAACGCTTGGGGCCGCCACGGGCTCGGTCGCGTGGGAGATTTTCAGTATGGATCAAGCGGAAGATCAGGGCACACCACAAAGCGCGTGGCCACATTGAACGACTTGTCCAACGAACCCTGCTGGCTGAAAACTGCAGGTGAGGGATCCTTGGGCTTTAAATGTAGCACCCGGATTTCCAGGCAGAACAGTCATGGAACCTACAAGGGGGAACCAGAAGGGTCGTCATGGTGCTTGAGCTTCTTGTTTTCGCTCACGACGGCTTTAGCGTCGATCGGATTTCGAGTTGACGTAAAGCCACCAAGGGCCTCTTGTGGCCCTTGGTTTCAGTGGATACTTGGCTTTCTTAGGTTGCTGTTTGATCGAACTCGTCCCAGTGGCTTTCTTTTTGTAGTTTTAAAAGGTTAACAAAGCAGAGTGGGAAGGGAGATTCTGTCATTGCGACATATGACTTGCGGCCATGATGCACGGGTTGCGTGCAAGCAGCAAACCTAGGGGTACCTTCCAATTCCATTCTTTCCAGGGATCCTTCTTCCCAGAAATCCTCCGGAAACCCGGAAGGGCCCGACCCGAAGGGCCCGAAGTCATCAGCAAGCCGGCGCCTGCGTTGGGGGATTGCGCCGGGACAAGCGACCGCTGGCGCCATTTATTTTTGCAAGCGTCCGATTGGGTTTGTTGACCCCCGGGATCCCAGGCAAGCCACTTAGGTAAGCAGCACTTGTCTCTTAGGATTTGAAGGGTGGTTCCCTTGGTTGCCGTAGACTTTCACCCAATCAACTCGGCATTTGGATGCCCAGACTGCTGGCGGTTGGCGGTACCTCAGGTGACAGCCTGCAGCCAGCTAGTGCAGGAGCACAGAACTCGGACACTTTGGGTGGGCCTGCAGGTTCCAATTGTGTGGCAGGTTTGACGTGAACCAGCCACCTTTGGCAGAAACCGTGCGGGTGTGTGTGTGTGTGTATCTTTGGCCTTGCTAGTCATGTGGCTCGCGCAAATGGTCCGGGAAATTGGACTGGATCCGGCCAGAGTCCCTCTTCTACACTTGTTTTGGTGGCCCTCCCTTTAGTTTAGAGGGCGGGTCGTCCTGGGGGCTGCGTTTTTGAAATTCAATGCTGGCCCGAAAAGTGTTGGCAGGATTCTTGCCGGAAAACCGGCACAACACAACAGACAACTCGGGGCCTGGGAAAAGTACGACCCCTCAAACTACACAGAAATTTGATGTTGCTCCAAAGTATGGAGTGAAGTCTCTTTTTCGTCAACTCAAAGTTCCGGGCTAGAAAATGCTAGAAAAGTGGTTTGGAAGACCACTTTAGTGGCAAGAATAAAGCAATGGGTTCTGTGTAGCGGAATGAAATCCGTTTGGTTCTGTTGTTGCACTTCCCACTGAGGCAGCGAGAAGTTGTTTATCCCTTCATCGGTTTCCAGGACTCCTTGTGCTTGCGGGTGGTGCAGAGCAACACCTGGAACCAGCTGAAGACCCACCCGAGGATCGGGAGACTTCGGGAGACTTCGGGAGACTTCGGGAGACTTCGGGAGATTTCGGGTTTTTCTTCGAGACCTCGACGTTTTTCATTGGCTGATGTGACGATTTGTGAAATTTTCTCTGGTCGTTTTTCTTGGCTGGCTCCCGGCCATCCGAAACCCTTAGCTTTTTAGTGTTTAGTGGTAGTTTCCATTTAAACCCGCTGGAAGTGGAAGAAGGTGACCTGTTTTCAACCGGTGTTGCTCTCATTTCTTGCAGCCGATCAGTGTTCATTGCTTGAATTGATTGGTTTCTGGAACCCTCCATGTCCTGTGCCTGGGATGACTACCAACACCTACTGCATACTTTAAAGATCTCGGGTTGAACCGGGCGGGATTTTCCGAATTGGACCCGCAACAAGGTTTTCACTTCTTGCAGAGGGGTCGTTACAGCGGCCAAGTATGGAGCCAAGAATTCTCTTGGAACTTCAAGGGCGGTTTGCAGAACTGTTTCCTTGGGTACCTGCACGCCCAATAAGAAAAGGAATCCCCCGTGAGGGGAGCTACATTTTTTTCCTCCCGGGTGTGACACGGACCGAGACCCGTCAGACGGATCCAAACTGACGGGCCCCGCAACCCCCAGAGGCACAGGTGAAAAATACGGAGAGCAATCCGCTTTGCTCTTTTGTCGCAGGTTCACAGAAATCACTCACAACTACTTTGGAGAAGTTTCACAACCATTTGCAGTTTGCTTGAAAGGATACATGCGGCCATGGCAAGTCGCAGAAAAACCGCCGCGAAGTGCAGAAAGCAATGCGCAAGAGAAGCGAACTTCGCACGTGACAGGGGCGGTTGGGTCCTGCAAAAGAGAACCGGGGGCTCTGAAGTGGTCAGCACTGAGCAGCATCTGCGTCCCTGTCGGTTGGTTCTCAGTGTCTTTCGGTCGCTCCTTAAGGGGAGACACGAGGGGCAGCAACCAGCGAAGCGCATGAAAGAAATGAAGCAACTCCAACTCAGCCACTGAGTCACCAATACTTGTTTGCGAGGCTTTGCCAGGCGTGGCTTCATTCCAAGCAAAGATTTCTTTCCGCAAGGGTTTATTTGTCGCAAGATGTCTGCAAAGATGTCTGGGTCACCAATCGCCGAGGCTTTGGGCCTGGCTTCCAAGCAAAGAGTTTTCTTTCTGCAAGGGCGCTTTTCATGGTTCTTGTTGGGAAATCCAACCACTGAACTACTTAACTGCTAAAATTTCAGAGTTTTTGCTCCCCCAACCCAACGTCAACCAAGAATTTTCTTTGAAAGCGAATCGACCGGATCCTTTTGGCCTTTTGGTTTCCCTGATGGCCAGTTTTAGTGGCCAGTTTTATTTGGGAACTCCCCAAACCCAAGGTCAACCAAGTCAACCACCAAACCAGCTATCCAAATTTCACCAACCATGAGATAGGCTTTCGTTTCAACCCAGTGCTGTCCAGTGCCCTAACCCAACGTCAGCCAAGTTTTGTTGCAGAGGGATCGTCCCAAAGTTTGGGCCATCCGACTGGAGCAGCTCGCCAGGTCCCGCAGTGAGGAGCAGGCAGATGCCCTGGGCATCCGACCTCCAGGCCAGGGCGAAGCTTCTGGCGAGTCTTGCAGCGAGTCTCGCTTGCCCACAGCGGGCAAACAAAAAAAAAGAAACGGATCTGACCCTTTTTGGTTTTCCTTAGTTTTAGTTGTCCAGCTTTAAAATTTATTGACCAGGTCCCACAGCTAGGTGCTCTTATACCAACTTTTTGAGGGGAGGGTTCAACTACTAAAATGGACTACAGAATGTTGGTACCTTTATTCTAACCCCTCTACTGGAGGACCTAGTTTTAGTCATGGGCCCAAAAGGTGTTCACCTTTCATTTCTGGGTCTCTTGGGCAACTCATTCCATTTGCTCCATAGTCTTGGCCCCAAAAGGCTCGCCTTTTTTCCTTTGTCCGTTTTCCTGCAAACCAGCCACCAATTGCACTAGCTGAATATATATATATATATATCCGATGTTTGCATCATCATGTTACCCAAAGGCATTCGTTACTCACTTGTCGGCTTTGATCGTTTGTCGCAGTTGGTGCCTGTTGAGAAGCATAAGTTGTTGTTGGTTCAAGTCGCCAAGATGTACCTGGCGGAGGCTTGAGGTTTTGCAGCATTGCAACGTCACTTGCTTCAAGCGAAACGCGTTGGCGTCCGCCAACACGCTTTTTTTGTTCCTCGAATTCCCCGCACCCTGCTCTGATGGCCAGGCCACTTTGGCAAGAAGTATCGCCAGGGATGCCCTCGGGTCTCCGCAAGGCGCGGACGGGAGTGAAACGAATTGCTTTGGGAGTCCCTCGCGTTGCCTGAAACTCGGCGGAGGTGGAGGGGCGGGGTTTGCTTGGATGGGACCTGTTTACCTGTAGGCTTTTGGTTGGTTGGTTGGTTGGCTGGCTGGCTGGCTGGCTGGTTGGTTGGGGGCGGGGGCCTTGGGGTCCTATTTGTCGGGGGTTGTTTGGTTTGTTGTGTCTTGGTTCTACATGTAAGAGAAGCTTGTTCTGAAAAGACTTCAAAGACATCATCCCGAACATGCACGCTTTGGTGCACGATTCCAGATGTGTGTGTGTGTGCCAGAGGCTTCAGGGATTTCTGTGTGTGAGGACCTTGCGGTGTCAGCATGGGTGATCATGGGTGCGACTGGTGTCTCAATGAGCCTGCCTCAAAAGACCGCCCATAGAACCCGCGTTCCATGGATGGCATCGTGAGTCCGAGCGGGGGCTCAAGCATCAAAGCTGGACAGACAAGACACCGCTTTTGAGTAGGATTCGAAAGACCAGCCACTTGCAAGGGGCGTTCTTCTTTGTACGTATATGTAGCCTAAGGTACTAGGTTTAGGCTGGAACCACGCGTATGCTCGTTGCTGGCATGTCAATCTCCTGGCAGACAGTGTGCTTTGGCACGCCAAGCTATGTTGGCTTCATGGAATTTTCAGGTTTTAGCGCAAAGGACTTGGTTTGTCCCGCGCAGGACTTTACCCATCGGTCGAGAGGATGACTGCCTGCTGGTCCCTTAGAGGGTTTCTCCAACCAGTCCTTGGGCTTGTGCCAAGGGCACGGGATGACGCAGGCCAATGGTGTTTTTGGCGTCCATGCAACCCTATGACTCACTTCCTGAGTTCTTGGACGATAGTCACTGTTGGGAAGACCATTTTGGTGATATTTTTTAAAAAAAAAAAAAAAACAAAAAAAAAAAAACGTTCAGACTTTTGTTGGGCAATCCACTCAGGATGACCTTTCGCTTCACCATAGTGCCGCCACTCAAAAAAAAGAAGAAAAAACTAGTGTTTGATTTGGACACCCAAGAGTCGCCCAAACTCAGTGATTCCCAGTCAAACGGCAGTGGACACTCCACCTGAAGGCACAATGTCAGCCATAAATGGCTGCGGATCGCCGCCTTTTCAATATTCCTTACACTCTGGGTTCACCATTTTTGTGCCGATCGGTTTTGATGACTCACTTGGGATAACTGTGAGCAGGACTCCCCCAAAAAACCCACCACTCACAGCATTGGTTTCTGTTGGGAAAATGGGGCGCTTACCTCTTTAAACAAACACAACTTTTCAACTTTTTGGGGGTAACATGGGCTATATGTCTGTAAAAGATGAGAACTTCCCCAGGGCGCAGGGAGTTTTAAGGGGTAAGAACATGGACTACAGAAAAAGTTGGTACCCTTATTCTAACCCCTCTACTGGAGGACCTAGTTTTAGTCGTGGGCCCAAAAGGTGTTCACCTTTCATTTCCGGTTTCCGGCTTTGGGATCCCCAAACTTGCTTTGGGTCTCCCGAAAAACGGCCGAGGCCTGGCCTCAGCGACGCGGAGCGGGAGCGCGTGGTCATGGCCTGCAGGGATCTGCTCCAGCTGGAGTGGGTGAAGCCGCTCAGACAGGAAGCGGCCGTTTACATGGTTCTTGTTGGGAAACATCTGAGCCCATGTTTGCTTATTTGTGGTTTTGTGGTTGCAATCCAACCACTTAACTGCTAAAATTGATAATTTTGCTCGCCTTCCAACGTCAACCAAGAATTGACTTTGAAAGCGAATCGACAGGATCCTTTGGTTTGCCTGATTTGGGCCAGTTTTAGTGATGGCTCCTAATTGCTCAGCTTTTATGTCCAGGTCCTTTGGGCTGAGTTTAAGTTGTGCCACTGCGAAGGGTTCTTGTCTCAGTTTCACTTTGTCGGGAGAAGCAATCTAAATCTACACGATGTTTGCTTGCTTTGATTGTTTTTCAATTCCCGGGAATGCAAGCGCAAATCTCGACCAGACTCTTGGCAAACCTCTTTGCGCTTTGACATCATTTTTGCTTCATAGCCCCGACAAAAGCCGGCAAGCAGATTACTTTTGTTTGGCAGGGTGGCGTTGGCCATTGAGAATTGAAGCTGCAAGAGGGTGCCTTCATAAATCAGGCCTTTCATCAGCTGGAAATGGGCAAAGGGGCCGGCGCATCAATCGCTAGTCAAGTCAAGTCAGAGAACCCCTTAGTTGGTGGGGCTTTGAACCTCTACTGGTACTCAGATTGATGTGGAATCACAAAGTCAGACTTTCTGGGGCTGAGGTTCTGCGACCCTATGTCTGGCATCCCCGCGCCCCCCCCCCCCCAAAAAAAAAAAAGCATCCAGAAACTTACTGAGAGGCTATTTCTGGTTCCCATCCTCGCAAAAGCCAAAAGAGCTGCACTGAAGCCGGCTGCATGGAGTCCTGACCATTGAATTTACAGCATCCTTCCTTTCAAGTGCGAAACTTGGACATGTTGGTTTCACTTCCCCCGATCATTCAATCAGGCTGCCTTAAGGTGGCGGTTCCATTTGGATGCTGAGATCGGACCTTCAAAGCTTTCATGCCGCAAGGTTCGGGAAGGTTGGGATATTGGGTCCCCCAGCTAGGTGTCCCTTTACCACCCCTTTTTTGGGGTAGGGTTCCCCTACTAAAATAGACTGCAGAAAAAAAGGGTACCGTTATTCTAACCTCTCTACTGGAGGACCTTGACAACCATGGCAGTCGCATCGCGCCAGCCTTGTTTCGGACTGATTGGATTTTGCTTTCCAGCAAAGATGGCGCATTCTGCACGGCTGTAACTCGCTGGCAACCAGTCCAAATTTACCTTCCTTTTGTCGTTCAACGTGCTGATGCCCGAAATTCCTACCCTCGGTTTCCAAAGGATGGCAGCTTGCTGGGTCAACAGTTTCAAGTAGACAGATTCGCCGAGTTCAGGCTGACTTTCTTGGGTTGGGTCACTGTTGGGTGAATGTATTGCAACCGCCCCGAACCGCATTGCTTGCACGAAGCAATCTCATGTTATTTTCTCGGACGGAGTCGCGGCCGCCTTGCTTGTTGACTTTAGTTGTGGGAGAATCCACGAACGCCCCTTTGGCCTTATGCTTCCGTTCTTGCCGGGTGTACTTTGTTTTCTTGGCTCGAAGCCGCGTCGTGGCCGCTTTGTCAACGTTGATTTTAGGCGTGTGGGGAGGTTGCACGAACGCCCTTCATGAATCTTCCGGCAAGAGCGTGAGTTCCCCACCTCCGGGCGCCCAAGCCGTAGTCTCCCCCATTTTCCCCACATTGAGTGACCAAAAGCGTGAGAACCTCCGGGTCTCCACCCTTTTTCTCCCCACCAAAAACGCTGCCGCCGTCCTTGCCACGTCTTCGTCTCCCTCCCGCCCGCTGCCAGCGACTTCTGACCCGTCCTGGAACAAATATTGCTGAGGTGCTACCTCGTTATTCTAGTTGTTTCCCACATGGAACCTGCAGTTCGGGGGTTGGTTTGGACCATTTGCTTTTTGAAGCCGGGTCCCGGGTTTCAGAAGTGAATTCACCGCCGACCCGCTCCAGCGCCGACCCGCAGCGGCGCCTCCGAGCCGAGGAAGGGCCAACTGCCCGCAGCGCTGGCCGCGAAGCTCCGCGCCGCCCGCACCGCGCGGTCCTTCCGCGCGGAGGCTCTGCGGCGAGGCGCGGGGGGGGGGGGGAGGAGGGAGGGAGATGGGGAGATGGGGAGATGGGGGGGAGAGACGTGGGGACCCGTCAACGTCCCAATTGGCTGAAATGAAGTTTTTTTTTTGTGTTCTTTCTTCTTCTTTTAACCCTGGCTTTAAAGGGAATGGAATTCACCACTGGATTGTTTGCACAGTGGACTTATAGCACACGGAAGCCAAATCGACGGGATCCGACCTTTTGGATTTCCAAGCTGTGGATTTCCATTTGTAGTCATAGCCCCAAAAGGTGAACCTCGGATTTCCGAGCAGCTGAGGAGAGGAAGGGGGCTGGGGCTGTAGTGGGTGGGAAAGGTGTACATTGTGGAGGCAATGGGCCTGGTGGGCTGTGATTCGACTCTTGATCTTGCGTGGCTTGCTTTGGTCCTGGTGCATAGGGAACATCCCTCGCCTTTGGCATGGCTTGTGATTGTTGGGTGAGGTGGATGGGGTCTGGGTGAGGGTAATTTCCATTTGCGCAGGGTTTGACCCCGCTGTGCGACAAAAAGGGTCTGTCATAATGCCGTGGCTTCCGCTCCGTTGGGGGCCCTAATGGATGGCCATCCAGGAAGCGGTTCAGAAGTTGCGCTGGTCAAATCAAGGGGCCCCGTTTTTGGCCAAGAAGTATCCCTTTGAAACGGTGCAAAGGCCGCACGAGGCAGCAGGGTCCAAAAAAGGGCCCCACTGCGAGCTTAGGTGGCCAGGGGCAGCTCACTCGATCACCCAGCCCTGCACTTGCGCAACACGCTGTTTGCGGCCATACGCCGCATGTTGCATTCGAGCAATGAGCAGACTCGATATGAGCTCAGTCCCTGAGTTGCTGGATTTCATACTTTCTGGGAAGGCCAGTTTGAATTAGTGGCAAACATCAAGTTCGGACTTCTTTGGGGCCTTTGTGCTCGGGGCAGTGCGTGAGTGTGTGGGAAAAGGAGTAGGGCCTCGGGTATCGAGGCCCCTTCCCCCTCCAGAAATTCCCATGGAGGCCGCGGCCTGGACAACGCTGCTCTGCTGCTGCTTCTCAGGGAGGTAGCGGAGGAGGACCGGATGCGCCGGGTCAACCACTAGGTCCAGCTAGGTACCCTTTTTACCTTTTTTTTTTTTTAAGTTGGGAGGGTTCCCCTTCCAAAATAGGCTGCAGAGAAGAAAAAAAGGGTACCCTTATTCTAACCTCTCTACTGGAGAACCTAGAACCAGGCAACTTGAGAGATGCGATCTTACCGGGGCACGGAACCTTCCCAAGTCCTTGAACGGCTTGTGTTTTGCGGGGGTTTGGTGGTAAATCATCAGATCCAGAATTCAACACCTTGAGCCAGACCGATGAAGCAAAACACCTATCAGAGAAATCTTGCGCTGAGAATCTCTCGCACACAGGCAAATGTGAAACTTTTAGCAGGTGTTTTGACGCTTTTGCCCGGCTCAGGTCAGGGTGAGGTCCCAGACTGGCCCAGAAACGTGACATCTCGGGAAAGGCGCCAAACTAAGTTCAACATTATCTTCCATTTGCTGATTATTTTTCTTCCCCTTGTTGGTTTTAAAAGGAACTTGTCACTACTACTGTAAATATGCTTTTTTTCAGGGGTCTTAACCAAATGGAAGTTCTACTGGCAGTTTCCATTTCTGGTCTGCAAGATTTTAATTCGCGCATCGACAATCTGGAAAGAAGTTAGCCTCCTGGCAGCACGATATGTGAACGGCACCAGGAGTTTGCCCAGGAAGGATGATGCAGGCCCCTTTTGGTGCGTGATTCCTTTCTTTTCCCGTGAGCTCAGAAACTTGCACGGTGGATTCAATCTCAAGGTTGTGTAGAGAATTCGCAGAAGGCGACCTAAGACCAGCTCCAGCATTTAGGTGTGTGTCTGTTGGGGATCCCGGTTTTCCTCGTGCTTTCCTTTTTTTCAGACACCAGCCAAAGCAAAACCTCCAAAAACTACACCAGCCCACATGGGGCTGCGGCATTCAAAGAAGTGCACCTCACTTGGAACCGGACGCGGTGTCTTGCCGCTTGAGCCAGCCAGCCCCATGGGCCCGTGATGTAGGCGGCTAAGAGAATGTCTAGGGCATGCTATCCTGAAAGCTACCTGGCTCCGAGCGATGTTCAAAACATCTGAACGCGCATGCGTTCTCAGATCCGGCCCAGATGGGGTCAATCATTCTTTCTTCCAACGCAAAAAGTGCGGTTTCGGTTGGGGTGGCGAGGGCCAGCTCTGTTTGTCTGCGCAGAATCGGACAGAAGCACCTCAAATCAGCCAAGCCATGATTTCGATGAAGCCAACCCCTCTCATCTACCGTCGTCCACCTGGGTTTCGTGTTTGGATGTGGTTGGCTCACTGGACGTATGGCGTCCAGCTCTGCCAGGACATCTGCGAACAGTTGTGCTCCGCAGAGGCGAAGAGCGTGGTGTGCGAGCACCTGCGCCAGCACTGCACGCTGCAAGCCGGGCGCTTTGCCAAAAGACGGGGATTCGGGTGGAAAAGAAAGGAGGGGTTCTGATTCTTACGCCCTGAGTTCGCGGATATTTTTCTTGTCCTCTTCTTGTTTTTGTTTGGGGGGGGGGAAAGACCATTTTAGTGGCAAACGAAAAGTGTGGACTTTGTTGGGCCAATCCACTCAGGGAGTGAGGACTTGGGTGTTTGGCTACTTTGGCAAGACCCCACTTGTAAGGCTCCAGTGGAGCCAACCCTGTCAGTAGTGGGCTATAAGTCAGGTGGCTATAGACTTACCATCCTTGGCCAAGCATCCAAGGAGCAAGCGGCGCCTTCTTTGGGGCACGTCGCCTTTGGTCAAGGGAGCTCTGGGCAAGCTTGCTGGCAATTTTGCCTAGGTGTCCGCAACTACGAGTTTTTTGCTCTACAGAAGCGGTTTTTTTTCCAGGTCCGGAAGTCTTCCACTATATTGCTGGCATGTTGAACCACAGGTTCACTCTTGGATGGGAAGCCTTACACGAAGCGGGCGCCCCAGAGGGCGGACATTTGTTTTCAGAAGTCACTGTATACTTCTGTCTTTGGCACCCAAGAAAGTTACAGACTCAGCATATTGACGTTCCCTGAGCCGAGAGGCGGTTAACACTGGAGGGACACATCGATTCAGCGGGGCCATCGGTCTTGGGGTAGCTGGGGGTATACAGTTCCTTGACTGAGGGCACTTGAGCCACACAGGCACAATCCCAAACATAAATAGCTGTGGCCGCCTTCCTTCCTAGCTTTGATCATGACTCAATTGAAGCTATGCTGTCAAGCTCAAGCCATTGCCATTGTTTTGACTTGGTCTGCTTAATTAAATCCTCTCTGATCGGCTGGCACTTTGCTGTGACCCTGTATCCTTCTGACATCTTGGAACACGAGCGT
The DNA here is from genome assembly GCA_963377175.1 of Effrenium voratum. NCBI lineage: Eukaryota > Dinophyceae > Suessiales > Symbiodiniaceae > Effrenium > Effrenium voratum. Next base: position 600,457 of record CAUJNA010003359.1, read on the forward strand.
GCGCCCCCAAACTGGGAAACCCCTCATCAAAAAAGCGGCTGTTGTCCTATCATGGTTTCTACTTCCATCAGGAAACCACAGGCGTCGTCCAATTTTCCAATCACGGAAGCAGTGGGGTCACTCACCCCCAATCCTTATTCAGTTTTGAGGCTGGGCCCGTGCTCCTGCGGCTCATCACCAGATGGCTTTTTCATGTCCGGATCAGCCCGAGTGAATCAGTTTCTCAGTTGTCCAAAGCAATCCGACCTTTTCACCTTTTGCTTTTCCTATTTTTGTCGATTTCTGGTCATGGCCCCGAAAGATCAGACTTTCATTTTCAGGTCCTTTGTGCAGGTTTTTGTCCATCCCTCGCGCCAGAGCAAGAAACTGAGCCTCAGATCCGCAAGTCCAAAGCCGCAAGCAACCCTCGTGGACCCCAGAAACGCCCAAAGCAACCAGCCCTCGTTTCCACCGCTTCGAGAGCTAGCGGCGAAGCTGAGGAAGCTGCAGCTCTGGCTGCAGGCGCAAGCCAAGAGCCAGACGGCGCGCTGGGCGGCCGCCTTGGTGAACTCAGGCCCGGACCCCAGACGTTGCTTTGTCATGGACTGCCAAGGGGGGGCTATCCCTCATTAAGCCCTTATCAAGGCCTTATTCAGGGCTTATCCTTGGGTTATCCTGGGCTTATCCAGGGATAGCCGCCCCTCACAGCCCCCCGAAGATTCCATAAAACTTTGGTCTGCAGCCCAGCCCTGCGGATAGGCGAATAGAAGCCGGATCTGAGCTTTTGATGTTTAAACAAATAAGGTTGGTCCGTGTTTAGAAGTTTTTTTGTCCAGGTTGTTTGAAAAAGGTTGGTCCAGGTTTGGCTTCGACGTTTTGTTCCAAGTCCTTTGGTTAAGTGAGCCGTTGAACATTGCCCAAAATTGGTGTTGGTTCCCTTTTTGATGGGTAGTCTGCAGGAGGTGCCCATTTGTGGGGTGACTTTTCAAGGGCAACCAAAGAGCAAAGCGCCCATCTGGAGGAGTTCAACCAATTCTGCGACCCATCCACCCAGGCAATGGGTTTTGTTCAGGGAAGAGGGTTCCATGTATGGTGGAGCCTTTGCTTTGGAGCAGCGTGGGTGGGGCCAGCGAGCGGAGTTGTCTTTGTTGGCACCGGTCCCCTTCAGAAGACCCTGATGGCGTTTATAATCTTGGCTTGCAAAGCTCCCTTGTATCCTCATAACGCTCCTTATAAGGCTTGCTTATAAGGCTTCCTGGTAAGGCTCCCTGGTAAGGCTTCTTAAAAGGCTTCTTTATCAATCTGACCTGCGAGCCCAACTACACCAATGCCCCACCTCTGATTCATAAATTCCCCTCCCAGCTCCCCGAAAGAACAAGTTGCGACGGTTTTCAATCGCGAATTATTCGAAGTGATCCCTTTTGGAGTTGGAATCCAGGAAGTCTAACAATACTACTTTCGAATTGTTTTGTACTACGTGAGGTTCTAGGAAGTCTGGCAATGCTTTTGAATTGGGCTTGAGTTGCGGTTTAAGGAAGTCTGGCAATGCTACTTTACAAAAGGCATTACTAATTGCGAAGTGTTTTTATTCGAGAAAGCTTGGCAGTACTCTTCAAATGGTGACGCAATTCTACTTTTATTTGGTTTTATATTAGTTTGGCACGTCCAGAAAGTGACCCAGATCATTATAATACCCGCTGGTTTCTGGGCATTTTTGAGAAAACCTGGGTTTGCATGGTAAATACTCCTTTTTTTCGTAGGGGGTATATGCAGCTTTATTTCGGGTGTGTGCGTGTGTGTATTTAGCGCAGATGACTTTTGTGGGGGTTACCCGTGTATTTGGGCATGTTGAAAAGAATATTCGGCTGGCGTCAGAAAGGGAAGCTGGAAATGGCACCAAAGATTGGAATCAACAGTGGATAAAACATGTGTAGAGGCAACACGGTCTTAGCTTTATTTCGGGTATGGTTGATGACCTTGCAGGGGATACAATGGCTTCATGTTTGTTGGCAACTTCTGGGCTGGGTCCAAAAAATATTTAAGGACAAAACAGCTTAACTTGATTTCGGGGCTTTTTATTTGGTTGCGGCTTTGTTCCAGAAGTAGTTTCTTACTCGTAAGTGGGCATCATGGCTAGAGAAATGCATTTCTCGGCAACTGTCAAGATGAAAACGGGAAGTGCACAGCGCGCGCCTGTTCGCGTAAAAAGACTTGTGGGCACACGGGTAAAGCTATTTGCAAAATTGCAAACCCTGGTTACCTCCGGGAACCGTACCAGACCCAATGTTGCATTACCCTGATCGTTGAGTTCAGTGCCATGTGGCTCCAGTTGGCGAACCCCAATATGAGCAAGCAAAAGAGATTCCTTTCGTTGCCCCACGGGCTTTGGGGCAAGTAGATGATGCACATTGCTAGTAACTCACATCGTGAATTGCGCCGAAACCATGCCTATGTCTTAGTAATTCCCTTCCAGCCCTCCAACCCCTGCTTTGTTTGGATCCTTTTCAGGTGATTGACGGATTCATTTCCACAAAGAAACCCACCATAGGCAACCAACAAAAATATGCTCTGTCCCGCTCCTCACAGTTCTATTGGTTGTTTACGCCGTTAGGTTGAACATGTTATTTTGGCAGGAAGTGGTTAGGATTAATTCCACTGAACGGGAGGCTTACGGCTGGGTTATGTTTTTTTGAACAGCCAGTTGTTTTTCTTCAGTGTTGGCTTGGGTTTTGGAAGGACCCCTCCCTACTTGGATGGTTCGCCACCTGGGTTACCCAGTGACAGGGTTCATTCGGAACGGGAGGCTTATAGCTGGGGTAACGGAGGGTACCAACGACATATGAAAGCCGACCTTCATTGTTTTGGATTGGTTTGGGGACTTGAATCTATGGGAGAAATGGATCCCACCCCCCAAAACAACTGGGCCACGCACCCAAAGTAAGACCTCCTCAGGCGCCATAGGGGATTTGCTCGAGGACATGGGGGAGGCCTGGTGACGGACCCGGGAAAGCACGGGGAGATGCTGCCGGATAGGTTTGCACTCGCGCATGCCGCATGTGTAGATTCACATACGCATGTTTTTTTTTTTTTTTTTTTTTTTTTTTTTGGTAGATGTATATACACAGATGTAGAACTGTATCGCAGCCCAATGAATTATGCAAATTATGTCCTGCATGTGCATGTTGTCGTGTAAACGTGCAGGCGCTTCTCACACTCCGTTCAGCGGATATGGAACTCATTGGTCAAGCCCTGGTTTGACAATGTCTCACCCACAATTCTCGTAGCATCATTCTACTGAAGTAAGTATTGGCCTAATCAGTACTGCATAGTACTGTTTCAGCCGTGGGTTAGTCTTGCCACATCGGGATAGCATGGGGGAGGACTGCGGGGCCGCGGGCCTGAACAAGTAAGCACCTTTGAACATTGTAGGTATGCGCCTGCATGCACATTCATTTGCTTCTGTCTCAACGTGTATTTGTGTGTGTGTGTGTGTGCAACTATGCGCCTGGGGCATGCACATGCATATACTTTGTTGTTTGCTGTCAAGTTCGGTTTGCTGATCTGTGTTTGGCTCATGTTGTCGCATTTGCATATAGAAATAAAGTTCCTTTGCTTGAAGGTATTGGTCACTCTTTGCATCCCCCGATGTTCGTAGCGTGTTGAGCGCCACGTCTCGTGAGATCAATAGGGTTCTGTTCGAAGCGGCATGTGGAATCCTGCTTGCTTACTTGTCGTAGCTGGGAAAAGAGCCAAGCGTCGATTCGATGGGAAGTGGCTTTCAATTGATTCGGGTTGTCTCCGAATTCGGCCTCAGGCGTTCGTGAGGAAGAAGAGCTCAGAGGAGCAGGCGGCGGCGAGTCGCGAGCACAACGGTCCATTTGCTTCCCTGAAGAGGTCTCTATTTTAGGCTAGGGCCATTACTTTGACTGTTTCTGGGGGTTATCAAAGTCAGAACATGGTGTTGTTTCCCTTTGACCTACCACTTAGGGACTGACTTTAATGGGGCCGTATGGGGCCAGTTTGGATCTTATGTTCGAGCTGCTCTTCTCCCATTCTGTGCAGGGATCCTGCTTTTGGGCGAAAATGGCCCAAGGTCTGGGGGAGGTAGGCGGTTCTCGAAGCACTGGGGAACAATTTAATGAGTAAGCTTCCATTTGCTGACATGAGTATGTTCTTTTTCCGGTTTTCCCGTGTTGGTTTTAAAGGGACCTATCACTACCGGACGTGTTTTCTCATTCCCTGGAAGCAAAGGCGAGAAGGGAACCAGGGAAGCACCAGACATTGGCTCCAAAAGTGGCGGCTCCCGAAAAAAAGTCGATTTTCCCCCAACACGAAAGCCTTCCTCGAAAGATGCACCTGCCCTTCTGGAAGCTGACGGCGTTTCGCTTTCGATCCCATGGCTTTGTGCTTCATTCGTCTGGGTGAATTAGAACGAGCTCACACGACCTCACCCCAAATGGTGGTTTATGTGGGGAGTAGCCCCCCAAACATCTTATTTCAGGTTGGTGAAACATTATAATTCACCCAGCTTCGTTGCCATGCGCTTCCGAGCAGAATCTGGGGGAGCAAATTGCGCTTATTGCATGTTACCATGGGATTGGGATTGGAGACGAGTTGCTAGGCTTGGTCCATCGCTGATTTTTACTTCTTCGAAAAAGTAATTTGGCTTAGGACTTGGGATGCTGTAAGTTTGTACTGCTCGTTTTCGGCTGAAAGTTGATTGTCACTGTCACGCAGCTTTCTTGCTGGGTTACATGCTCACATCATTTGAATCCGCGTGCGATTTGAAAGGCATGCAGAGCCGCCATCAATCTGGCAAGAGGTAGCCTTTATTGTGCCTTTGTGGCCACTTACTCCCTCCTAACAAAGCGCTAGGGAACATTGTTGCCGCATACTCTCCCTCCCACTAACATGGCAACTGACCGGGGGTCCCTTCAAATGGAAGTTCATTTGCCAGGTCCCTCCCCATCGGTGCCATGTTAGTTGGCGGAATGGGTATATGGGTGTGGCTCAAAATTAACCAGGAGGGGTTACGCAGGTTTTGGTCCATGTTTCCACTTACCAGGGCAACCCATTTTGGCACCGGTTTTTTGAGCCACAGCCATATGAGCACCCTCCGGCCCGGTACTGGGCTTCTTGAATGGGTGTTGTCATTTCGGGCGATGTGACGCGTTCCTGTCGCCCGGGCGTTGGCCAGGAGCGTGCAACGCCGGGGGCCCATGTTGCCGTGAGCCGGTGCCATACTTGGATGTTCGGCCAAGTTAATGTTAACCTCGGATTAATAAACCCCTGGTTGATTAATAGGGGGGTGTCCCCTTTTTGTGGGGGTTCATCACTTTTGGAGGGAACACCCCCCTAATACTGCGACGGGTTTATTAATCCTGGGTCAACATTAGTAAGTTAGCCGGTTAGCCACCCAACTTGTAACACACTCATGACAGGGTTAACTCTACTGAAGGGGGGACCTCAACGTGGGCTATAACCAACAACTTTCTAAGTTAGGCAAAATTCCAAGGAACAAGCTCTGAAGGGGTTGGTCAGCCATGGGTCCCCCACTTGTGACTTGTGAGGGGGGCCCGGGTAAATTATGACCCATTTCTGTTGGCCCATGAACTTTAAACGGCCGGCATTGAAACTGTTGTCCCTCGCAGGGGGTGGGGGCGGTGTCCGGGGTTCATTTGACATGGGGTGAGCTTTGCATGCGCCTTTAAATTGGAAGCAGGGGCATTCACAGTATTTATTGACAACACATGTTAATTGGTGGGGGGGTAATATTTAGCTGCTTCCTAGCCTATGATGTGCCTCTCCCCCCCCCACCCTCCCTTCCCCAGCTATTTGATGAACACGGTGGTTTGTCGCTCTCAACCCATGCCGAAGCATTCAGCATTGACCCGTCGACTGTACCCTCCCAAATCTGAAAGGGGCTCGTAGAGAAAGTGGTCCCATGGTTCCGGGCCAGATCTGAGGGTTTCGTCCCTGGGGAAGTGCTACGCCCAGAGGGCATTTCTGGGGTACCCTGGTGATATATACACATATATGTTTATATTTATTATCTATCCATCCCTTGTGAAGCCGCTGTGCGTGTGGGCACAAAAGTCGAAAAGTGCAATTGCAGCTAGGTGGCTCCAAGCCATCCGGTTCCTGAGCTTTTTAGCTTTTTAGCCTAGTGTTTAGTGGTAGTTTCCATTTCACCCACTAAAAGTTATTCACTCTTAGCGGGGGATCTGAAAACGGGCAGCCCAGGTAGCATGATGTTAGGCTACTCGAAATGGGCAACCCGTGCCGCGAGGTCATCTCGCGCCCTGAGTTCCTTGACAGGTTCACTTTTTGGGGCGAACCTGGACTAGGTCCCCCAGCAATTGGTGCCCTTTTTAACCCTTTTTGTGGTTGGGGGGGTTCCCCTAAAATAGACTACAGAAAAAACTTGGTACATCTTTGTACCCTTATTCTACTGGTAGCTTTATATAGGCGTTTCACAAATGTGCAGCGCAAACGCCCGCACGTTACGCCCGCAAAAAACTGCAAATCGCCCCGATGGTCGCCTGCGCAAAAAATGGTGCGAACCGCAAAAAAGCTGCAAACCATGCAAATCCAACACGGAACGCCTAAAAACACATAGAACACTGGAACACCCGAAAGTTTCGAGGATGAGGAATTTCCAGGAAGACGTTTTTAGTGGCCAAGAGGTATTTGGATGTTCGGCCAAATTAGTAAGTGTTTGGCCACCTGTGTAACCCAATGACATGGTTAACTCCGCTGAACCTGAACGGGGAACCTATAAGTGGGTTATAGCCCATGTTATCAACAACTTACCAAGTTAGCCGAATACCCGAGGAAACAGACAGGACTTTCGGGCCACTCCACTCAGGATGCGAGTTGTGCAGTTTAACAACGTGGTCCTTTGAGACCTCAGGTAACGTAACAGTGCAACATTCTGGGCACATCAGGGCATCACCTGTCAGTTGCCAAGTAGGGAGGCAAAAAGAACGGCCCGCAACGCCTAGGAATGATGTTTTTAGAACCTTAGTGGTGCCCTGTTCCATATTCTGGGCACAGGTCAAAGGCCCGCAACGCCTAGGAATGATGTTTTTAGGATTTTGGGTCGCAGGGTTCTGAGAACCTTTCTGGCGCATGCGGTCACCCTGAGGGACTCCGAGGATGCCGAGGCGCGGAGCGTTTGCCGAGGGGTTCGCCGCGGGGTTTGGGTTGGCAGCTGCGGTCACTCCGCTTGTCCGAGTCGTTAGGGGGTCTCCAGGGCTTTGGGGGTGGTTTGCGTCCATGAACGTTGTGAAGGTGAAAGATTCGGGTCGCCCGAATGGTGCCTTCCAACGTGTGCAAATTCATGGGCCAAGAGAGCTGGCCCACAATTGTTCGTTTCCTGGGGAATTGCAGGGGGTCGGTGGGGATGTTGGGGAGAGGTTGGGCTTGGTTTCATCCCTTTCGCATTTTAAATCCCAAATGCGCAGCAGCGCCGAGTAGTTCCATGGCCTTCACTGCCTTCACCAGTGACCGTATTGCAGACGCGGACAAGCTGACAGGGTCTGGCTGGCCCGTGGGTTTCTCGAGGTGCTCATGTTTCGATTGCTGCAACCTTCCACCTCTGACATGCGCGGATGTCACGGATCTTTGCCACTTGCCCTGTGTACTTGCAGCAACGCGCACAGACATCTACATCCATGTTGCTCAACCGCAGGGCTTCCCAACGCGGAAAGGGGCTAGGTCCCCCAGTAGTGCCCTTTTACTCTTTCTTGGGGGACAAAATCCCCTACTAAAATAGATTATAGAAGAAAGTTGGCATTTTTATTTTAACCTCTCTACTGGAGGAGTTAGAATAGCGATTGAAATGGCCTCCTTGACACATCGCCATGACTTCACCTAGGAAAGGTCATGCGGGACCTGGACTTTCATGGTCACTTCTGCAGCAGTGCCAGGGTTGTGGTTGATCACTACAGAAAAGAAGTTGGTACCCTTGTTCTCACCTCTCTACTGGAGGAGCTGTGTACTGAGCGAACCTGGCAGCTCAAGCCTTCGGACCCTCGGACCTTCGGACCTCTTGCCATGGCCTTCGCGGTGCTTGCGGCGCTGCTGTTTTTCACGGCGGACGCCTACTTCAGCGCCCACCAGCCCGCGCTCGAGGCGAGCTTCACGCTGCAGAGCGACCGCACCCCGGCGCGAGGGACACATAGATGCACCCCTAGGCGTCATTTTTTGGTTGGTTTGGTTAAAAATAGATGGGTTCCACTGGTTTAGAGGGGTTTAGATGGGTTTTGTTCCATTTACAAGGGAACCCCATCGATTTTTCCAAAAGGCCACATGGATGCACCGGAATGCACAAGTCAGAGGCATACTCGGCTGGCCCCATTGCTGAAGTAATCATCTTCGTCACGCCCTTTTTCTGAAGGGCGGAGTTGCAGTATTTGCATTTGCTCGCGCTAGCGCATATGTTTGCATACAAGCCATTAGAAGCCTTTGAATCAATCGGCGCATTGTGCCAGGTGTGTGTTTCAGCGCAAGTGTATTCTGACAATGAGTGCCATCATAGAATCAAGCATGTACTATCATAGAACCATTCAACCATGCATGCATTTTGTGCTTGTTTGGCGTGGCAAGCCAATACTTTTTTGTTGATTCGCATACGTGGATGCGTGGATGCATGCCACTGGCCAGTATGCATTGACCGCAAGCCTTGCGGACTGATTTTTGGCGCCATTGATATTCTGGCAGTTCGGATGCGTTTTGTAGCGTACAGGTGTGGCGATCGTTTTTGGCTTGCAGGACGTGGGCCGCATGTTGGTTTGATGATTGCAATGTTTCGGGGAAGTAGCACACACACACAACGCAGAAGCCCCTAGCCAGCAGGGGTTCTCGGGTGCACCTTACAAAGAATCCACGGCAGGTTCCTCCCAACTGTGCCTTAAAACGAATCCACGGCATTGGAATTCCAGTTGCCAGGCGTCAAATAATTTTTAAACATTTGGTACCATAGTGAGCTGTTGTAATTTGTAAATCAGTCAAGAAGACACGTTTTGACTGCTGCACAAGGAAAGGTATGATTTTAGATTTGCGAAAATGACCAACCGAGACTGCAGCCCGGACTCGCGCTTCTTTGCAGGGATGTCCCATACCCAAGATGCACTTCCAACATGGGTGGGCTGCTTCAAAGCATTGCCTGAGTTGTGCTCTGTTAAAATTTCGCCACCAGGAATTGGACCGCAGGTTTTGGTCCATGTTTCCACTTACCAGGGCAACCCATTCCAGGTACCTATTTTTGACCCCCACCATGCTCGCACTGGGCAAGCTGCCTCAGGCAGCTGGCACTTGGGCGGCTTTTGCGTCGGCCGAGCGGCGGAGGGCGAGGTGGCATCCTCTATCGAGGCGCAAAAGAAAAGTGGGGCCTACGGTAGTTCCCTCCCTTTAGGGGGGGGGTGCCCTTTGCATGATCTCCGAGCCCATTCTGGGAGACCCCATCGCCATTTTTGCCCAAGATGTTGTTCCGGGCTCTCCGCATTTTCAAGCGACAAGAAGGAGCACGCGTCAAAAGAGGTGAGCTCACTGAAGTTGAAGGCGTGCCACGGTCTCGGCGTTTCAAAGGGTTTCTGGGAGCTTTGTGTTCGAAAACATCGGAGTAGTTCGCAGCAAGCGCGGAAATGGGATCGGGAAGCATGGAAATGGGATCAACTCCGTGCCCATTTGGAGGCCAGGCTTCCCTTGGACTTTCTATGGACTCGGAGCGTGACCCCTAGACCTTGAGGGGAGAAAAAGAAGATAACCTGAAATGGATCATCACCCTCCGTCATGCGAACGTAGCAGCTGTGAGGGTGCCTGGAAGATCATGTTCTTCCTATCAGGTGCCAGGGAGTGAGGGCAACCTCCGAGTCTCTTTCCCCCCCGGGGAAAGCAATGCAGCAAAACCACCTCACGCTTCGGTCAGAAGGCTGGCATTGATGCCTTCCTGAAAGCCTTCCTTCATGTAGTTTCACCTTGCACACATGCATCTTTAGCATGCATCTGCATGTATAAGACATATACATAGCATTCTATCATATGTATATGTACCACGTTTACCTATATATGTGTGTCTTGACATACCGCATTCTACATGTTTCTAAAATGATCGCATACCGCACATGTCTACGTGCCATATGTATACTCTCCCTGAGTTGATGGACTTTAAACTTTTTTTGGGAAGACCATTTTAGTGGTAAATCAAAAGTTTGGTTACTTTATTTGGCCTGTCTACTCGATCGGAAGTGTGAGTATATGCTCAGTGGCCCAAAGGATGACCTTTTGACCTTTAAGCTTTTCAGATTTGGTCCATTATTACTCATGGGCCCAGGTTAACCTTGTATCTTTGGGTTCTTTCAGCAACCTACACATACACACACACACACATATATATATATATATGTATGTGTGTGTGTTTGCATATGTGTATATGTATATATATATATGTAGTGGCACATATACAAATACATAACTAGATGCATACATATATATATATATATATATTTATATATATATATGTTATAATGTATCAGCAGGGGGCTACGGCGCGTGATTGAGGCCTTGGTGGAGTGGCGCGGCGCGCGGTCTTTGGCTTCCATGGGCCCGGTCTACTTCGTGGCCTTCGACGGGCGGGAGGACAAGTGGCACTTGGCCCGCCAGAGCTTCGGCGCTCGAAGGGCGGGCGGTGGCGGGCGGGCGGGCGGGCTTCGGGGAGCGGGGAACGGAAGGAACGGAAGGAACGGGGGCGGTGAACGGGGCGGCTCGAGTCCCTGGGCCAAAGGTATCTTTTTTTTGGGTTTGGAGCAGTTTTCTTTGGTGCATGTTGCTTGGATGTTAGGACTTTAACTTTCTGCCAACTAATGGGTTTTCCACCAAACCACTAAAAGTTATTTACTTTTAGCAGGGCTTCGCAGATTTCGCAACCGAGTCTTGGCTAAATTTTAGAAGGTATGTGGCAAGCCAAAAAGTCAGCGGTGACTTCTTCGGACCAACCCACCCAAGAAAGCGAAGTCAGATCGGTGAACTCATGTCCCCAGAAAAGCAAAAGGGATGGGCCTCCGTTTCTCCAGACGCATTTTTGTCACCCAGGTAACTTGTCCACATGGCGTATGTTAGCTGCGTAGGGAAGCTAAACGAAAGGATCAACTCACCAATTTGTGGATAGAGAACCCCTGATGATCCCCTTATGATCCCCTTTTGGTGTGGGGTGTTAACATGGGTTCCATGTTAACCACGCGGAAGCCCTTCTTTGTGAAGGTTCGCAGTCTCTTTTCGTCATTGGATTCCAACCGTGGCTTTCAAATGGCCATGCACGACTCAGTTGTTCAAAGCCGACCTTTTGACCTTTTGGTTTTCCAATTTTGGTCCATATTTAGTCATGGCCCCAAAAGGTTAACCTTTTAGTTCCAGGTCCTTTGGGCAACTGAGACGAAGCATGACCAACTTGTGCAGAGTGCTGCTTATTGTTCGTAGGGTACCTGTGCTTGCTGGTGTGGTAGGCAGGGAATGAGAAATCGAATGACGAGAACAATCTTGCTGGTTCCCCAAACGGTTCATTTCTAGCACCCGGACTCGGTTCCCTACAAATTCGCAGCCAATTCGGCTGCTTGGGGGCGTGCATCGGATTCCGCGATCGGAAGAGAAGAGTTGGGCGCGGGTTGGCGACGGCCCCGTGGCACCTGGCCAGCTGCAGCATCACTGAACGGAAGAATATTTGGAAAAAGCAAACCAAGAGGAAAAAACACAACAAACATGCAGATGGAAGATATTCCATACTGGATCTTTGAGACATTCTGCATGACGTTGATCTGTGCTTTAACTAATAAAAAGGGGTCATACAGGAAGAGTAGGACCGTATACTGCATGATTAAAACATGATGGTGATGATGGAAATAACATTTGTCAAATCAAAATGAACTGAGCAGATAATCCAAGTCAACATAAATGACTAAGAAACAGTTCCTGAAAATATGTTGGTCATTTAGAAAGATTGGCAACAACCACTCGAGATGTTGTTAGAATTGTAAGTCAGCCAACTGAAGCAGCATTTAAAGCGATTGTAGGCAATAATTCGCCAGATAAGAAGCATCCTTTATTTTTCAAGGGACGCTTCAGGTTGTTGTCCAGGTCTGCCCTTCTCCATTTGCTAGCAGCTTGGAAGTGCGTTGGGCTGGTTGTGCGGCGCCGTTGCCCCTGCGCGGCCTTGACTTGGATGGGTTCGTTGCCAGTCGTCGACCTGCCGCTTTTCGACTTTGCGCTGTGCGACACAGCCCTTTGCTGCCTGGACCCCTGGCGCGTTACCAGCCGCCTGTGGACCTGGGAAGCGGCAGGCGTTAGCACGGAGTCCCGGCCAGTGGCGGGAAAGATGTGCGCATGCTGCCCCATTGGCCTGCGCAACGGGGAGCTCAGCTTGAGCTACAAACCCAAGCAGTTTGACTCAGCGGACTTTGGTGTTGCTGAGGCCTTGATTTCCTGCACGGCCGCCTCAGCCTCCAAGTCTGCTTGGGTTTGCTCCTTGGCGCTGTGGCGCACGCGCGTGCCTGCCCCGCTTGTGGTCATGCCCCTTCCGTCTTTTGCTGGCAGTGACCTCGACCCAGGCACCCTGGCTTTCCCCTGGTGCCGGTTTTGCATTTGGCTGGTCTCCTGTCGCAACAGGGGTTGCCCTATTCCTTCTGAGGATTGCTGTTCGCGCTCGTCCCCCTCCATGCCTGGCTCCGCGAAGTGCGTGCGCAGGGCGCGCTGTGCAGACCAGGGCGTGAGTTCGGAGCTGTGGAGGGCCTCCTCCTGGCTTTTGCCATGGCAGAGGGTTCCCAAAGATCCACATCAAAGCAGCCAGACCGCGTTTGAGGTGACATGAGATGTGGTTTCTTTTTCTTGGACGCCTTGGTCCTTCGAATTCCTTCGACGTCCACTTGGAGACAAAACACCTTGGCAGGGACATCTGAGAGTAAAGATAACCCACCAATCATCAGTTTCAGAGGAACCTCCCCTTTGCATTTGGGAAAAAGTCTCTCAAAGAGGGCTTGGTCATCACCCTTTTTCTACCACATCCGCCTTGAGTTGCGCCAACCACCACGCACCACGCACCGCTTTTGGGGGACTCCATGCGTCTGAGGAACTGGGACCAGAGCTCCTGCGAGGAGAAGCTGCAGTACGCCACCACGCATGCCAAGCTGGGGCAGACCCAGGACGCGAGCCACGGCTACAAGGCGAAACGGAAAGAAGATCCTCGAACCACCCAAAAACATCTGGGAGGCTTTTTTAGGCGTGTTTTTTTTGTTTCTCGCTTTTTGCTTCTTGGCTTTTCGGCTTTTTGGCTTTTTTGCTTTTTTGGTTTCTTGGCTTTTTAAGCATCTGTGTGAAGCCTTCGGCTGAGAGGCGAGCATCTCGGGGTCAAAAAGGGGCTCTGGTTTTTAGCTCTTTGGGCCTCTTCGCTCTTAGTCTTTAACCGGAATTTGAGACGCAGTTTCTTCTTCCAGACTGGCCTCGCGAGAACATGAGGCAGAGCATGAGATGAGCAAGTGCCAAAAGTGCTGAGTCCAGTTTCTTCCAAACAGGTAGCACTGAACAAGTCACCCGACCCGAGTACGTTTGGAAAGATTGGACTGCAGACTCACTGCTGGTAATCTATTCATTCCGACCTTTCTACATGGCATCGAAGACACCACGGAGAGCTTCAAGTCGGCATTTATTTGCTCGCTTTTGGGTAGCACGGCATGCAGGCAAGACTCCTACATTCTGGGCAATAATTGCATTTTTATTTTTGAATTACATGAATTAGTTGTGTTAGCTCTGGTTTTACCAAATGGAACGTGTCGCATTCCGGCCTACGTGTTTGGTGGCAGGCCGATTTCTGCCAGGTTCGCATCTTCCAAACCACCGAGATCCGCGACTGGCACTTTGCCTTGCTCAGCTGTGGCGAGGTAGAGGAGGCGTGGCCCTGGTTGGAGAAAAGCCAATCTGAACGCCTTCTAGGTCCCCCCGAAGTGCCCTTTTACCCTTTTGTGGGGGAGGGTTCCCCGACTAAAATAGACTACAGAAAAAAGGGTTCATTCCCAACACCCGGGCTCGGTCATTCCCTAGTTGCTGATCGCACCAGCACCCAGAGAAAAACAACAAACACAAACATTTGGCAAAACTTTGTTCGGATCGGTTTGGATATAGGTTTGAGTTTGAATCCCAGTTCCTTTTGAAGCCATTGTTTGTTTGCCATCCATTACTTAAGGATGGCCATCGTTCTTTTGCTGATGGGTCACTCCCTACCTACCGCGCTGATTGCAAGTAGACTCCCCCGGGGTTTCCGGAAATCCCGACGGGCCTCACGAACCGAGTGTTTTATTTCCTCGAGGCCACCATCGAGCTGACCCTGGAGGCTGTGCATGGCACGCTCTCCGTCTTTCAGGCCGATTGGGTTCCATAGGGGAAACTAAAGGAAAGAGCCAAGTTTGGGATTTCCATAATTTGAGAGAAAACCGTTTTAGGTCACCCCGCGGTTCTACCCTGCGGACATGTTGATCCCAGATAAATAAACTTAAACCCGTTTAATGGGGGTTCACCACTTTTGGAGGGAACACCCCCTGTTTTGGTTTACGGGTCTATCAATCCGCAGTGAACGGTAGCAATATGCGCCAACAATTGAACAACTGTTTCTTTGAGTTGCATGCTTAGATCATGTTTTGCAGATTCCCCCGGTCTCTTCTTTACCACTTCTATTGTTTCATCATGCTGCAGAAGCCGTCCTTAGAGGAAACCTGCCCCAGAAAGTATGGCAGCCACAGCTGGGATTGCCTGAAGATGCGCGAGTGCAGAGTCAGCAAATACATTCTTACCCCCTTCAACATGTAATGCGCAGCGAGTGTGAAAACTCGGAACTCCATGGCGGGCTAAGCGGCGGCAGTCCAATCCGTCCTGCTCGTTTGCCTCCGAGACTGCTCATGTGAAAATCATGTGGGTTTGGGGGCCACTCATCTGTTTGTCACTGCTTTTCCTCACTCCCGGAGTTCATGGACTGCAGTCACTTTTTGGGGACCATGTTGCTGGTAAAAGTGTGGGTACCTGTTTAGGCCCATCCACTCAGAAAGTGAGCCGCGCCTGTGCGGGGTTGCCTTTTACTGGGAGCTAAAAGGAAGCCACCCATTATGTAGGGGTTCCCCTACTCGATCGGAAGTGGGTGTCAGCACGTCGGTGACATGTCGGCCAAGGCCGACACAAACTTCGACATCAGCAGCTGCCCCAGTATGCAGCGCAGCTGGTGGCAGGAAGCTGTCCAGGAGCTCCTGGCTGGGTTCGTGTTGAATTCCCCCAGGAAGCCAACCATGGCTGCAGGTCAAAAATTGGGTAACCCCAAAATGGAACTCTGGTAAGTGGAAACATGGACTAAAACCTGCGGTCCTCTGGTGGTGTTGTTTTGACCCGTACCCACATGGGACCTAGGCGAAGTCAGGTTGCTTTGCGACATCACCCAGGAAGGGCTTATATTATAAGGAGCCCTTATTTTCGTTGGTGGCTCCCAGCCATCCGTTTCCTGAGCTTTTTAGATCCTTTTAGTGTTTAGTTGTAGTTTCCATTTAACCCACTAAAATTTGTTCACTGTTAGCGGGGGGTTTGAGGGCAGCCCAGTTCCGGTCAGTGAACCATTCTAAATTCCAAGCAAACCGGCAACAAGTTCGTCTTTGTGCAAATATCCCCCCCCCCCCGGGTTTCGAGTGTGTTTTTTTTCTCCATGTTTTCACCGGCATGTTGTGTTGCGAGTTCCTAGCTTTCAAGTTTGTGTTGGGCGTTTTGGGGCATGGTTTGAGGCTGAAGTTCTGCATAGGCCAATCCATTTGCTGAAAGGAATACGTGTTTTATTTTCCTCTGTTGGTTTTAAAGGGAATCGACCTATCTCTACTGGACGTGTTTTCTCTTTTTTTGGATGTCAGGGTTGTTGAAAGGCATATTCAAATCAGGTCACCCGTGGTTGGTGGCTTGGGGACTTGAACCCCTGGCCTTGGTAGAGAAAAATGGGAAACCACCAGCTAGAGGAAACTGGTACCAAGTCTTGGCAGCTTCTTGGTGGCTCCCAGCCATCCAGTTCCTTAGCTTTTTAGCTTTTTAGGGTTTAGTGGTTGGGTTTCCATTTGGCCCACCAAACAAACTTGTCATTTTCAGTAGGGGTAGCCCAGAGTTACGGCACGAATGCAACCACCAACTAAGCTTCTTTGAGATATCTTGGGTCTCATGCATTTTATGGACCCTCCTGGGGCTCATTGTGCATCTCAAGCAGGTCTGGTGAGCTAAAAGATGTGCCATCAGTACTTGGATGGAGACGGTTCAAGGCAACAGGCTTTGAGGATGTATGAGGTATCTGGTGTTCGATTTTGCATCAGTTGACTCAGAGCACCGGCGTGAAAGCCTCATCAAACTGGGCAGGAAGAGCGCAGCAACTGGAAGCACGTGTTCCCCATTCACGGTCTGTTTTCCACTGTCACGGACACCTGTGTTCCACTGCCACGATGTGCTCCGAAACCGCCTGCATTGGAAATTCTGTTCGGCTTGACCGCTGAAATTTGTGCAACTTGGAACCTGGGGTGCTTCTCCGGGCGCCATCATGAAGGTTTCTTGCTGGTTGCCGTTCTGGTGCCCAGACAACAACTCCCAACTTGAGAATCCTTTGCCCAGACAACAGCCCCCCCCTCCCCCTGTGTTCTGTTTTTCAGACCATTGATCTCCCGCAACATTTGGCTCAAGGGCCCCTTTTGCAGAATCACGACCATCCGAGCGTGAAGACAAAAGAGCCATTGCAGGCCGCTTACAGGATTATCCACAAGGCAATCCACCAGGGACAATCCATCCTCCAATCATCCATTAATTACTGGCATGTTGGATTCTCTCCGGAATAGATCCAGGGACCAACAACGACCTCAACTACCACAGGGTTCCAGTTCCGTCCGGGGATAGGCACCTGGGGCAGTGGGCCTCAATTCGTGGTAGCGGAGCGGGTTTTGCGAAGAGATAAAAGGGAAGATGCCATCCGATGGAGAAGGCTTCATGGAAGCCTATTCAAGCATGGCCAAAAATCCAGGCTATACGGAGGAAACACTAAATTTATCGATGACCGCCAAGCAGCCGCCATCGTACGACGGAAAAGTCAGCTGGTTCAGGTATGAAGAACTCGTGGACGACTGGGTGACCATCACGACGGTGGAAGCACCAAAGAGAGGACCTCTCCTAAAGAGCAGACTCACAGGAGATGCATATATGTACAAGGCAGTCCTCCAAAATGACCTTTTGCAAGATCCTGATGAAGGAGTCAACTATTTCAAGAACACGCTGAAGAAGTACTTTTTGAAAGGTGCGACCAACGTGTATCTGTACAGACTCCTCAGTTTCTTCAACCATAGAAGGCAGAACCAAGAGTTCCTCATTTTTACCTCAAAATTCGAAATCCTTCTCATGAGATTGAAGGCAGCATGGATGGACTTGATGCCCGTTTTCACGGCACAGTCCCCATCATTTCGACAGTCCGTACAGGACGCAAATGCAAGAACAATTGCTCGACATCAGCAAGCAGCCGGTGTTCGAGCACCGCCTCCAGCCCTGCTCAATGAGGACGATCCTACAGTCCTCAGACAGTATATCCAAGGAATGCAGGACAGACAGCGGGACGCATTTCCCTTCGAGGATAATCTCATTGCACAGTTTTTCATTATTCAAAGTGAGTTGTCAGATCAACAAAGAGAAAGACTCACAAGTGCAATGTCATTGAGAAACATCTCACTCGAGAATTATTCCTATGAGATGCTGAAGACGCATTACCATGAACTCTTCATCACGACGAGGACATCGATCCAAGATCCATCCATCCGACCGCAAGGAGGCAACCGAGGCAACACATTCTTCATCATCGAACAAGGTGAATACGAAGGAGAAGAAGGCTTCTGGGTTGAGGATGAAGAAGGACTTGAAGGATTCATGTCAAACAACGATGAAGAGACGTTCTGGGTCCTCGAGGAGAACGATGCGTTCATAGCAAGAAAAGTGTCGGGGCGGAACTTCAAGTTCAAGAAGAGAAAAGGAAAAGGAAAATCAGGAAACAAAAAGGGCAGTCACCAACGAGGTGGCTTTAAACCCTTCAGAAAAAGCGGTTCTGGCGGAAAGGCCAATATGGCCAACGAAAACTATGATCCCTACGACCAGGCATATTGGGGAAAAGGCAAAGGAAAGAAGGGAAAGAAAGGAAAATCAAAATTCCAATATCCCCATGATGGAAACAAAGGTTATCCATCCTATGAGAGCGGTAAAGGAAAGAGCGGACAGGAGAAAGGAAAATCCAAGACGTTCGCAGCCACCGCAGACAAGACGGAGGAGCAGCCCGCCATCCAGCAGACTGCACCATCCATAGAGCCTACCTATGCCGGTTGGACAGACCAAGACTGGGATCAATCATGGACATGGAACGAACATGGCTGGTACTCATCCCATGAGACATCCAGCACAGGACAAGCGTTAATGGCATTCCATGATGCATATGAGCATCCTGGGAAAAAGGCCATCCACGAGAAGCTGATCCAATCAGATACAGTTTCAGAACACAATCTGTCCGTCACAACAAATCACAGCCTTCTGGCAACAAAGCTGATGGCGCCTGTCATCAACCCTCAGCACAACCCGACCTATGCGATTCTGGACAATGGATGTACCAGATCTATGGGCAGCTGGCATGCAATCCAGCGTTTTACCCAGGCAATCGAACCAATGAAGGACATCATCTCCTATGAGTACATCCCGGCCGAGACCAAGTTCACTTTTGCAAACGGAGAGACCGCCAGGGTAAATTGGACCCTGCATCTTCGATATCACACAACTCCTCCGTGCAGTACCAACATCGACGTCCTTGAACAAGGAACTGTACCGATCCTTCTCAGCATCAGCCAGATGCGGAACCTCTACATGACCATCGAGCACACACCTCAATGTGACAAGATCACATGCAAGGCCTTTGGCATGAACCGTCAAGCAGTTCCAGTATCCGGTACAGGACATGCACTCGTCGATCTCGCTGGAGTTGCAAGAGTGAAGGCGCATGGAGAAATTGCTCACAAGGGCCTCATCAACTATGTCTATGACGATGATAACAGCATCAAGTTTCCCTCCGGGGATCCCACCAAGAGCGAAACTGTTTGTGCAGCAAAATCATCCGAGACAAAGGAGGACCTAGCAACAAGCAGCTCATCCGTGTGCGCATCACGCCCCGAAAGGCGCTGTTCACACCAAATGGAGCCAAGGAATGTCCAATAAATCCTGATCACATTAGCCGAGAACGTAGCACGGAAATCATTGATGCATCCACAGGTGGAGATCCAGACATTTTGGAAGACAATTGGAGACTTACATCCCAGGCAAATAAGCCAATGATTAACCTGTGGATAGGTAAGACCATTTTCACCTTCTCGGACAATTCGCTTAAGGACGAAGAAGCAGGTTCAGGATCGGCAGCAGACAGGATCATCGACAAGAGGGGCCGGTCGACTATTGAGCCAGATCCTTTCGCACCATCCTCAGAAGAACCAACATCGCTTCCGCTTGCCCTAGGCAGAATCCACAAGCGATTGTCAAATCCCGAAGAGTTGAAGAAACTCCACCTGCAGCATCATCACATGACCACAGATCAATTTCGATTTAGAACCCGAGCACTTCATTTGCCGAAATCAACATTCGATCTATTTGACAAGATCCGAAGTGAGTGTGAAGTTTGCCAAGCGGCAAAACATGCACCATCACGAAGCAAGACAAGCGGACTTCGAGCGGACACCTTTGGTGACATGACATTCATTGATCACTGTCAAGTTCCTCTTGGAACAGGAGAACACATGATTGTTCTTGTCATCCTGGATGGAGCAACAACATTGCTCACTGCAGAGGCAGTGACAACTACGCAAGAAGTCGAGAACATTACTGTTCTCAGGAACTATTTTGACCAGTACCACTTCCACCCAAATCAGTTATCGCAGATCAACATGGGAACATTTCTATCAGTCCCTTGACATCACACCGATACCCTTGGGACCGAATACACCATGGCCAAACCGAGCTGAAGCAGCAGTTCGACTCCTGAAGGCACAACTCAAGATCATGCTAAGTTCCATCAAAGCAGGTACTGCACCTGCAACACTGAAGAAAGTGACATACAGGCAGCTAGTGAAGGCCGCTGCAACTGTCAGGAATCAGACCGTCACCTACGGGGGAGTAACACCATTGGAGCTTGCATTCGGAAGACGACCAGAAGATCTCATCCAACTCGATGTCGCAACACCAACTCAGTTGACGATTGACAGGAATGAAGAAGAGATGACAGCCATCCAGATCAAGCAGCTGTCAAAGCAAGCTTTCCAAGAAGCACGTCAATCCGAGGACATCCGACGAGACCTTGCTCAAAATCTCCGAATGAGTTCAAAGCCTCTTCAGGTGAAGGACAAGGTATTCT
This sequence comes from Effrenium voratum, assembly GCA_963377175.1. Taxonomy (NCBI): domain Eukaryota; class Dinophyceae; order Suessiales; family Symbiodiniaceae; genus Effrenium; species Effrenium voratum. The sequence goes on from CAUJNA010003359.1 coordinate 620,906, forward strand.
ACTGGCAGGAAGACAAATCCAAGATTCGTTCCGATGGAGCAAGGGAGGAATATGGCTAAAAGGAAAAGTCATTTCCATTGAAGGAGCGATGGTAGGACTTGATCTTGGGACTCGACTCATCAAGGTTAAAATGAAGAAGCTCAGGAAGGATGAGACCATCCCTCCGGGGAAACCCGGAATTGACCTTCTGTTACCTGAAGAGCGAGAACCCTTGCAGAAGGAGCAACCAGGCTCCTCTATAGATACCAAGAAAAAGGAATCATCCGCACCAGCTCCTAAGCCAAGATCATCAGTGCCATTGCGTATCGCGGGAAAACAACTCCAAAACCTGCAGTACCTCATCCAGCAGAGAACATGTTCGTCGAGGACCTCACATCCATTCCTGAACAAACACATTGGAATTGTGTACGTAAGGGAAAGATCCACGTTCTCGAGATCTTTGCAGGAAGTGCCAGATTCAGTCAATGCTGTGCACTATCAGGTCTTAAGGTTGGGGCTCCCGTGGACATCCGCACAGGATTCGATGTAATGACATCCAAGGGACGACACATGGTCATGGAGATCATCAGGGAACAAGCACCTGATGTCATCCTTATGGCACCGGTCTGTGGTCCATGGTCAAATATGCAGAACATCCAGCAAGACCAACAAAAGGTTGGGGAAAAGCGGAGACGCTACCTTCCCATGGTTGAATTTGTGGCATCCATTGCGCGTTATCAGTTGAAGCACAGAAGATACTTCATTATCGAAAATCCTCAGACATCCAGGATATGGTATCTGAAATGCATGCAGCAATTGTTTTCAGACCCATCCGTGACCTGGGGAGATTTCCATTTCTGTGCATACGGACTAAAAGATCCTGAATCCGGGCTCAGAAGTCTCAAGCCCACGAGCTTGATGCACTGTTTACCTTCCGAGGTTATGAGACCGATCTTCAGAAGGTGTAAAATTTTTTCCAGCTCAGTCAAGCATGAACACCAACCCCTAGAGGGAAACGCTGGTACCTTCGCAAGCAGAACCAAACTGGCACAGGTGTGTCCTTACCAGTTCTGTCAGGATCTTGCGCACATCCTCTTACGACACTGGCAGGTGAAACCGCTTGACAATGAGGTGTACCTCTTGGAGGACCTTTTTGAACCATTCACCATCAAGCAGGTTGATATCCTGAGAAAGGAGATGGACGCCATTGACAAGGAGTTCAACATGACCAGCAGCAGTCTTGCAGTCAGAATCCAAGACCTGCCGTTCAACAAGGACGTTCAACCATTAGTCATCCAGGATCCGCTAGTTCAGAAATTCCAGAAGACGATGAAGCAGTACCCACCTGGGACTGAAATTGATATCTTCAAGCAAGATCCTAATGACTGGCGATGTTAGAACATGTGGAACGGCTGTAAGAAGTTGAGACAACTGTGCATCTCATCCACTCAGTATGACGCATGCACTGCATACGTCCACACCATTGGCATCAATATGCCTATTACGTCACCTCCGGACGATGCAATCATATCCTTCTGGCAGCCTGATCAGCTGAATAGAATTTGGGTCTTGCCTGCATCAAAATGCAATTGGGAGAACTATGATCCGAAGACTTGGCATGCTGTGATGTTTTCATCCGTTCATCAGTCGTTCACCGATGCGCCGGCTATCAAGCCGATGCCCATCGAGACGGATCCATTGGATCCAACGGATGCACCTCAGCAACCTGACACGCAGCAACCACCTGATCAGCCGGACCATCCCATGCCTGATCCAAGACCTCCAACACCTCCGGACAAGAGCATGTCAGATCCTCCTCCGGATCCTCCACATCAGCCTGATCATCCCATGCCGCCAGCACCACGCAGTGTGTTGCCAGACACAGTGGATCCTCCACTACCGCCGCTTAGACGGCAAAAGCCGTCCATTTCATCCTCAAGTGGACTCAATCGACTGGGGGGTGATGTCTCTTTGCCGTCACAGTCGCGATCATCTCAACCAATTCTTCCGACTGTCGTGGTACCTTCACCACCTGCGATTCTTACAAATCCCGAAGCAGAAGAACGAGATGAAGATCTTGAACTGCCAACACTTGCGCAAGAAGAAACCGGCAGTCCATCAAAGAAGCAGAAGACTGGGAAGAAGAAGAAGAAGCCAGATGACAATGATGAGTCACCTGAGCATTCTCCCAGACATGATCCTGCATCTTCATCCAGTTATAATCCGAACAATCCAGCGAATTTGCCGGTCCAATATGAAAGTGAGGAAGAGCTGATTCCTCATGTTCCAACCCCATCCGGCACTGGAAGTTCAGAAAGAACCATGAGATACACTGACCAGGAAGATGGAGATTCAGAAGACTCTCAGAGGACCAGATCCTACGATGATCACCAAGCTGATCTCGTTCTAGATGAAGCGCATTGGTCACTCATGACAGCCGAACAAGATCTGTGCGAACACTGGATCCTTTACGGTTCCGAGAGCTATTGAAGGCAACCCTGTCCTTCTTGGACGTGTGAAAGGGACCTTCAATCCATCTCCCCGATGCGGATTCTCTCATCAGAAATACACAGATCACAATCATGTTGACCAGCTATGCAAGAACATGACCGACGATGACCGTGCACTCTTAGTTCTGTATTCATCCAAGCAAGAATCTTTGAAGGCTTCATCCACATCCGCACTCATTGGCAAGAAGCGGAAGGAAGCTACAGCCACGGAAATAAGAGCTTATCAGAAGCAATTCCTTGAAGCCAAGCTTGACAATGAAGTGTTCGACTTAGTCGATACACGCAAGATTCCGGTCAGGAACTGGGTCACCGGTCGCTGGGTCCTATCCCTGAAGCGAGACAAGGATGGTAACTTCCTGAAGACCAAGGCTCGCTGGGTCCTCCGAGGCTTCCAAGACAAGCAGAAGAATGATCAGCAGACAGACAGTCCTGCAGCATCCAGGAGTGGTTTCCGCCTTGCAATCCAAGCAGCCTCAAATAAAGGCTGGAATATATTCCACATGGACTTGAAGACAGCATTTCTCCAAGGCGAAGCATACGATCAGTCTCGTGACATCATTTGTCAGATACCTCCTGAAATGGGATATCCACCACACATTGGAGCGCGCATGAAGAAGCCTGCCTACGGGCTGAATGACGCACCACGTCGATGGTGGAACATCCTTGATTCGGCACTTCGTTCACACGGACTAGTGCCAACCCGGGCAGACCGTTGTACAGCCGTGTACTACGGCAAGCAGCTTCCGAAGCCCGCATTGGTGAGTGAAAAGAAATCATCCGCAACTTTCGATCTAGAAGGAGCAGTTGATTACCTGATGGACCCTGTTTCTGGTAACAATGCTAAGAATCGACAAGTTCATGCAGCACTGTCTCTTCATGTAGATGATCTTCTTATGACGGGGGATGACGTGTTCGAGAAGGAAATCATGGGACGACTTCGGAAAGATTTTCAGGTTGTTTCCGAGGACAAAAATGATTGCCTCTTCGTAGGACAGCGCATCCAATGGAAGCAAGATGACAAGCACGGTTGGTACATCAATGTTCATCAGAACGTTGCCATCGACGAACTGCAGGAGATCACTTTTGACAAGCACCTGAAGGACGACACTCCTCTTACTCCACAAATGCATACTGCACACAGAAGTGTCCTAGGTCAGATCAACTGGTTACAGTCGCGAACGCAATTCCACATTGGTTATCAATTCTCAAGGTGTGCATCCAAGGCATCATCACCAACCATTGAGGACGTTCACGCCATTAATAAGACAGTCAGAACCATCAAAAGCATTCCGCTTAGCATGAGATTCTGGCCCCTTCGTGGCAAGACACGCATAGTTGGCTATCCAGATGCATCCTATCGCAACAACGAGGATAAGTCATCCCAACGTGCGCATGTTATTTTTCTTGCAGAACAAAGAGATCTTCGCCAGGGCTCATCGAACTCGAGAGGCTCACTGGTCGAGTATGAGACGCACAAGATCACCGCCACAACCATGTCCACTACTGTTGCAGAGTTGCATGGACTAATGCGTTGTTACGGTTCAGCATTATTTCTTCGCGGTCTCTGGTCAGACATAACGGGCGAAATTGCAGACGTACACATCCGCACTGATGCGACCAATCTTGTCACCACAGCATCCACAACACATCAACCGGAACAGAAAGAAACAATGCACTTGATCCAGATGTTGAGAAAGGAAAGCAACAGTGGACAGATGCACGACCTTGCACATGTACGAAGTGAAGATTGTCTGGCAGATTCTTTGACCAAGCACTCAGCTAAAGCAGACGAGCTCACCAAGGCCGTCCTCACCGGCAATCTCTTCAATGTAGATGCACATCCACCTTTTCGTACCATGTTGCAGAACAAGGCATTCTTGGTTGAGTGGCTAGCACACAACACGAAGCACGGACCCGACATCATTGCCTTTGCAGGAGTCGGTATAGCAGAATCCATGTTTGCGTATTGGGGAACCTGGGCATGATCCGCATGTCCACGAATTCTGACGCATGAGTTTTTCAGTGTTGCATTTTTTCAATTCCTCAATTCCGTGATGCGCGTGTTTGCACTTGACCCATGTTGAATCTCAAGAAATATGTGTCTGCCTCCGCAGCCACTTTCGGTTTACAACCAATCCGACCTTTGCAATCTTGTATGCTCGATCACCTCGTTGACATGCCCATCCTCAACCTGATGTTTGGACGATCCGGCGATGCGGCACCTGTGCCAAAGCCGATGATCAAAAGGCGGGCATCACCATTGAAGGAATCCCCTGCTCGTGATGAGGAAGATGAGACATCCGATTGCCCCATGGAGCAAGTCGCTGATGAGAATCCATCCGCCTCTCAACAACCCGAGAATATCAACATGGAGCAGGTTGATTATGATCGAGATTCCGATGACGATGATTCAGATGAAGAAGGGCGTCCTCTCGCAGGAAGGCCTTTGTCAAAGGCGATGCCACATCCGAAACTTGTTCCAAAGTCACCGCCACCGACATTGAGGCTTGTCTCCAAGGTCAAGCCAGCACCAAAGAACACCCTGGATGACGAGACGGAATCCGACAATCATCCTGGTGATCGACCTCCACTTCCAAGGCGACCAATGTGCGGCCTGTTCTCACATCCAACGATCGGTGGTTTGTAACATATGGATCGGATACGAACATCAGCCTCCAGAAGGAATCCGTACACCCAGGACCTTTCGGAAACTCAAAATTCCTGAGTTTTGTGCACGAGTACTACAAGGAATGCTCAACCATCCTCGATGTCAATCCGGACTTCCACTTCGTTCCTGAGCACGAGAGACCACATGGAGTTAAGGTATTCTGGTTGAAGGCAAGATTCAACGATTACTGGCATCCAACACTCCAAGGTGAAGGATCTCATGCAGAGAAGCAGTACATGGACTTCATCAAGAAGGTCTACAGCATCTGCTGCTACACCAATGCTCAATCCGAAGTTTACGGAACCGACATCATCCCGATGGTATGCCACAACGGCAACATTGATCTCGAGAAGGTCGTCCAGAATGTCGAACAGGTTTGCAAATACTTCCGCATGGATCCATCCAAGGCGAAACAGATCACAGATCTCATCCTCTGGCGAATTGAGAGAATGAGCAGATCGTTTTCCGGATGTCTTCGACATGATCCAAGACATGGAATCCATAAGGAATGCAAACGACAAGTGGGAATGGGTCCTGATGGATCCGTCGAGCTCTATGACGCATTGACCTGCATCACACATGCCAGGAACTTCATTGGAAATAAGCCAGGACTTCTCTTGATGGCTATGTTCCCGAGCTATGGAAAATCACGTTTCGAAATTGCGTTCGTATTTCCATCCGTGGACGGGACATATAAGGAGCGCAAGGCACGGGGAGAAATTGTTCCAAGGAATCGATGGATTGATAAGCTCAACACCAGATCCGCACAAAATTCACTCAGGCCCGATGGCAAGGAATTCTTTGTTGATTCAGAAATGGAGTTCTATGTGAGATGCAACAGCGGACACACACGACAAGTCGATATCCAATCCTTTGGACGACCCCTGTACTCTGAGCAGAAAGAGCCTCATCACGACGAACCGGACTATGATCTCCCAACGGAATCCATTCCGCCAAGTCCGCATCCGTCAAGATCCGAGGCACCTCATGGAGATGAAGGCACAGCTCGGCCTAAGTACAGAATGCGAAGGCCGGCACCACCATCCATGGAAGAAGAGAGAAAGATCAAGCCGTTCTCGAAGAAGCCCATCACATTCATGTTCCATGCAACCTATGGAAATCAGCTCTACAGCATCATGGAGCACGGGCTCAAATCTGGGAAATCCCAGTCAAACCCTTCGGGGAGAATGCACGTCCACATGGCATGCATCGATGACGTCATCCTCGAAGACGATGGAGTCAGAAGCCGCATTGACCCATGTGCCAGCAGGAAGAGATGCACTGCTGATCCTTGCATTTCTCAAGGACCAAGACTATGGCATCCGCCTCTCCGAAGAGAGAACAGCGTTGACAGACAAAACCATCGAGGCAAGAAACATTGTTGCAGCATTTGAACCTGATGGTAGCCTCATGGCGAGCAACAAGCGGATCATGAAGAAGAATCTCGATCATGAAGATTACGAGATGTACGACACCAAGATCCGCGAATTCGCCGATGCCTTCTTCAGTTATGTGAATTCCACCAAGCACAACAAGGAAAAAGATACTTCCTCAGAGACCAAGAAGAGATGGCATTCCACCGATCAGGACTCCACTGAAGGAGAAATGATGGAACCCTCCGGGGAAAGATCCGTCAAGCCGAAGGTCATCGGGGAATATCACAATTCAGAGAACCTAGATGAGTTCATCCAAGAACTCAAGGAAATCTATCTCGAAACAGATATGAACAAAAAGGACGCAGAGGAAGAGCTCGCGGGGACCAGGGAGAACCTCACCCGCTTCATGAACCAGTTCAACAAAGATCCAAGAAGAACTCATCCCAACTTGACAGAGTGCGAGAGAGCCTCATTGGCACATGTCGATCCTGATGTCAATCTCGGTGAAGAAGAATTCTACTTCCCTCATCGAGGAGAATGTCCCACCGTTGACGAGTACAAGCAAGCTCAACCAGGATCCGGATATCCGATCAAGCTTCCGCTTGGATTGAAAAAGCTCAGGTCACATGATGACCCGAAAATCATCCGAGCCTATGCCGATATCCTGGGATCGCTGATGCAGCCGACTGACCGTCCTCCCGTGGACTATCTCAACATGCATGAGTCCACCTCATCCATAGCGATCAACATGCTTACCCTGAACCATGGAAACCTCACAAGGAATCCAAAGCTGGACAACAGGGAGGTGCACAACATGCCGATGAAGGATCGACCGATCGTCAAGATGATGATGCAGAACAGTGCACGCATCTTATGCCTGAATGAAGCAGACGCATTCTTCAGTCCGAATGATGAGAAATCCAGGGAGCTCATCAAGACGTTCATCCGATACGGTTACAAGGGCATCGTGATCAAGCAATGGTCATCCAGACCGATCGCATGCTTTGTCCGCGGCGATTGGGGAACCACATTCGGAATGTTCAGATGTTTCTTCGGAACTAAAGGAGATTGCACTGATCCCGAATACGAAATTCCGACCTCGGACTGCTTGGCAACCACAGGAACATCCATGTTTACTGAACCCAAGAAGTACATTGGATCGAGATTGCCAGCACGCACCATTGTCCAAGGACATGGCCGAGACAAAGAGATCGTCGTTCTCCACATCGAGCAGAGTGATGAGTTTCGTGGCATGATCCCGAAATCATCCGACAAGTCATTCCACGAGTATGACGACCGCCACATAACGAGGGCAGATCTACCATTCGCAACCATTGGAGTCTTCCACATCCATCCTTCACTTAGCCATGGAGCAGCAAAGGAAGATCTTCAGAATGAAATCATGCCGCTCGTGACCTTGTACCGATGCGACGCGATCACCGGAGACGCCAACAAATCAGCGAACACCTACAGCAAACTCCAGCACGTCTACAATCCGACCAACGGTCTCGTGAACATCCTCATGAGGACATATCAGAGACTGTGGAATGCAACGAAGAATTTGCCACCCGTGGACAGAATGGAGTATGCAATGGAGACTTCGTGCACCCTGAAATCCATTGTCCGTCATCACCTGTACATGAAATGCGGATCAGGATTTGATCGAACATTCCCAGATGTGATGATGACTATCGTGTTTGGATGGGGCAAAACGAACATCCAGCAGGATTTCCGGAAGGACGAGATGAACGGTATGGATGATGAACAACTGGAATTCATGCGGAACCATCCAACCAAGGCCATATTCGATTACCAGGTCTCATCCGCAGAGCGCTAAAAGCACGTGAACAATGAAATGTTCATGAATGGCACTCCGACTCCCACAGTCCTCTCATGGTTTACATCCGCAGCAAATCTGCAACCAGTAAACGCAGCTCTGAGAGATACCAGGATTACATCAAGAAGAAGCAATCATCCTGGACCACGCAGGAGTACAAGGACTACAACAAGCAGTGGGGACATCAGAAGCAGTGGAAGGACTATAGCACTTCGACCTGGAATGATTATGGGGACCATGGCAGTCAATCCGACAGCAGCCGCCGATGGTATCGTCGATCCGACTGACCATGAAGATACGTTCAGCACCACGAACAATCCAGATGATTGATCCTCGTCGTCTACAAGACTATACCATGAGTGAGAGATCAATAGTTTCACAATCGTTCCGCGTGTACATAGCGTTGTACATCACCCTTTGATACATTTAGGTATCCAAAAAGAAGCAGTACATAGTGTTTCCCATTTCGAAGGCCAAGACATGTCATCCAAGCAGAAAAAGGATGAATCCGGCACTTTTAATCACATGGCTACGGCACACATCAAGGCTACGGTCAAAGGCCATGAAGCCAATAGTATTTCATACTTTGTGCTGGAGATCAAAAGAAATTTGTGTCTGTTTTGTGTTCTGTTTTCCAGACCATTGATCTCCTGCAACATTTGGCTCAAGGGCCCCTTTTGCAGAATCACGACCATCCGAGCGTGAAGACAAAAGAGCCGTTGCAGGCCGCTTACAGGATTATCCACAAGGCAATCCACCAGGGACAATCCATCCTCCAATCATCCATTACTGGCATATTCAATTCTCTCCGCAATAGATCCAGGGACCAACAACGACCTAGACCTCCAGTTCCCTCCGGGGATAGGCACCTGGGGCAGTGGGCCTCACCCCCCCCCCCCCAAGGCTTCCACTGAGATGCGGTGCAGGACGTTGGCTTCTGGGGCGTCCTCGTGCTCGCAGCCCTCACCGGAAGTTGCAGTTCGTTGCTCCTGGCGTCCTGCAAGAAGAAGCAATTGACGCTTGCCTTGCGGCTCAGGGGACAGCTTTGGAACGGTCTCCTTGGCTAGGTCCCCCAGTAGTGCCCTTTTACCAACTTTTTTGGGGGAGGGTTCCCCTACAAAAATAGACAACAGAAAGAAGGGCACCCTTATTCCAACCTCTCTACTGGAGGACCTAGTTGAAGGAGGTTTGAAGGGATGTTCTTTGAGCAACGGCCTGAAAGTCTTGAACGCCTGCCAGGGCCATGGGTTCGTAAGCCATGTTGGAGCCTTTGGGGCCTGAGGTCGCCAGAATTAAGCCAGAACTAAGGGTCAATTCACCCATAAGCTAGGGTTCATACCAGGGGTTCATATATGGCCGTAAGCATTGAGCCTTTGGAGGGTGTGTTTTACGCGGACTTTTTTGGCGCGAACCTGGGTTTGGTGATGTCCAATGCCATGGCTTCATTTCGGCGTGTCCAAAGGGAAAGCACGAGGAAACAGGGCCTACTTTGGAAAGCACGAAAGCACGACCTCCGCTCACTCCCAGCCCTCACCCTGGGAAGGGAGATTCTGGCATGCGACATATAACTTGCGGCCATGTCATACGCAAGCAACACATCTAGGGGAACCTTCCAATTCCGTTCTTTCCAGAAATCCTTCTTCCCAGAAAACCTCCGGAAACCTGGGGAAAACGGCCGGTTCTTGGAAAGAACGATGGTGGAAAAGAATCGGGAATCAACCCCTAGAACTTTGGGAAAGCACCCATGTTATTTCCCCCTTGAAGCACCCAGGGGGTTGTGGATACAAGAGCCGGAAATGGAAAGGGTTTTAGATTACTGATGGGGTTTGCGGATGAATGCATCAAGTACTTTGCGTAGGTCAGGCAAGCCGCTGGGGATTCATGGCAGTTTCGGATGGCGAACGGTGCTGATCAGAGAGGCTGCGCTAAAAAATGCCATGGGAATCGCAACTTTGGTCCACGAAGAGTTGATGAAGCAAACCTTAAGCTGGAGGAAAAGTCCGTTGAACAGGATGGCAAAAGAGACCAAGCCCGCTGCATGAACATGAGGGCGCTGAATAAAGCGGTCAAGACAGACATATAAATGAATACCCAATCCACATATATATATAGATGTATATACACATACGTGTGACATTTGTATTCATATGAACATTTCTATGTAGATCCGCATGCCAACTTGGTTATATAAATATAATATATATATATATATATTATAAATAATATATATATATGTATATATATATGTATATATGCATATAAACAAAGGGCATCCCATGGCGCGGAGAGCTCCCAATCACTCCCATGGGCTGTGGGTCAACTTTGCTTGCGCCATGCCTTAGGAAGAAGATGCCGAGCGACTCGGAGTTGGTGATCGGCAGGCCCTGCGCTCATCCTCAGGGAGAGGTGGCAGAGGGTCAGCCGAAGGCTGCGAAAGTGGAGGTCTGAAGTGAGTCCACTAGGCCCCCCAGTAGTGCCCTTTTAAACCTTGTTGGGGGAGGGTTCCCTTACACAACAAAAGGGTACCCTAATTCTAACCTCTCTACTGGAGGACCTTGTCCAAGTTGGCCATTTGGGCTGTTCCTTAAAGGAAAAGCCCGGCAATCAGCCGTCCCTGGGCGCCATGCGCCTGCACGCCACTTGTTCTCAACCGCGCGTTTCTGCGCGGTTGATGCCCTGAGGTCAGCCATTTGGGGAATGTTTGTTGGTTTCTGTGCCGATTCACCACATCACACGCTGCCCACTCTCACCTCTGCTGCTCGCACCCTTGGCGATGACCTAGGGAGTAGTATCTGGACATAAGGTGGGACAAACTGATTGGGCCACAGCTTTGGGGTGCTCCCACCCCATGGTAGTTCGTAGTTTTGACTCTTTCGCCCCAAGGGCGAGGGACCCTGGCAGCGCCAAGGCAGCTTGGCGCTGCCTGCCTGATGGCAAATTTATGGCAGCCGGAAAGCCTTTGCCTTGGATTTCAATCCATCTCGGCAAGGACACTTTCTCGGCCGGTAGTCGGAATGGGTGCGGAGCTTGTTTGCAAGCATGCACATCTTTTCCAAATCAATTTCCAACGAAGATGCGACCACCAGACATCCACGGTGCTCCATGAAAAGGCTCCAGCCTGCATGTATTCGATCTATGCTCTGTTCGTGCGCGGACTTTCCTTCGTGTGAAGCAGCTGAGTGCTTGTCTCTCCATTTCTGCGCAATGAGATTCTACGGGGCTGACACTTGAGCACATGGGTTGGCAATCACAGCCCGTTTTTCTCCTTGGTTTTCAGGCAAGCAAGCGCTAAACGCCCGGGTTGGCCAACGTATTCCTTTGTGGCTAAATGACCTTTTCCCCTCTTGTGCTTTTGGGTTCCTGTTTCCTTACCTTTTACCAGCGCAATGTCAACTTGGGGGGCCTACGTCTGGATGCCCCAGGTACGGAAGTCCGATTCCTTCCCGCCGGGGCCCTGAGAAATGAACAGAGTTGCCTTCCCGCGTTGTGTGGTGCTTCTGTGATTTACGTGGAACAACTCGACTGTCCCGGAGATGAATGTGTGCAAATCTCCTTTGGAAGAGAAAAGAGACGGAGCACTTACAAGCATTGTCCTTTCTTGGGGTAGTGTGCTGAAAAAGAAGATGCCCTGAGTTTAGCTTGGCTTTATTGCAGTCGATTCTGCAAAAGGACACCTACATTTACACGTGAAGTTCTAAATCCATCTCACCCCGTACTGATTTGTCGGACCCCGCTGGCTTGTGGTGCAGGGCCGCTGGGTGTCTGGTGCTCCTTCCGCTTGCGTTTATCAGGGGAAGCGATACGGATCTCCATCAAAGATGGCGGACATAAATCCCCATGGAATATGAGGGGCGAAAGGATTACCCATCGAATTGGCCCAGAATCATGACTAAGTTTGCATCAGAGCCAACTTCTCGTTTTTTAGGCCCTTGTGGTGAATGATGCCCACGAACGGCCAAGCAATTCGCACTCATAATCCATGGCTCCGACGGAAGCTTTGCGCCCGAAACTTTGCCAAGGCCCGTCGTTGGCCCAGCTCAAATAGGTGCCCTTCTACCCTTTTTTGGGGGAGGGTTCCCCTACTAAAGTAGACTACAGAAAAAAGGTACCTGGACCTTCGTCCTCCTGAAGAAACGTAGTTTCCGCCTTTGACTGGATATTCAATCGGGAAATCGTAGCACTTTTTGCCGCAAAAACCTGAAACTCCCAAAACTGCTAAAACACACTGTTGTAATGCTCGCGGCCTTTGACAGAGTAAAGGAAGGTTTGCAGGGGGCAAACGACTGAATGAAGCCCGCAAGTTTGTCAAAACATGCAACGGCATTCCAAAGTTGTGCGGTGCAGAAAAAACCGTACCCATTTTGACCGCAAAACGCCCGCAAATTTCCGCAAAACTCACACAAAAAACCCGCAAACTCCCGCAAATCACAAAACAAGTCGTAGTTTTGATGATCAAGGCATCCCATGGTGTTCACTGGCACGTCAATGTCCTACAAAGGCGGCTCGAAGTTGGGGTGAGGTTTAGGCTTAGGGTTCAGGCTCAGGGTTTTCGGGTTTCGGACTTTTAGGGCTTAGGGCGCCCCGAGCTGTCAGAGACCCCGGTGCGGACACCCACGAAAATGGTGTTCTTTGTTGACCTGTTGTTTTACCTTGTTGCCTTCCTTCACCCTCAACAAAAAGACAAACCAACATCTTTCATTTCCAGGTCCCTGGGCCGTAACCTCTGCTCAGGTCGGACATCGAGCTGAGACGCTCTGCTGAAACTGCGGTTTTGGGCGTGTGGTTTTGGGACTTGGATTTTTAAGGGGAACCCAGCAGAAGACTACTCCTCATCAGCAGCTCGACAGGTGAAACATCAAAAGATGGCTTCTTAATGGAAACCATCGGGACATGACCGGCAAACCAAGAAGTGCCATTGGAGTAGTGACCAGCGCCATGGCACCGGCAGGGAGGTTCTGCTTGAGGGGTCCGCTGTCTAGAGGTTCTGATGCCGGGTCATTCCCGCCCACGAATGTGGGTAGCCATTTTGGACGGGAGTTATTTGAACTTTTGGATGGGAGGCATTTGAACCGGCGCTGGACATGGGATCAATTCTTTCATATGTTGAAATGATTTGTTTTTATGCTCCCTTCTTGGCTTTAAAGGGAATCTCTCACTGGACATATTTTCGTATTTTTTGCCCAGGCGGCCCTAAACGCAAATGGAAGACCGCACCAGGCCGATGTGTTTTTTGCCTGTCCGAGACCTGCGGGAGCAAGCGAGCTCTCAGTTCATTCCGGGCTTTGCCCACGTCTTGGTGGAAGTTGGCATAGCCCTCTCAAAAAACATGCCGTCCCACCTGCCTTGCACTTCAGCGGCTGCGAGGCATTTAAGTATGGGTATGGGTCAAACAATTAAACCACCAGGATATGGACGGCAGGTTTGAGTCCTTGTTTCCATTTCGAAAGGCAACCCATTTTGGGTACCTATTTTTGACCCACACCCATTTGTCGAAAGATGTGGCAACCCTCATAGTGACATTATGTTCGACATTCCTTTCACTTTCGCAAGGCAGGGGCACTGGTACCCTGACACTTGATCCCAGTGCATCAAGAGTGTTCCTCCCAGGGTTCCTCGCAGGGGTTTATGTGAATGCGGCCTAAGTGAACGAGCCAAACCAAAACAAAACACTACATCAAACTCGGTTGCATCTCTGCGGGTTAGCCACGCACGCACGCTGGAGATAACGCGGCCATTATAGGGTTTCGGGTGGGGTTGGCCATGTCTTAGCAACGCACATCTAAGTAGCAAACTGGGGCAAGTTCAAGTTCCCTGGAATGCAGTTCCTTCATCTACTCTTCAACTTCCTGGCTCTCAGCAGGGAATGAGAATTTCAGAATTGGAATGACCCCAAGGGGGAATTTCCAAGTTCATTCCCAACTCCCCAGGGGACCGGGACCCAGAACCTTAAACCCTACACCCCAAAACCTAAATCCTAAACCGGGGCCTGGGTTCATTCCCAACACCCGGACCCATCGCGCCTCTTCCAAGCGGTCGAAGCGCCACGCTCCGAGGCGAGGCTTCCAGGGCGCGGCTGGCGGAGCGGCGGTGGCGAGCGGAGGAGGCGCCGCAGAGCTTGCGGATGCTGCCGGGGGGCCAAAGGCGACAGAGCGACGTGTGGAGAGGGCTGGAGAGTGGGGGGGGATTTGTAGCTGGGGAATGAGAAATGGAATGAACCAGGCTTTCCCCTTAAAGGAAACCAGTTGGATGGTTCATAAGGGTCCCCCAGCTAGGTGCCCTTGTTAACCCCGTTTTTGGTTGGGAGGGTTCCCCTATTTAAAACAAAAAAAACTACAGAACACAAAGTTGGTACCCTTATTCTAACCTCTCTACTGGAGGACCTAGATTCGTTGCTGGTGCGATAGGTAGGGAATGAGAAATGGAATGAACAAGTCGGAGTCCCACCAGAAAAGGAAAGCACGAAAGGAAACCACCACTTGGATGGCGCATAAGGATCATTCCAATTCTCATTCCCTTGCTGAGCACCAGCAAGTTTCGATCGTTTCCAGCTCGTTTTCGTTTCAGCGGCTAGTAGCCCGGGTTTGGATTGGTGGAATTGGATTTGAAGCCCCGGTTCTCGAAGACTCACTTTAACCTTTTGGCTTCCGAACCATTTCCGAACCCATTTTGGTGAAGTTTTAGTGGCCCCAAAGGGTGATCACCTTTTATGTCCAGATCCCGTAGAGGCATCACCCACCCCCACCGGGCTCCAAACCAAGCTGAAGGTTCGCCGTGTCCCAACACGGCCTGGTGCGCATCAGTGGGCACTGGGCCGTGGGGGGCCGCGAGATCGTGCCCGAGCGGCAGGCGAAGGGACGGGGGAACTGGGGAACGGCGGGGAGGCCAACTGGTTCCCAGTTACCCGTGAAACCCGCGGTCTTGATGGTTCCCAGCCATCCGCTTAGTTGTTTTTTTTCCTTCGGTTTTTTCTGGTTTAGTGGGAGGATAAGCCCTTCCGTTTGCTTGAATTCAGTTATTCCTTGGCAAGGCGTGTTCCATGTGGAGACCCCGTCTGGTGGGGCAGGAAGCCTTGCCGGAAGCGAGTCAGTTTCTGGGAGGCTTTCCGACCTATGAAAAACATCCAAGTGGAACTGAGCATCCCTAAGTCCCTTTGCTTCCTTTTCGCGAAAAAGTGTCAGTGCCCGATTCATCAAGGCCACCAAAATTCACTCAATTGTTTCCAAATGTTTCCAACATCATTCAGGAGCCCCCAGAATGAGGCGCCCGCATTCTCTTCCAGCGGTGTTCTTGCTTCGGCCAACCCCCCCCCCAAAAAAAAAACACAATCAAGTGTTGCCAACATCTTTCAGGAACCCCAAAATGAGGCGCCCACATAATCTTCCAAGTTTTTCTTGCTTCACCTTCGACCCGTCCCACCCTCGCCCTCAGCTCCTCACCTCGGGCCTCGGGCCGCGTGGCCAGGCCTCGGTGCACATCTCCGCGCAGATGGAGGTGGTGCTTCACTGGCCCCGCGACGACGTCTTCAGCTCCAGCAACGTGCAGGCGCGCGCGTCTGCGCGTGCGAGGAAGCGAGCGAGCGAGGGAGCAGGGGCCGCCACGCGCTTCTTTCTTTGGGAGGGGTCGCTTTTCAACATCCAGGAAACAGGTAGCTCGCAATAAGTTTGCATTGGAGGTTGGGAGCTGGTTTCCCACTTACTCTGCACAAGAACCAGGGGTTCGAATCTTTATCACCAATCCAAACCCTCAGTAGGAGGAAGCTGAAGCAAGAAAGCACGATCCTTGTTTTTTTTCTAGGAGTTCGCCGAGGGTCGTTTTTTTTTCCCCCCCCTTCCGGGGGGGGTGGTCTTGGCCAAAACACTAAAGCAAATGGCCGGGCTTGAGAAGCGAAGAATCGAGTTCAATAGTTGGTCGAACCAAACTTTGGCTAAAGTCGAACATCAGCTCCCACTTGGCACGGCACATTTCCCAGGTCCATTCAGGGAACTGCGTAGTATGACCGTGCAGTGTGATGATGGGCAGCGGGGCGATCCTGGATGTTCTGGAAAGGTGTCTCAGGTTAGAACGCCTTCACCAAATGCCAAACAACAACCGCTGCATTGTCCCATTGGCAGCGAGACGTGGTACCTCTGAAAATGGCTGGAGGAAGAACCATGATGGGACCCTGCGAGGCATTGTCCACCAGTCACCCTCAGTGCGATCCCTCCAAGCGTGCTAAGAGGTCCGGGCCGGGCAAGGTGAAGATTGTTGAGGGCAATGGCCCATCAGCAAACAGAGAAAGATGGCCATTAAGCAATGGGTGCATGGCAAGAAAGCACGATTCTGCTGCAAGCATACATGTATATATATATATATATGTGCGTGTTGTTTCTTTTATGGGGACCCCCAACAAAATGTGTGTTTTCTTTTGGCCCCTATTCACACCAAAACAAGCAGGGTGCCCTCAAAAAGACACCCACATCCTCGCGCTTGCTAGCAGTTGTTTCTTGTTAAATGAAATGCTGAGCTTGTCTGAAAGTGGTTATTTTTTGCGGCTTGGGCGCCACTTTTGGGCTCCAAACTGGCGCCAGGTGGAGTTCATTTCGCACCAGATTTGGCCGCCGCTTCCCCCCAAACCCGCCGAAGGCAGGCTACTGCGTCTGATGCGGGCTCAATGCCACTGGTCAAAAAACGGCGGGGCCCGTCCTCCGCCTGCGGGATATTTCTGTGTTTCGCCGTTCCGAGTTATTTCCAGACCTGAGATCCAGGAGTTTGAGGTGTTTGACATGAATGAATCAAGAAGCAGGACTGGCTTGCAAAAGCAAGAGTGATCTAGGAGTTGTCCTTGAGGGAAGTATTTGGAAGCAACTTGTGTTTTGTTTTTCCTTTGTTTGGCCCCGCAAAATGCAAGTCCGTGCATTCTCCAATCAATACGGAGCAGCTCTATGTGCTCGACAGCTTTTGCAGAAGGTGCACTCGCCCCAAACTCCGCATGTTTTGATTTGCACGAGTTTGCGGGCGTTCTGCGCTGAGTTTCGGGTGGTGTTTTCCGGTTTGCCGATTTGTCACATGAGGCTTGCCAGGCCAAGCCGAGAGGCTTTGCACTCGAAGGCCATGTGGATTCCAGAGTTTCCGGCGGGGTCGGCTTGCGCGGTCATTGGCAGAAGCTCAGTTGTCCAAAGCGAATCGACCTTTTGACCTTTTTGTTTCCCTACTTTCGTCCAGACTTTTTGTCGGGACCCCAAAAGGTGATCACCTTCTATTTCCAGGTCCCTAACATTGTTGTTGTTGGGACACATGTTGCATTTTAGCTTATTGTGGTTGAGTGGTTGAAATCCCCACTCAACTGCTAAAACAAAACGTTTTGCCCCCCTTCCAACGTCGACCAAGCGGGAGAAAAGCTCGCATGTGTTGAAGTCGCCTGCAGGCGGCTTGGCGGTGAAGCGCAGCGACAGCCGACAGCATTTGTCGACCAGGTGGGGGAGCGTCAAAATCGGACATGCTGACAAACCGCATAATGCTGACCCCATATGTGTTTTTTATTATTAGGGGGGTGTCCCTGGGTTTTGTGGGGAATCAATACTTTTGGCGGGAACATCTCTTTTGAATAATCTGGGGTTAATTAATATGGGGCGAACAGTGTATATATATATATATATGTGGTATATCAAGTGGGCCTAAACGAGCGGGTCTTGTTTTCTCTAGTTTAGGCACATGGGAATTGTCGGGGGCTCGCTCAGGAAACTCAGTTTACGAATCTCCGGTTTAGTGAGCTCTACATATGAGGTTCGGTCAAAAGACCCTTTACTTGTGGGTTGGAAGGGTGCAGCCACCAAGAGTTGCCACTCAATGGCTGTGAATCATGTACTGCATCTCCACATCAGTATTGGCAGACAGAAACATACAGAAGCCACATTGGCCGTGGCCCGCAACAGACAACCTTCACTGGTAGCTTATGTTTGAGCAACAAAAGCGCGGGGATGATTGAAGGCCTCCCATGTTCCTTCCCAAGCACCGAGAGTTTCCAACCAAAACATGAACCCACAAGAATGCCTGCCCCATGAAGCCGATTGAATCCAGATGCCCCCCCTCCGCCCAGTTGTGCGACGCCGGAAGGGCCTGGGAAATCGACCGCCTGTCACATCTGGATTGAACTTATGTTCTTTCCCTGGCGCTTGGGGAAGGGGGGCGGGTTGTAGTTGATGCCGATTTCACACTTGGCTTGCTCAAGACAGCATAGCGGTGGACGCAATATCCCTGACGCATGCTGATATGTAATTTAGCGCCGACTTGAACCTGGCCAGTGTTAGCCTCGAGGCTTTCTAGCAAGGGACGCCCTGTCAGAACAATGAACACAGAACACCTCCTGGTATGGCGCATGCCGCGTTGGGAAGCTGAACATTCGACAGACCCTTTCCTTGAGATACAAAAGGGCCCCCTCGGCATAGGGGTTGCTATGAGCCATGATGGGCCAACCACCCCTCCCTTGTTGAATTTCTGGCCTTCATACTTCATAGTCTACTTGTTTCGAATCACAGTATGGCGGTGTTTTCTTCGGAGGCCGCCTTTTTGGCTGGCTTTTAAGAGAAACCAATAGCAAGCAAGCATTTTGGGGTTCCCATTCCTTTCCCTCGCAAACTCACCTGGCAGTTTGGAGGCCACGTTTTCTTTGCCCCCGCGCGAGGAGGCACTTGGCCTCCCGATCGTGGGGCTGGCCAGGCCCGGCTACGACTTGTGGTTTGCTTGACTCGTGCTTCCCAAGGTTTTTGGGGAGGGGTGAAACACGTGAACATTGACGACCAAGGACATGTTCCTTCTTTGTTGGTGGGGGTCCTGTTAATCAACTACAACTACACTGTCCTTTTATGTTGGCGGGGGGAGTTCCTTAACATCAACCATTTGATACGGAAGGAACATGAGCTGGGCGCCCCCTTAAGATGCGAATTGCCGGAAAAGCCCGGCATTGGACGTTGCAAGGCTGTCGGATCTAACTGCATCCACTAGTCCGCCATAGACCATGGGCACCACATTGGTGCGGACCCGGCTCGAAATTCAGTCAGTCCCATCGATGGACAGTTTGGCACTCAGCACAACATCACTGAATCCACAAGACTGTGGCGTTGCCCCAACTGCAGCCAAGCACAAAACTTCATGAAGTCCTTGCTGCTGTTCTTTTTTTTGCCTTGGGCTTCATGGGTAAGAAGTGCCAAAAAAAAAGGTTGCTGATGGCCCAATGACGAGCAGGCTTCAGGATCCAGGGTCTTTCTGTCATGAGTTGTTCGCTTCAATAGGTCTCTTGCGGTGTCACACGCTTTTCAGGGATCCTACGATGGATGGACAAAATCCTGCACCACTTTCAAAGGATGGGAAACCATTGTTTGCTGGTATTTACAGGGGGGAATCGCATCCTTCCAGGGTTTCCCAGGTGGTGCAGGATTTCGTCCGTCCACAGTACGTTTAGACCGCTTGGGAATTTAGTCCGGCCATCCAGGTGATTCGCCTTGCTTGGCTTCCCTTGGTTTGCATCTGTTCGAATTCGCGGGTTCACCTGGACGCGCTCTACGCTGGTTTCCTCACGCACTGCGACCATACCCTATTGTCCCAACATGTCCCAACCCAAGAGCAGTTAGCACGTGCCGCTTCCACCTGGCGCCTGAGTTACTTTTACACTGCACTCAGAACCACCCTTGGTTCATATGAAACCGCATTGACTTGGAAGCTGACAGGGGGGGATTTCGCCAAGACCATTTCAGGACTGGAAAGAGCTTGTGCTGAGAGCTTCTTTGGTTCAACCTGGATGGCGGCTGGAACTGGGTGAGACAACTCTTTGGAGGGCTCTTGCTGGGGTAAGCACTGCTGACATTCATACTAATATGGGCACCCAGAAAAAGACAGACATGCACACACCTATGTGTAGTGTAATTCTGTTGTTTTTCTTTCATGCGTCAAGTTGCTGCAGCTGTGGGCTCTTCGAAAGCCCACTTTGTTTCTGTTTTGGGGTTGGCTACTTAAATCTGAAAAGACCCATGCCACAGAATCTGAGCATATGTAATTCTGTGCGCACCCCCCCCCCCCATGAAGTTGTGCGGATTGGTGGTTTAGGGATTTGAAGCTACCCCCGCCGCTAAGCAGAGGGAACCTGATTGTAGGAAGCAAGGGCCAAGAAAGCCTTATGGCCAATGATGGGTTTGGATTTTTTGGGTTTGAACTCCACCTAGATAGCCAAGTTGCCGCTTTTTAGTCACTGTTGCTGGTTTTTGGGGTAAAGCGCATGGACAAAAGAAAAGAGCAACTGGCGATCCAGGCAGTTCCTGTTGATTTTTGGATTGGTTTGGCTTGGTTTGGCTTGGTTTGGATTCTTGGGTTTGACCCCCAGTTCCTGTTAAAGCCAAGGGAAGCCGACCCAAGCCTCGCGCAATGGGCTCGAGGCCGCTCTGCGAGCCCTGCAGAGGAGGAGGAGCGGGAGCTGTGGCACATCCAGTGCCCGCTGGCGCGTGGGGTTGTTTTTTTCTTATTTTTCTTCTTTTTTGTCCTTTTGTTCCGGGGGGTCAAAAATGGAGGGGGGGGTGAGGTGGACACTTGGGATCTATTTTGCGGGCTCCTTCTTAGGGCTATCTTGTTTTTTAGGGTTGGCAGCAAAATAGACTCCACATGTGACGGGGGGGGTCGGTGTTTTTTTCGTTATTATTTTCTGAGGAGGTGGCGGCGGTGTTATTTGGAGGGCCCCCCCCCCGTCCCATTCGCCAAGCCGAAGGGTACCCTCGAACGAGTGGGGATCCTCGGCGGGACCGACCCTCCATTTTAGAGCCACTCCAAGGGGGGTTAATTCAGTTCCCCTTGGTGGCTTGGATTCGGCTTTGAACCCCTGGTCCGTGAGGGCTTTCTTTTTTTGTTTGTTTGGTCATAGGAGCCCCATCCTCAACCTCCGAGCCATCAATGCACACCACAGGTTAGAGAGAAACTGACAAAGTGGTAGAGGAAGATTGTCCGCAAAGGCGCGAATCGTACTCCCATACCCCCCCGCCCCTGGTGCCTGACAAGAGATACTTTGAAACAAGTTTGTGTTATGGGCATAGGAGCTTGTTGGTACTTATTACCCCTTACGTTGTCGGATTGGATGTTTGCCGGTGGTGTGGAATCTACCATTTCTGCTCTCTGGAGTAATTTTCGTCCCTCCAGAGCGTTAAGTTACATTCCCATCCGGAAATCAAAGCCAGTCGCATGCATAAATTATTATTTTGATGCGCGCAATCTTCGTGATACATGATGGCACTTTGGTGCATTTTGCTTGGATATTAGAACTTACAACTCTTTGCCAACCAATCAAACCCTCGCGCACCACCCTCCGGCGGCTGCCCCTGCAGGGAGTGGATGTTCTCTGGGGTTTCCATTAAACCACTAGAGGAGCAGATTTCGCAACCGAGGGCACATGGTGGTGATTGGCGCTCGCGAGCTCTGGATTTGGGATTCGGGATTGTCAAGCTTTCCACAAGCTCGGAATTGGCGTTGGGTAAGGGTTTGGCTCAAAACTGAAAGCGATTGTCCGGTGGGGGGCAGGCTTGCTTGCATAGGCTAGGGGTCTGCAGGGTGGTTCCGTTGGGGAGGGTGTGGCTCAAAACTTGGGATTGGAATTTTGCTGAATAGTGCTTGTTCAGATTGATTTGGGGGCACGTCGGTTGTTGCCGCGTGCTGCACCTTCTGTCTAAAACCTGTCTACTTGGAATCTTGGAACGTGGGTGGTTTTTCGCGATATGGGCGGATTCAGGACGATCACATCCCAAGAATCAGGACGGTTTCCTTTCGGGCCAATGTCTTGGCTGCTGTTGGGTTGGATCTTTGGGCTTTACTGTAACTTTTTGGGAAATCAAGGGGTTTTCCACTAAACCCACAAAACGTTAAACACTTTTTGCAGAGGGGTCAACGGCAACCAAGATGTCAGGCGAGTTTTCTGGGCGGGTTATTTGGAGAGAAACTGTGAGAAGATTTGTCGGGGCTGGATTTGAGAAAAACCTCACTTGGCTGAATGAAGAGCCAGTTGGTAAGGAGGTGATGATCTTCGTTTGGACATGCGCACGTCAAGCATCAAGTAGGCCCGAATGGGTATCGTTTACAAGAAGTACACTGCTCAGAGATTCACAAGTGTATGTTCCCCCGACAGCACCATCTTGCAGATCCACCAAGAAAAGGAGATTTGGCTTTTTCAAACCAATCCAACGCACCAAAAGCGATTTAAGTTCCCTAGGTGGATGGGGTACCTGCCCTATTTGGCTTCCAAGGAACTGCTGGTTCGCCCCCAATCCAAACCAAAGCCCACAAAAAGAAGGAGGTTCGGGGTTCCAAACCAATCCAAAGCACCAAACAAGTATTTGCCAGAGAGTTGTTCTTGGTCGACCTTGGGGCTACACGACGTCAAGTGGCAAGTCGCCCAGGTCGAGTGGCATGGGCCTCCGAGACGGACACGGAAGTGGCTTGGCAGCGAAGTGGCTTGCCGGTGTCCAGCCATCCGGTTCCTTAGCTTTTTGGTTTTTGAGTTGTTTAATGTGTTTTTTTTTGTGTTTTAGGTATTTTTATGGTTTGTTAGGGTTTTTTTAAGGGTGTTTTTGTTTATTTTATTTTTTTTAAAGGGTTTAGAGGGGTGTCCATATTTAACCCACTTAAACTTTTGGTAAACAAACCTGAGCACACTTGTGTAGGTGGTTTGGATTGGTTTGGATTTGGAAATCCACCCAAGCAGGCCACCAAAACAGCGATCCGGCTCCAAACCATGACAATGAGAGAAAAGCAACGCGGTTGTCCCGGCCGAGCCAAAATTCTAAAGCAAGCGACTGGCTGGACTATGCTTCGATCAATTGTGGTACTTTGGTGGGGGGGTAATATCTGGATGATCGACAAAGCAGAAAAAACCTTAAAGTGAAAGAGAGCTTCGGTACGAGCTCTGGGTTTCTGTAAACTATTATGAGGTTTCCGCTGCTGCCGCTGTGAGAGCATTTGAAGCATTACCATTTTCTAGCGAGCACGCCAAAGCACAGAAAGACGGCATGACTCTAAACCACACCGACTCAGCGCGTTCGTGCAAAAAAAACATGGCTGTCCTCGTTTTGGCTTGTTTGGGAATAGATGGGTTCCACTGGATTAGATAGGCTTTTGTTTACATCTGCCAAAGAAAAACAAGGGCTCCTCTATGTTGAGGCAACCATCTGGATGCGAGAGCCCACGAGTCTGAGGCCTTCAGGGGGCCCTTTGTTCACGTGAGTCCTGCGAGGAAGGTCACCAGAGGTGTCCTTTTGGTAAAATCGATGGCCCTACATTAAGCAAAAAAAAAAAACTCGACCACCAGGAGTTGAATTGGTCTCCACGTGCTTTGTCCTTAGAAGCACCTGGTTTTTCAATTCGGATTTGAACCCCTGGCTTTTGTAGAGGGAAAATGGGAAACCACCCGAATTAGAGGGAAGCTGACAACCAATGTGGATCTCGGCCATCCGGTTCCTTAGCTGCTTAGCTTTTTAGTTGGTTTAGCGGTTGGGTTTCCATGTCACACGGCAAGTAGCGGGAAGCTGCGTGCAGGGAAGCAGGACCAAGAATGCCATCTGACAACTCTTTGGCGGTTTGGATTGGTTTGGGGGGAGGGGGGTTCTCCTTCACACCCAGCTGTTGGAGTGAAAGGCGCGCGCAGTTTCGCACGCAGGATGCTTCAGTGCTGGAGACCGAGCTGGGTGACTTGACCTGGTCGTCGCCGGTGGCCTTGCCAGCGCTGGAGCGACGGAGGCAGATCCGATGCCGATAGACGCCTTCAAGGTGTGGATTGGTGGTAACCCGGTTGGTTCATGGGGGGGTATGGTAGGGTGGCATGTGGGGAATCAGACCACTTTCGGAGGGGTTGTGCACCCCCCAAATCAAATGACCCGGGGTTGATTCATATGGGGTCAACATGAATTGGTGAACGAAGACCTTTTGGTTACCCTTTTCGGGCATTTTTTGGTACAGCTCTCAACAAGCTTGCCTTTTTGTTTTTCCAGATCGGGGCAAGTGTCCTCACGCTCTAAAAAACAACTTGTGGGGTTTGGTTGCCATGTTTAGTGGCAAGCAAGAAACAAGCGGGTGACTTTTGTTGAGGCCATCTACTCAAAGGCTTACCATGGCGAGGCCTCTTTGAACTCCACTGACCCCTGGGAATGCGTTCGCAGGCCAGATCGAGACGGGCCAGGGCCCCAGTGATGTGTGGCACCTTTGGGGCAGTGTCCTTAGGTTAGTTTGATGAGAAATAAAAGGGGTTCCACTGGTTGCTTCCATTTGATCAAGATTTGTGTTTCTTGTTTTGTCCTTTGGGTTTAAAGGGAGTCTATCACTGCTGGACTTATTGTTTTTTCCCTCCTGGGCTCATACAAGCAAAACCCGGGTAGATGAAGGCTACGGGAGAATACCCTTGCCATCCATGGCGTGCCGGATTTCAATTCCCCTGCCTTCTTGAAGCCCATCGGTTTTCAGTACGACTCAGGGTAGTTGAGTAAACGGGTTCCACTGGTTTAGCTTTGATCGCACAAGGAAACCCATCGATTTTTACGGAAGGTCACCTGATCACCTTGCATCTTGGTGGGACTGCTTCCCAACCCTCCAGGAGCGCAATCCAAATCCAAATCCTATCCAAGCAAGCCACCAGTTGAGGGATAGCTTCGCTGCCGTTGGCATGTTTTTTTGTTCGTTTGTTTTGGTTCGGCTCATTTTTGGCAGTGGGCTGCAAAAAGCACGGTTGTTTGCTACTAGGCCAAATGTTGTGCATATAGATTTTTGCAAGTTTTAGTCAACCAAGTGATCTTTTGCAATGACGCTATCCATACTAAAACGCTTCACTGTTTGACGTAGAGATTTCTCCACTTCCAGCTTCGGCTTCTGGGACAGCGCCGTGAGCTCAGGATGTCTCGTGGGCTGTCTCGCAAGCCGTGCCCTGTGTATCCCTGCGTGGTTGCATTTTGTTGGGACGTGAGCGCATGGGCTGTCCAGTTTGGGGGCCGGATCATAGCGTGACGAGCCAAGCGGAAAGAGATCAGTCGGCACGTGGCGGCTTCTTTGTGAATTTAAGGCGGGTCCGGTGCAGCAGAGCGTGGGAATCCACGATTTGCAAGCTCGCCCTCCGCGCGCATAGCGAGTTCTCGCAATGGCTTGTGACAAAGGCGACTTGCAGGTTTTTGGTGGGCTTTGTGATCTCCCCCGGTTACGGTAGGGGTTTCAAACAAAGGGCAGCGGCCGTGTGTGTGGGAGTTGGTCGAGTCAGATACCCCAAGGCTTGAATCAGGTACCTGGGTCAGCTACCTCGGATCAGGTACCGTGTTTCGGTGGAATCGAGACCTGGCTGGCAGTCGTTTCACGAAAGGAAAGGCTCGGTGGTTTCAGGAGATGCCGGGTTGTTCCAGGAAAGCCCGGGTGGTTTCAGGAAAGGCTGTGTGTTGCATGAAAGACTGGGCGGTGTTGCAGGAAAGGTTTGGTGGTGTCAGGAAAGTCTGGGGTGGTTCCAGGAAAGGCTACGTGGGGAAGGCTGTGTGGTTGCAGGAAAGGCTGGGCGGTTTCAGGAAAGCTTGGATGGTTTTCGGCTGGGTGCTGGTTTCAGGAAAGACTGAGCGGCTTCAGGAAAGACACGAAAAGTGTGTGTGGTCGGGTCAGGTCCTGGGAGGGTTTAGTCAGATGCCTGGGTCGGCTACCACGGGTCAGGTACCTAGTGTTGGTGGCACCTTGACCTGGCTGGCAGTCGTTTCACGAAAGTATGTATGGTTTCAGGAAAGGCTGGGTGGTTTCAGGAGGTGCCGGGTTGTTTCAGGAAAGCCTGGGAGGTTTCAGGAAAGGCTATGTGTTTCATGAAAGACTGGGTGGTGGTTTCAGGAAAGGTGTGGTGGTCTCAGGAAAGTCTGGGGTGGCTCCAGGAAAGGCTGCGTGGTTTCCGGGAAGGCTGTGTAGTTGCAGGAAAGACTGGGTGCTGGTTTCAGGGGAGGCTGTGCGATTTCAGGAACGGCTGGGTGGATTCAAGGAAAGGCCGGGTGGTTTCAGGAGGTGCCATGTGGTTTCAGGAAAGACCGTGTGGTTTCCGGCGAGGCTGTGTGGTTTCACGAAAGAGGATGGTTTAGGGTTGCTTTAGGTGGGGTTTAGGGTTTGTTTAGGGCTCCCTCAGGGTTGATTTAGGTGTGGTTTTAGGTTTGGTTTAGGGTTTGGTTTAGATCAGGTGTAGGGCAAGTTTAGGGTTGGTTTAGGATTGGTTTAGAGGTTGGTTTAGGGTCGGTTTAGGGTTGGTTTAGGGTTGGTTTAGGGTTGGTTTAGGGTTGTTTTAGGGTTGGTTTAGGGTTGGTTTAGGGTCGGTTTAGGGTTGGTTTAGGGTTGGTTTAGGGTTTTAGGGTCGGTTTAGGGTCGGTTTAGGGTTGGTTTAGGGTTGGTTTAGGGTTGGTTTAGGGTTGGTTTAGGGTTGGTTAGGGTTGGTTTAGGGTGGGTTTAGGGTTTGGTTTGGGGTCGGTTTAGGGTTGGTTTAGAGGTCTGTGGTTGCAGGAAAGGCTGGGGCGGTTCATGAAAGAGGGATTGGTGGTTTCAGGAAAGACTGGACGGTTTCAGGAAAGGCTGTGTGGTTTCAGGAGGTGCTGGGTGGTTTCAGAAAAGGCTGAGCGAGGCTGTGTGGTTTCACGGAAGTGTGTGTGAATTTAGGAAAGGAGGTGCCGGGTGGCTTCAGGAAAGACTAGGTGGTTTCAGGAGAGGCTGTGTGGCTTCAGGCTGGGTGGTTGTTTCAAGAAGTGGTTTCAGGAGAGGTTTGTTGGTGTCAGGTAAGTCTGGGGTGTTTCCAGGAAAAGCTGCGTGGTTTCAGGAAAGGCTGCGTGGTTTCAGGAAAGGCTGCGTGGTTTCAGGAGGTGTCGTGTGGTTTCCGGCGAGGCTGTGGGGTTTCACGAAAGTGTGTGTCGCATATGATGTTGGAAGTCTGATGGTTCAGGGTTGATTTAGGTGTGGTTTTAGGTTTGGTTTAGGTTTGGTTTAGGGTTGATTTAGGTGTGGTTTAGGGTTGGTTTAGATCAGGTTTAGGGCCAGTTTAGGGTTGGTTAGGATTGGTTTAGAGGTTGTTTTAGGGTTGGTTTAGGGTTGGTTTAGGGTTGGTTTAGGGTTGGTTTAGGGTCGGTTTAGGGTCCGTTTAGGGTGGTTTTAGGGTGGTTTTAGCGTTGTGTGAGGGTTGGTTTGGGTTGGTTTAGGATTGGTTTAGGGTCGGTTTAGGGTCGGCTTAGGGTAGGTTTAGGGTTGGTTTAGGGTTGGTTTAGGGTTGGTTTAGGGTTGGTTTAGGGTCGGTTTAGGGTCGGTTTAGGGTTGGTTTGGGGTTGGTTGGTTTAGGGTTGGTTTAGCGTTGGTTTAGGGTTGGTTTAGCGTTGGTTTAGGGTTGGTTTAGGGTTGGTTTAGGGTTGGTTTAGGGTTGGTTTAGGGTCGGTTTAGGGTTGGTTTAGGGTTTGTTTGGGGTCGGTTTACGGTTGGTTTAGAGGTCTGTGGCTGCAGGAAAGGCTGGGGAGGTTCATGAAAGAGTGATTGGTGGTTTCAGGAAAGACTGGACGGTTTCAGGAAAGGCTGTGTGGTTTCAGAAAGGCTGAGCGAGGCTGTGTGGTTTCACGGAAGTGTGTATGGATTCAGGAAAGGAGGTGCCGGGTGGCTTCAGGAAAGACTAGGTGGTTTCAGGAGAGGCTGTGTGGCTTCAGGCTGGGTGGTTGTTTCAGGAAGTGGTTTCAGGACAGGTTTGGTGGTGTCAGGAAAGTCTGGGGTGGTTCCAGGAAAAGCTGCGTGGTTTCAGGAAAAGCTGCGTGGTTTCAGGAAAGGCTGCGTGGTTTCAGGAGGTGTCGCGTGGTTTCCGGCGAGGCTGTGGGGTTTCACGAAAGTGTGTGTCGCATATGATGTTGGAAGTCTGATGGTTAAGGGTTGATTTAGGTGAGGTTTGGGGTTTGTTTAAGGCTCCCTTAGGGTTGATTTAGGTGTGGTTTTAGGTTTGGTTTAGGTTTGGTTTTAGGATGTTTTAGGTTTGGTTTAGGTTTGGTTTAGGGTTGGTTTAGGGTTTGTTTAGGGTCGGTTTAGGGTTGGTTTAGAGGTCTGTGGTTACAGGAAAGGCTGGGGCGGTTCATGAAAGAGTGATTGGTGGTTTCAGGAAAGACTGGACGGTTTCAGGAAAGGCTGTGTGGTTTCAGGAGGTGCTGGGTGGTTTCAGAAAAGGCTGCGCGAGGCAGTGTGGTTTCAAGGAAGTGTGTATGAATTTAGGAAAGGAGGTGCCGGCTGGTTTCAGGAAAGACTAGGTGGTTTCAGCAGAGGCTGTGTGGCTTCAGGCTGGTGGTTGTTTCAGGAAGTGGTTTCAGGACAGGTTTGGTGGTGTCAGGAAAGTCTGGGGTGGTTCCAGGAAAAGCTGCGTGGTCTCAGGAAAAGCTGCGTGGTTTCAGGAAAGGCTGCGTGGTTTCAGGAGGTGTCGCGTGGTTTCCGGCGAGGCTGTGGGGTTTCACGAAAGTGTGTGTCGCATATGATGTTGGAAGTCTGATGGTTAAGGGTTGCTTTAGGTGTGGTTTTAGGTTTGGTTTACGTTTGGTTTTAGGATGTTTTAGGTTTGGTTTAGGTTGTTTTAGCTGTTGTTGGTTTTGGTTTAGGGTTGGTTTTAGGTTTGGTTTTAGGATGTTTTAGGTTTGGTTTAGGTGGTTTTAGAGGTTGGTTTAGGGTTGGTTTAGGGTTGGTTTAGGGTTGGATTTAGGTTTGGTTTTAGGATGTTTTAGGTTTGGTTTAGGTGGTTTTAGAGATTGGTTTAGGTTTGGTTTAGGGTTGGTTTTAGGTTTGGTTTTAGGATGTTTTAGGTTTGGTTTAGGTGGTTTTAGAGGTTGGTTTAGGGTTGGTTTAGGGTCCGTTTAGGGTGGTTTTAGGGTGGTTTTAGGGTTGGTTTAGGGTTGTTTTAGGGTTGGTTTAGGGTTGGTTTTTAGGGTTGGTTTA
Organism: Effrenium voratum; assembly: GCA_963377175.1. Taxonomy (NCBI): domain Eukaryota; class Dinophyceae; order Suessiales; family Symbiodiniaceae; genus Effrenium; species Effrenium voratum. The sequence goes on from CAUJNA010003359.1 coordinate 650,216, forward strand.
GGGTTGGTTTAGGGTCGGTTTAGGGTCGGTTTAAGGTGGTTTTAGGGTTGTTTGAGGGTTGGTTTGGGTTGGTTTTGGTAGGGTTGGTTTAGGGTCGGTTTAGGGTCGGTTTAGGGTCGGTTTAGGGTTGGTTTAGGGTTGGTTTAGGGTTGGTTTAGGGTTGGTTTAGGGTGGGTTTAGTAGGGTTTAGGGTTGGTTTAGGGTTGGTTTTAGGGTTGTTTAGGGTCGGTTTAGGGTTGTTTTAGGGTTGGTTTAGGGTTGGTTTACGTTCGGTTTAGGGTCGGTTTAGGGTCGGTTTAGGGTCGGCTTAGGGTCGGTTTAGGGTTGGTTTAGGGTTGGTTTAGGGTTGGTTTAGGGTTGGTTTAGGGTCGGTTTAGGGTCGGTTTAGGGTCGGTTTAGGGTCGGTTTAGGGTTGGTTTAGGGTTGGTTTAGGGTTGGTTTAGGGTTGGTTTAGGGTTGGTTTAGAGGTCTGTGGTTGCAGGAAAGGCTGGGGCGGTTCATGAAAGAGTGATTGGTGGTTTCAGGAAAGACTGGACGGTTTCAGGAAAGTCTGTGTGGTTTCAGGAGGTGCTGGGTGGTTTCAGAAAAGGCTGAGCGAGCTGTGTGGTTTCACGAAGTGTGTATGAATTTAAGAAAGGGAGGTGTACGGTTTTCAGGAAAGACACTGGTATTCGGGATAGGCTGTGTGGCTTCACGAAAGAGAATGGTTTAGGGCTGGGGCTAGGTGGGGTTTAGGGTTTGTTAGGGCTTAGGGTTGGGTTGAATTTAGGTGTGGTTCTAGTTTTGGTTTAGGATGTTAGTTTAGGGTTTAGGGTTGGTTTAAGAATCAGGTTTAGGGCCATGTATAGGTTGGTATAGTATTGTTTAGAGGTTTTTTTAGGGTATGGTTTTAGGGTATTTAGGGTTTTTTTAGGGGTTGGGTTGGTGTTTCGGTTTATTGGGTTGGTTTAGGTTGGTTTAGGTTGGTTTAGGGTTGTTTAAGGGTTGGTATAGGTTGGTTTAGGGGTTGGTTTAGGGATGGTTTAGGGTTTGGTTTAGGTTGGTTTAGGTCCCGGTTAGGTCGTATTAAGGTTCCGGATTTAGGGTCGGTTTAGGGTTGGTTTAGGGTTGGTTTAGGGTTGGTTTAGGGTTGGTTTAGGGTTGGTTTAGAGGTCTGTGGTTGCAGGAAAGGCTGGGGCGGTTCATGAAAGAGTGATTGGTGGTTTCAGGAAAGACTGGACGGTTTCAGGAAAGGCTGTGTGTTTTGAGGAGGTGCTGGGTGGTTTCACAAAAGGCTGAGTGAGGCTGTGTGGTTTCACGGAAGTGTGTATGAATTTAGGAAAGGAGGTGCCGGGTGGTTTCAGGAAACACTAGGTGGTTTCGGGAGAGGCTGTGTGGCTTCAGGCTGGGTGGTTGTTTCAAGAAGTGGTTTCAGGAGAGGTTTGTTGGTGTCAGGAAAGTCTGGGGTGTTTCCAGGAAAAGCTGCGTGGTTTCAGGAAAGGCTGCGTGGTTTCAGGAAAGGCTGCGTGGTTTCAGGAGGTGTCGTGTGGTTTCTGGCGAGGCTGTGGGGTCACACGAAAGTGTGTGTCGCATATGATGTTGGAAGTCTGATGGTTCAGGGTTGATTTAGGTGTGGTCTTAGGTTTGGTTTAGGTTTGGCTTTAGGATGTTTAGGTGTGGTTTTAGGTTTGGTTTAGGTTTGGTTTAGGGTTGGTTTTAGGTTTGGTTTAGGTGGTTTTAGAGGTTGTTTTAGGGTCGGTTTAGGGTTGGTTTAGGGTTGGTTTAGGGCTGGTTTAGGGTCGGTTTAGGGTCCGTTTAGGGTGGTTTTAAAGTGGTTGTAGCGTTGTTTGAGGGTTGGTTTGGGCTGGTTTAGGATTGGTTTAGGGTCGGTTTAGGGTCGATTTAGGGTTGGTTTAGGGTCGGTTTAGGGTCGGTTTAGGGTCGGTTTAGGGTTGGTTTAGGGTTGGTTTAGGGTTGGTTTTGGGTTGGTTTAGGGTCGGTTTAGGGTCGGTTTAGGGTCGGTTTAGGGTTGGTTTAGTGGTTTAGGGTCGGTTTGGGGTCGGTTTAGGGTTGGTTTAGGGTCGGTTTAGGGTCGGTTTCGGGTTGGTTTAGGGTTGGTTTCGGGTTGGTGTAGGGTCGGTTTAGGGTTGGTTTAGAGGTCTGCAGGAAAGGCTGGGGAGGTTCATGAAAGAGTGATTGGTGGTTTCAGGAAAGACTGGACGGTTTCAGGAAAGGCTGTGTGGTTTCAGGAGGTGCCGGGTGGTTTCAGGAAAGGCTGAGTGAGGCTGTGTGGTTTCACGGAAGTGTGTATGAATTTAGGAAAGGAGGTGCCGGGTGGCTTCAGGAAAGACTAGGTGGTTTCAGGACAGGCTGTGTGGCTTCAGGCTGGGTGGTTGTTTCAGGAAGTGGTTTCAGGAGAGGTTTGTTGGTGTCAGGAAAGTCTGGGGTGGTTCCAGGAAAAGCTGCGTGGTTTCAGGAAAGGCTGCGTGGTTTCAGGAGGTGTCGCGTGGTTTCCGGCGAGGCTGTGGGGTTTCACGAAAGTGTGTGTCGCATATGATGTTGGAAGTCTGATGGTTAAGGGTTGGTTTAGGTGTGGTTTTAGGTTTGGTTTAGGTTTGGTTTTAGGATGTTTTAGGTTTGGCTTAGGTTGTTTCAGAGGTTGTTGGTTTAGGGTTGGTTTAGGGTTTGTTTACGTTCGGTTTAGGGTGGTTTTAGGGTTGTTTGAGGGTTGGTTTGGGTTGGTTTTGGATTGGTTTTGGATTGGTTTAGGGTCGGTTTAGGGTCGGTTTAGGGTCGGTTTAGGGTTGGTTTAGGGTTGGTTTAGGGTCGGTTTAGGGTCGGTTTAGGGTTGGTTTAGGGTCGGTTTAGGGTCGGTTTAGGTTTAGCGTCGGTTTAGGTTGGTTATGGGTCGGTTCAGGTTGGTTTTAGGGTTGGTTTAGGGTTGGTTTAGGGTTGGTTTAGGGTTGGTTTAGGGTTGGTTTAGGGTTGGTTTAGGGTTGGTTTAGGGTTGGTTTAGGGTCGGTTTGGGGTTGGTTTAGGGTTGGCTTGGGGTCGGTTTAGGGTTGGTTTAGGGTTGGTTTAGAGGTCTGTGGTTGCAGGAAAGGCCGGGGCGGTTCATGAAAGAGTGATTGGTGGTTTCAGGAAAGACTGGACGGTTTCAGGAAAGGCTGTGTGGTTTCAGGAGGTGCTAGGTGGTGTCAGAAAAGGCTGAGTGAGGCTGTGTGGGTTCACGGAAGTGTGTATGAATTTAGGAAAGCAGGTGCCGGGTGGTTTCAGGAAAGACTAGGTGGTTTCGGGAGAGGCTGTGTGGCTTCAGGCTGGGTGGTTGTTTCAAGTGGTTTCAGGAGAGGTTTGTTGGTGTCAGGAAAGTCTGAAAGTCTGGGGTGTTTCCAGGAAAAGCTGCGTGGTTTCAGGAAAGGCTGCGTGGTTTCAGGAAAGGCTGCGTGGTTTCAAGGAGGTGTCGTGTGGTTTCCGGCGAGGCTGTGGGGTTTCACGAAAGTGTGTGTCGCATATGATGTTGGAAGTCTGATGGTTCAGGGTTGATTTTATAGGTGTGGTTTTATTTGGTTTTAGGTTTGTTTTAGGATGTTTTAGGAGCGCCGCCGGTTCTTTGGGCTTCTCGTTTAGGTTGGTTAGGTTGGTATTTAGGTTTGGTTTAAGGTGTTTTAGAGTGGTTTAGTTTTAGGTCGGTTTAGGGTTGGTTTAGGGTTGTTTAGGGTTGGTTTAGATCAGTTTAGGGCCAGTTTAGGGTTGGTTAGGATTGGTTTAGAGGTTGTTTTAGGGTTGGTTTAGGGTTGGTTTAGGGTTGGTTTAGGGTCGGTTTAGGGTTGGTTTAGGGTTGGTTTAGGGTTGGTTTAGGGTTGTTTTAGGGTTGGTTTAGGGTTGGGTTAGGGTTGGTTTAGGGTTGGTTTAGGGTTGGTTTAGGGTTGGTTTAGGGTCGGTTTAGGGTCGGTTTAGGGTCGGTTTAGGGTCGGTTTAGGGTCGGTTTAGGGTCGGTTTAGGGTCGGTTTAGGGTTGGTTTAGGGTCGGTTTAGGGTTGGTTTAGGGTTGGTTTAGGGTTTTAGAGGTCTGTGGTTGCAGGAAAGGCTGGGGCGGTTCATGAAAGAGTGATTGGTGGTTTCAGGAAAGACTGGACGGTTTCAGGAAAGGCTGTGTGGTTTCAGGAGGTGCTGGGTGGTTTCAGAAAAGGCTGAGTGAGGCTGTGTGGTTTCACGGAAGTGTGTATGAATTTAGGAAAGGAGGTGCCGGGTGGTTTCAGGAAAGACTAGGTGGTTTCGGGAGAGGCTGTGTGGCTTCAGGCTGGGTGGTTGTTTCAAGAAGTGGTTTCAGGAGAGGTTTGTTGGTGTCAGGAAAGTCTGGGGTGTTTCCAGGAAAAGCTGCGTGGTTTCAGGAAAGGCTGCGTGGTTTCAGGAAAGGCTGCGTGGTTTCAGGAGGTGTCGTGTGGTTTCCGGCGAGGCTGTGGGGTCACACGAAAGTGTGTGTCGCATATGATGTTGGAAGTCTGATGGTTCAGGGTTGATTTAGGTGAGGTTTAGGGTTTGTTTAAGGCTCCCTTAGGGTTGATTTAGGTGTGGTTTTAGGTTTGGTTTAGGTTTGGTTTTAGGATGTTTTAGGTTTGGTTTAGGTTTAGTTTTGGGTTGGTTTTAGGTTTGGTTTTGGTCAGGTTTAGGGCCAGCTTCGGGGGTTCATTCGGGGTTCATTTGGGGTTAGGTTTGGGTCGGGGGGCGGCAGCCCCCCCCATGATGTTGGGAAGGGGATGTTGGGAAGGGTGATGATTCAAACAAAGGTACGCTTAATCTAAAAACACAGCGGGGGGTCGGGGGGGCGGCGGCCCCCCCCATGATGTTGGGAAGTACGGGAAGCCCAATCAGGAAAGGCCGGGTGGTTTCAGGAGGTGCCGGGTGGTTTTAGGAAGACTGGGTTGTTTTAGGAAAGGCTGCGTGGTTTCAGGCAACGTTGGGGGGGGGGGGGTTCATGAAAGATTGGTTGGTGGTTTCAGGAGAGGCTTTGAGGTTTCAGGAGGTGCCGGGTGGTTTCAGGAAGACTGTGTGGTTTCCGGCGAGGCTGTTTGGTTTCAGGATAGGCGGGGTTTCAGGCTGTGTGGTTGCAGGCTGGGTGGCGGTTTCAGGAAAGGCTGGGTGGTTTTAGGAAGGGTTGTGTGGTATCAGGAAAGGCTGGGGTGTTTCATGAAAAACTGGCCGGTGGTTTCAGGAAAGGTTTGGCGGTGTCAGGAAATGGTTGCGGGAAAGACTGGGTGGTATCACGAATTCGGCAACAACCCTTTCAGAGGTAGCCTTTCACGAAATTTATAGCTAAGAAGCAAAATTAGTTTCCTGAAGCCAGCATGCTTCTGGAAAACAACTATTAAGCTTCCTGAACACATGTTTCCGGAAACTTGCGGGTATTCATTTCGACCTTCTCGGGGTTGCTGACCCGTCGTCGGCTCGGGGTACCCGACCCGACCGGCACCCAGGTCACAATACTTATCACCCAGAACAAGCTCCATGTTTTTTTTTTTTGGGGGGGGGGAGAAGAGCACAAAACTCTAGGGGTTGATTCCCCATTCTATTCAACCATCGTTCTTCCCAAGACCGGCCATTCCCCCTGGGTTTCCAGAGGTTTTCTAGATTCGGATCTCTGGAAAGAATGGACTTGGAAGCTACCTCTAGACTAACCTTTTTCTGATCCGCACTCTGCAACCCACCTTACCTGACCCACCTTATCTGACCCACCTTATCTGACCCACCTGCCGAGGCCGCTGCGGGCAAGCCCCCTGGTAGCAGTCTTGAGGGCTGACCTGTGCGCTGAATAGTCTCACTTGCTCAGAGCGCGAATCGACCGGATCAGAATCTGATCCTTTAGTTTCCCCCTTGGTACGCGCATGTTTTGTCATTGCTCCACAAGGATCTGACCTTTTGTCTTTGAGACCCTGGGTCCTTTGCGCAACTGAGATGTTGCTTCGAAGGGAGACTAGGTCCCCCACTAGTGCCCTTTTAACCTTTTTTTGGGGAGGGTTTCCCTCCTAAAATAGACTACAGAAGAAAGGGTACCCTTATTCTAGCCTCTCTACTGGAGGACCTTGGAGAGTCTAGATTCCGAGGCACTGCAAGCGCAGTGGGGGCGCGAGTGGCATCCCTCATCAGCAGCGGCCCAGTGGGTCTGCTGGGCCATGTGGGGAGAGTTGCCTTGCAGGTGCGGGCGACTACCGGTAAGATAAGGGGCTCTGAATCCAGGGGTTCGCCCTTGAACCAACCTGTTTTAGCTTTTGACACGCTTGGCAGAGTCTCTAATCGGATTCGGCCATTTGGGCCTTCCCAACCGGTGCGGTGTGGCCCCGCACTCCCCTCAGTCCGCCCCAAACGTGAAGAGAAAAGACTTGCTGGTGCGAGTCCGGATTTTTTTTTCTGAGTGAACCGTTTGGGGCTTTGCGAAAAGTGCCGCCAACGGGGGAAGATGGGGATGGTTTGTGTCCTTTTTGCCTTCTCGGCCCATCGGGCCAGCAGCGGCAAGCCTTGGCCTTGAGCTCGATGATTGCTTTTGGCCAGGGAGGGACGTGTTGATGTTGCTACGAGATGGATAGATATATATATATATATACACATACGGGCAGTAAAAGAAACAGGGTCCATAGGGGGGGTGCATATATACATATATATATATATAGTTTCTCTTGCGAACATCCTGAAGAGAAGGATACAAAACAAGTTTCTCTTGCGAACATCCTGATTGCCGCAAGGACCAACGCCAGTAAGAAGTTCCGGTTTGATAGACACGGCCAAGGAGCTCACA